>AFXY02001442.1:0-218586 GCA_000231845.2 Tetrahymena malaccensis 436 | reverse complement strand
AACCCCTTTTTAGATTACTTGAAAAAAATGGTGAGTTGAAAAAAAAAAAAAAATTAATTAACAAGAATCAAACATTTGCCTCATTGGCTAAAATATTAGAAGCTTATAAAAATAATTTGAAAAAAATATATTTAAAATGATAAGTTAATAAAAATTAAATTCACTGGAGAAACAAAAGATTTATTTGGAGATTGAATAAAAGTAATTATCTTAATATCCCCAACCATCACTTTTAATATGAATTTTGATGTAGCGATTATTGTAGAATTGATAAGTATAATAATAAATAGAAGAATTGTGATTATGTCAAAATTTTTATTAATTAAAATATTGAGTTGTTTGTTCGCATTAGATATCTAAAAATATAATTCAACTAATAAAATCACTTTCATTTATTTGATTTAATAAATAAAGAAGATCGTTAAAAATGAACTGTAATTTAAATTATTTTATAGATTGTAGCTCAATTCAGAGCTACTATTTTAAGGGGAATAAAAATATAAACACACTTTCAATACAATTATATAGAATATAAGTTAATTAAGCTGAAAGGCGAAGGAACATTTTCTGAAGTCTGGATGGCTGAATCTTTGCGAACAGGAAAGCTAGTCGCAATTAAATGTATGAAAAATGTATTTGCTAATGAGGAATAAGTAAACACAGACTTTAATTAGACCTTATAATAATACAAATTTAGCAAAGAAATCAAGCGTTATGTTTAAACAAAAATTTATATAAAAGGTGAATAATTTAAGAGAGATATAGGCTTTAAGAAGGCTATCACCTCACGAGCACATAATTACCTTACACGAAATTCTCTAGTATGTATATTTTAATACTTTAAATTAAAAAGCATTTGCTTTCAAAAGCTATTTAAAAAAATATTATTAACACAATTTTAATAAATAAGTGATAAACCTACAGGCAGATTAGTTTTAGTTTTTGAATTGATGGATTGCAATTTGTATGAGCATATAAAAGGTTTGCTATTATATTTATCAATATTATTAGCTACTTGCTAACTCTTTTCTGGTAAAGTACACTGCTTTCCAGTAAATAAAGATATAGTGAGAATATAGCATAGAATTAGGAGTAAGTGCAATATTAAAATGCTTTCAATAATAAAATAGGGAGAAACAAATACTTGAATCCAAGCAAAGTGAAGTTTTACATATTTTAGCTTTTGAAGGCTATCGAATTCATGCACCGCAACAATATTTTTCATAGGGATATTAAACCGTACATTAATATAATCTTATATAATAATTATATTTCTATTATTTCGACTAAACGAAATACTCACTAAAACCCTCCACTAAAAAATTTATTATACTTTTAAATTTCAAACTAAAAACCTTAAAAATGTTTACAGGACAAATTATTTTTATACTTCATACTAGATTTATAAATCCATTATTTATGATAGACAAGCTTTTTAATTGTATTTAAACAATACAATATAAAGCAATTAATTAATATTGTGAAATATAACAAATAAAAATTTGAGGGATTTGTTATTAATTTATTAACCATTAATTAATTTATTTATAAATAAAATACCATATAATTAATTATATTTCTTCTAGCGAAAACATCTTGTTGCTAGGTGATCACATTAAGCTAGCTGACTTTGGTAGCTGTAAAAGAATTAATTCTGAGCATCCCTACACAGAATATATCTCCACACGTTGGTATAGAGCTCCTGAATGCTTACTAACTGATGGTTATTATGATTATAAGGTGAAGTCTTAAATATATTTTTTCTGATTTGTTTTAATTAATTCCTTTTTTAATAAAAAAAATAGATGGATTTATGGGGAGTTGGGTGTGTTATGTTTGAGATTATTGGTCTACATCCTCTTTTTCCAGGAAATAATGAATTAGATTAGGTTCACAAAATCCATAATGTATTAATCTATTTCGTATTTTTAAACCACTCAATAATTTAATTAAATATTTATAATTTATTTTAGATTCTGGGAACTCCTCCTAAAGAAATTCTTGATAGATTTAAAAAGCATGCAACTCATATGGAATTTGATTTTTAGCCACAGCATGGTACAGGAATAGATAAACTTTTAGTAAATTCAAATGCCTCCCCAGATTGCATAGATTTAATTAAAAAACTGCTGACCTATGATCCAGATTAAAGAATAAACGCAAACTAAGTAGATTCATACATGAATTATAAATTAAAATACTTAAGATAATAATGTAATTAGGCAATAAACCATGACTACTTCAGAGAGTTAGTTGAATAAGAATAATATAAAGTTTTATAATCCAATTTAAATACTCAAAGGATTATAAAAAAAAATAGTATTTAATCTGGTTATGATGATAAGTAAATTATTTAATAAGTTTAATATATTTTTAAATATTATTTATTAGATAATCTCGGGTTGGTAATGACAGTATGATAGAAGATGATAGAAGCTCTAAAAGAATGTACAGCTATAAACAGACGACATAGAAAAAATCTCAAAGCATTCCTCCTCCAAATAAAAAAAAAGGTAATGAATAATGCAAACAAATCTTCAAATCTCTTAAAATTTAATTTGACTCACAAATATTTCAAATAAATTTTATTTTTAATCAATAATTAAAAAAATACTGAATCTGATTAATTAAATAGTTAAATTCAGGTAAAAAATTTAAGGTGATTTTTAATCGCAAAAAATTAATTATTAAAAAATAAAAACATTTGAATTAACAAAATTCCTATGGCTTTGATAATAAATGAAATTATTTAATTAGAAACTCTTTAATTATCAATTCCTTCTACAGAATTTAATAAAAATGAAATCATTTTTACTATATTAAGTCATTTCAAATCAAATTTATTTAAAAAAAAAACATTTTACATTAAAGATTTTATTTAACCTTCTCTATGTCAAAATAAATATTTGAGTGAAAATGTCTTTATTATAATTGATTTAATGCATTTTCAGTATTAAATTTAATTAATTGTATATATAGTCGAGCCTACGTTTAAAAATTCTTATGCCCATGATCTATCTACAGAAGAAGAAACGATCAAGGTATTTCTAAATATTTAGGAAATCATATTAATATTCTAAATTTATTATGACTATCAATAAGTTTGCACTTCCTCATATAAATAAACCTATAACATATGCATAAACATTGAAAAAGACTTATGACCCCAAAAAAATGTACATATCTGTTTAAAAAAATAACAATTCCAACCAATACTTGAGTAATTAATATATTTTTATCTAAGAAAATAAATACTTCAATAATTAATTTTAACTTTTAAATAATTTAAATTAAAAATAGAAAAGCCTAAAAAAGGAACTCAAAGTAATTATCAAGGTCAAGGTGATTATATCTTATTTGGAAAAAAGACAGGTCAAGCTAGTTAAAATTACTATAATAATTTAAGTATGGGAAGTAACAACAGCAGTATTAATAACGTTATAAAAATGTATTATTTACAAAAATTAATAAATTTAATTTAAATTAAGCTTTTATTGTTCATTCACATAATATTATTTTTTATATTTTTAAAAGCTGAGTTTTGAGTATCCTTATAGGTTTTGTATCCTTCGCTCTCAGAGAGTTAAACGTTTTCACCACCACTATTATTAGTAAAAATGAGAGAATAAATAAATAAATAAAAAAGCTGAGTAGTAGTAATAATAATTTAATTTGATAATTTAGTTGTTCCAATTAAATAATAAAAATCTTTTAAAAAAGCACCTAAAATTAATTAAACTTTCTAACAAATAACTGAACTATATTTATAATTAAACAAACCTTCAATAAAATGCTTTGTGCTAAATTTTCTTTTCAATCAAAATTCCTCTCAATAAATATAAAAAGTATTTTTAAGATTTGATTAGCTAGCTCTTTATTGGCTAAATAAGAATTAATAAAAACTTGTATAAATAAAATAATTTTAATTATTCCATTGTATTTAATTTATATTTAATATTCACTTTGCATAATAATCTAATTAGAGTAAATACATTTTAAATTTAAAAACTTAAAAAATTATTTAAAAATCGTAGAAATTTAACTTAAAAATTAAATCAAGTAAAAAATATTAAAAATATTTATTTATTTATGAAAATTTATATGAATTACCATTAGGATGATTTGGGAGTATCTCTAAATGATATACTTTTTTTATCATAACCTTCTTCAATTGACTCTTTGATTCCATTTAAAAAAGGCATATTTTCAGATAATTTATTCATTTTATAATTGCTATGAATCTTTTAATTGTTAAATTATATTAAAGACATATTTTTTTTATTTTGTGAATTTTGATTGTTGTACCCTACTTAATGTCCATAAGAGTGTTAATTATTTTTGATTAAGGCTAAATTAACTTAAGGGATGTTATCTGGATCAAAAGTTTTAATACTCCAGCTATCATCTGCTGGATTTGAGTGATGATCATATTCATAATTCCTATCAGAATTTTTTCTAGAAAATGAGCTTTAATTTATTTGTTTTAATTTTTAATTATTTTCCTGGTCTTATTTCTCTTATTGTCTTTATAATAGGTTTTAATAATGCTATCTATGAAGTGTTTACTGATTTTGCTAGTGGCTTGAAGCTATACTAGATGGAATACTCATCGAAGGGTCAAAAGTCCTTATGTCTGACTCTAGAGTTTAATTAAGCTTAAAAGGTTATTTCTACTAATACTAGAATGTTTAGTTAGTTTAGTTTTATTAATGACTAATTTCTTATTTTTTTTATTGCTATACTTTATCATTCGTTTAACCAAATATTTAAGGAATTTGGTAATTTTAAGATTATTAAATTTCTTTTGGTTATTAAGATTAAATTAATTATTATATTTACTACAATTCTAAAAGCTTTTGTTGTTATTTTTGGTTTAATTAATCTAAAATGGTTTTATTATTTGGGAATTCAGTAAGATTAGTTGGTTGTTAGAGCTAAAATGTTTATTATGGCTATTATTAAAATGAATATTACTAATTTTAAGAAATATCTAGCTGTGGTTATTACTGCAGCTACAATAGATTTTATTTATCTTAAATGTTGCTGTTATTATTGCTGCTGTTGGTAAAATTAATTTAAGGAGACTTTAGTGATGGCTTTTTAGAATTTATTACTAACTACTGATACTAATTCGATTAATTTAACAATTCTTTTTAGTCTTGTTGTACTTATTTAGATTTTTCATTCATCAAGTTACTTTGAGGTATTTAACTGATTGATAAATCTGTTTGTTAATTTTTTTAGACTTATTGCTGAGATGGCATTGATTATTAGGATAGCTATTTTTGAATTATTTAGTTTTACAAACCCTATTACTTACAATTTAAGTTTTCAGCTTCACTGTTAAGTTGTAGGCTATCCATAATATTTAAGTATTCTCTATGATTTTCAGAGTGGTTTTTAGATAATTCGTGCTCTCCTTCCTCCTTAAACGAAATACTCTGTTAGAAAATAACTGGACTTAAGCTATTTCTTTTATTTTTGCTAGATAAAAGCATATCTTTTAATTAAACAAGTGAGTTTTATGTGAGCGGTGAGTTAGATTAAGGTAATTATTGACTATTTAAATTAGTAAAACTAATAGATAATTGCTAAGGAGATTAAACTGCCTATTATTGATGTTAATCTTATTTTATAATTTTTTCAAGTGTCTTCAAATTATTTTTATTTATTTGTTATGATAAGGACTATGAAACTTCTTCTAAAAGTGCTAAATGTTATCTTTACTATTATTCTTCTTCTGTAAATAAGTTATTATTAGAATTACTTTGATTACTTACTTCCTCATGCATTAGAGATCTTTTTTTTTATTAACTTTTATTAGCTAAGGGAGAGTCCAAAGTGTTATTTTAATTTTCATTACCGCATGAAGCGCTAAAAGGTTGAAGGTACTCTGCTTAAGAAGAGTTATTATGAGATATTTTACGAATATTATTTGCATTAAAATTCTCTTATGAACTAAATAAACTATTTTGTTATAACGTATTTGTCTTTAGCTATGCAAGCTCCTTCATTTAGCTAATATTTTCTCTAAATTCCAAAAGAGAGCCTTAGTCTCCTTATTATTTTTTAATTTCCTCATATTTTTCTATGATCTTATCAACATCCTAAAATTTTTAATTTAATTTTTTAAAATTATATTGATTCAAAATGAAGCTATATGTATAATTCGTTTATTTCATATTAACTATGATCATAAAAGCCCTCATAAAAAATAATAAACTTTACACTTTATCAAAATTTATAATAAATTGAATAAATTGTTTACGCTTGACCTATAGTCAGATTCTATGGATATTTCTAATATTTCTAGGAATATCTGTTCTAGCTTCTGGTTAAAGAGCTAACAAAATTAATTTTCATCTTAAAGCTTAGTAACTTGATTTTTAAAATTTTCAATTTCACTCTTCAAGTTGTTATTCTATTTAAGTAAAAAAGTTAATATTTTATTTACTAATAATTTTTTACTTCGATTTCAAACAAGATTTAAGGTTTTTTTGAGCTTTCATCAATTGTTATTGAGTTGTCTTAAATTTAATTTTATTCACTTTTTCTTTTAATTGGGATTGTTTTTTGGAAATTTTAGTCTGATTGCAATAGAATATTCTCATTTTATTATTCTTCAGGTGTGATGATAATATTTGGAATTTAATTTCTATTATTCTAGCTCATTCTATTTTAGGAGTTAGATAATTACCTTAAGGGAGATTTACTGCTACCACCTAAAGATCTATTTCTTTAAGGTAAAATCTATGACTGACTTTTACTTTATTTTAAATTGTGAATTTGCATATAACCATGCCCTTAGCTTTATAAATTAGAAGAGCTGTGACAATTTTTTATGTTACCATTTTAAAAAATTTAGTCTACTGTGTTATTGTTATTTTGTTATTAGTGATCATAAAATTCTTCATGAATATTCTCTTACTAAAATTAATTTTTGTTACCACTAAATTTATCTTCTTAGGATGGGCAATTTTATTCGTAGCTAAGAGTAACTTATATGTATTAATCTATAATAAATTCAGCTATTAAGCAAGCCTTTATTTTCTCTTTTGGTGTATAAACTACTTTATTTTTTTACAGGAAGTTTGTGAGATTTTAATTTACCTTCTAGACATCTTAACTTTTTTAAAACATTTTCTTAATCAGAGACAATACTTACTCTACAATAATTTATGAAAATACGTTATTAAAATTATTTGAATTTCCAATTTTAATAAAAAAATAAAATGATATTAATTTAAAAAGAATTTAAAATAATCTAAATATATAAATTAAGCAATTTTACCTAAATTGATCTCTATACTGTTAATAGTTGGTATAAGTACTTACTATTTATCAGTTACTAACGAATGAATCTGCTTTCGTATTTTACAGTAAAATTTTATTAACTTACTAGGAATTAACTTGTTGAAGCAGCAAAAGGCATATAACCTTGCATCACTAGAGGACTTGAGTATTTTCTTCCAACAGTAATAGAATGAATAGCATGATTTTGCTATGATTTATTTCTTGGAGTATTTATTACACTAAATTACAAATAATTCTTAACAAAGATGAGTATTATGTGAATATAAATAAATACATAATGGTCAATTAAATGCATGCTAAATGATTGGTGATCCTTTGCAACATATTCTAAAGCCATTTAATTCAATGTTATGAAGAACTTATGCTCATCTAGTTCCTAAACCTTTTTTCAACATGTTCAAATGTATTTAATATGTCAATCGTTTGATAAAAATAAATTTAAATCCAAATTTTCATTAGAACTAATTAAAAATTACTTCATTTTAGTTAAAAAAAGGTAAATCACATTCGTTGTAAGTGTCTACTAAATCCTATATGTACAGATTTGCATTAAATTCCAAAATGCTAGTTTAAGCTGATGCCATGATGAAATTATAATTTATCAAAGAGTTTCTAATTTATTGGATATAATAACTCTATTTTTTTAATTCACAATTAATTAATCAAAGTATCTAACTATCCAATCACCATCTGAATATTAATTTTTTCAATAACTAATTTACAAGATCAAACTAACAAAAAAAACACTTTATATTCATGGCAACAATTAACTTTTATTATTAAAAACTTTTTGAATTATCAAATTCTTTAAAATCTTAACAACTATATTTTCTCTATATAATAAATAAGTCCACTAATATAATAGTAAGCTAGCAATTTACAAATATTGCTTCTCATTCTTTGATGATTTGCTTATGTCCATATTTAATTTATAAATAAATTCAACCTAAAAGTGATCAGTCGTTGTAAGAACTATTTTAGCAATATTTCAAATTTTGAAAAGCTATTTTTTGTAAAAAAAATTATTTTAATTAAAATTTTATTTATTTTTTATCAAATTTATTTCTTTATAAAACAAATATGAAAATAGATTTTAAATAGCAAAAACATAAATATTTTATTATATTTAAACTAAAAGCATGCAAGATACTTTATGGATATGCTGATTAATAAAGAAATAAGAAAAAGCAATCAAAATAAGAAGTAATTTAAGTCAAGAATTTAATTGATTTTTAATCTTCTTTTTTAATAAAATTTTGTATTAATTTTTAGAAATAGTTTTGCATCAAATATGAATAATCTTGTCAGATTGCCTAAAAACTTGAATATTCTTAAGGATCCTAAAGCCTTTAAAAACTACTGCTTGAATCCCTTAGGATTAACAGTAATTATTTTAATTGCATATTATTCTAGTTATAAAATAGATAATAGCTAAACCTTAACCCAATATTTTTATTTATCAAATTCATAGGCTTAAAAGACTAGCCATTTCCCTAAAGAATAAAAGGTAGAAAAATTCTGCAATATTGAAATGCTTATCCACAGAGGTGAAAAACCCCTTGAAAATAATACAGTTGTCTTAAAATGCGACCCCAACCTTGCCAAACCCGAAATTAAGCAATATCTTACAAAATGTAAAACTTAATTAGAAATTTAAAAATAATTAAAATAAGATTGAGATATCAGATGCATAAAATAAAAGTAGAATATTCATAAAATAACTTATTTATTAATTATTAATTAGTATACGGTCTTGAAATTAATAAAGTTAATACAGTCAGATATACAGGCAAACTTAAAAACTCCATTTTAAGAAGTAAATTTAACTTTCATTTGGTTTCTCCTTAAAAAAATGAAATAATTTTGTGTTTTTGGCTTCGAAAAACATTGATTAAATTATTATATCAATTATATTTTGTATGCACTAAATTTGATAAATAGAAAATTCTATATACATAAATAAATGCATTTTATTGTTAATAAATTAAAAGAAACTTTCAAGACTAAAGATTTCAAGAAGGTTTATGCAGTCTTAAAAACTGAAGTAGAGCCCTTCTACCAAAAGATTGAAACTATGTGATTAAAGAAATTACAGATATTAACATTATTTAAATAATTAGTTTGCCTTTTTTGTTTACTCACTTATTTGTTTTTCTATGACAAAATTGAATCTTCAAAAATTTAATTATGGACAGTGTGTTTTTAATTCTAATAAATAATTTAATTGATTTATATATCTAAAAAAGAAATATTAGGGATTAATTATTTATGTAATTCTATTTTAAACTACTTTAAATTATAATTTACATTTTAATTAAAAAGTTTTTAAAAATTTTTCAAAACATATTGATTCCAAATTGTTATAAATTTGAATTATTTTAACTTTTTTAAATTTAATTAACTTACCATTTAAGTTAAAATTTTTTTATGTTCGTGAGGAATTTTTCAACAAGCTGAGCTAGGAAAAGAATTTTAAAAATTCTAATTATGAAATCATTTATTAAAGATTTATTTAACAATTATTCATTTGAATTAATGTAAGTTAATATTTTAGAATTCTTCTTAATTTACTTAAACTGCATAAATTAGCTTAGTAAGAAAAATACAAATTATTTATTTTGCTGATCAATTCAGTGAGAAGTAAAACGAGCTTGATTTAGAAATTTTATAAATAAATTGACTAAAATATAGTTATAAATATTTGCTTGAAAATTACAAATAAAATCAAAGATTATTTATTAAATGGTATTTATTTTTTTGTTTAATTGAAAATCAAGAGTTTGGTAAAATATTTTATTTCTGCATTTCTAATTTTGTTTTTTTACTTGCCATTTGAGGGTATTTACTGTAATAAAAGTTATTTTATGTTTGATAAAACGTTGTATTTTGTGGAGCTAGATTGAAATTTTAGTTAATCGATTTATTAAGGGCTCCAGACTGATTAAAACTTTCTTTTTTATCACTCATTGAATTATCTAATATTAAATGTATAATTTATTTTTAAATTTGAGGAAATTAAATTAATTTACTTTTTTATCTATTTATAGAATATGATCTATTTCTTTAAGCTTGCTATTGCTTAGAATTTGAAGATGGTATCGAACTTAGTGGGAATATTGGTTAATTAAAAGCTTTTTATTTTAAAAATAAAATTATTTAAAATAAATAGTTAATATAAAAATTGTTTTTATACTTTTGTCTAATTATGGGTATTTCTGTAAAAATTTAATTTGATTCTTTAACTGGCTTTCGGTATTTTATTTCTTATGTTATTTGTTATAAATATTTGCAAAATATTCAAAAGGTGAGGTTTTAATCTAGCTGTCTATATATTATTCTTATTTATTATTACTTGATTCATTTATATTTCTTTCTTTTCCATTGCTTGATAAAAGATAAATATTGTTTTATTAAATGTCCATTTAGCTAGGCTCGGTTTAAAGCTTTTTGTAGAAATAGTCAGCCCCTATTTTTGAAAATTTTAATTAATCATTCATTTTAAATACTTTATTTAATTTACTTGTTTTCATTTTCTATAAGCCAATTGTAGCTTGCTAGGATGGTGGTGTTTTTTGTTCTTACATTACATTGAAAGTGCTTGACTGATTCAATAAGGTTTCTTTATTGCTAGAATTATTTCTGACCTTATTGAGTTCAATATTTGGAGTATAGCATCTTTTTTATTCCCTAATTAGTTAGTTTTAAAAAATGAAACAACTTTCAAAATACTTTCTTTTTTTAATTTATTTTCATGAGCAATAATAAAAAAGTTAGATTTTACAAATTTAAAAGCAAAAAAACATAATTTAAATTTAGTAAAAATAATTCAAACATTTTCTAATTTTCTTTAATTAAATATTTACTCAATAAAACTAAAAAAGCAAAATTTGAAATTAATTACTTTTCGTTTATTTATTGAGGTTGTTGCTTCTTTTTTGGGGCATATTTTGGAAAAAAAGGCCTGATTAATTCATTCTCAGCATCAAATTTTTACTCTAATAAAATTAAAAATGTTGAAATTAATTTGAATATCTTTATAATTTTACTTACATGAATAAAGATTGAGTATTTTTAAAATTTCTTGCCAGTGCTTTTCTTCAATAGATTCTAATTGCTTTTTTAATTCTTCTTCTCTCTTTTTCCTATCAAATTGATCATTAAATAACCTTTCCCAAACACTATTTCTTTTATGGTAGTTTTTTTTTTCTTCATCTGAGGAATCTTATTCAATTTTATCCTGACCACTTAATTTGTACTTTTTTGATATTAAAATTAGATTTAATTTTATCATATTTAATAATAAGCTATTTATTGATTACTCTTTATTTCATAAATTAAGGAGAATCCACCTGATTGATGTTGCTTAAATTTTTATTTATATTTGATGAGTTTTTTTCTATCTCGTCAACATCAAATTTATCAAAAATGGATTTTTCTTTTTTCTTTGTTGCTTTTTAAGTATTTGGACTGTTATCAGCGCTTCTTTTAAGCCTTTTTTTTGTTTTAAAATCAATATCTTTCATTTCCAAATCGGTTTGGGTTTCTTTATCTTCCAATATCTACCCATTACTCTTAATTCTTTCTCTGACATTTACTTTTGCATTTTCTTAATCTAGACTGTCAGCTTCTAACTAAGTTTCAATTTCTTTTTGTTGTTATTCAAGATGAGACAGAGTTTCATCGATACCTTGAATTTTAGTACTTGTGCCTTTTTCTTTAAACTTCTCTCCAAGCATCATATCTGCTGCTTCATTTTTAGTTTACTATGTTTCAAGAGCTAAAATAAAGCCATTTTATTCCTGTCTATCTTTAACATTTAAGAATAAATTAAATCTTTGTATTTAATAAAATAAATAATAATTATACTTGAGTTTGAAATAGCTTTCATAAAATTTTTAGCTTTCTTACTTTATGAATCGCCAATTTCCTAATTAAAAAATCAAAGTATTACTTTTATTATTAAACCTAAAATTATTTCAAAATTTATAATCCCAACAAATTCTTTTTAAATAAAATTCATCAACTCAAATAAAAAATATTTTTATAATAAAATTAAACAATCCAAGAAATAATTTCACAATAATTATCACGATTAAATTGTTTCATCAATTCAAAAAAAGACTAATTTTATTTCAAATGAAAAAAAAAAATTTTCATAATTATCCTAACAAATTTAATTATTTTTAAAAACAAAATTAAAATATTACTTAAATTTTTAAATCTTAGAACCCAATTTTTTGAGCTATTTCATTAAAAGTGTCTTCATATAGAGTAATTTTAAGCTTTAGTTCCCTGTTATCATTTTTAAACTGTGTATTAAAATCTCTTTGACAATGTAATTCTTAAGTTACTCTTTCAACTTGCTTGTTTAAAAAGCTAATTCTTTCTTCGAACCCACTTTTTTAATTTTGTTACTCCTAAATTTGTTATTTCAATAAATCAATTTGCATTTCCAACTCAAAAATTTAATCTATATCCTCTTCTTGTAATGTAGCCTGTTTTTAATAAACTTAGTCTTCATTTATAACGATATCCATTTCTTCTTTCTCTTTATCTTTTTCAGATATTTAGTCATTAATAGTTACCTAGCTTTCTACCATCTTTTTTTCAGCATAATCAAGCTAATTTTTCTCTTACAAAACTGATTATTTTCTATCACTTTTAAGATTTTCAGATGGCTTCTTCTCTAACTTTTATGTAATTTTTGAAGATAATAAAGAAGGGTCTCTTAAACTTAAATCATTCTAAGTATCAGAAAACTCATCTTGCTAACCAGATTACAATCTAGCCCTCTGTTGTATGGATATTATTGAATGTCTTTAGGAAACCTTAGCCTTTAACCTTTTTGATTAAAATAAAGATCCAGGCAAATCTACCACTTTTTTATTTTATTGTTAAGGCTATGTAAGTTGTCTTAATATATATTTTTTCATAAAATCTTATTTTTTTTCAATCTATTCTTCTTCTTGTTAATCTAACGTCTGTTTAACTTTCATCAACTTAGCAGCAAACATCCATTTTTAAAAAAATAGCTTAAGCTATGATTCTTCAATAATTCTTTCAAAATTTCTATTGCCTAATTGCTCATAAATGTCTTTCCTTCTTTCTTCGAACTCCTAATATACTTTATAATATTGGATTTAAATATAAAAACTTTAGAAAGAAAAGTTACAATTTTCTTCTCTTGATTTAAATTATTCTTCCATTTATTTAATAGTCTCTTATCTAACATTTTCTAGGTCTTGGCTAAAGCCTTTCCTTATTTATTCTATTTCTTTTTCTTTTTCAGCAACTTCTTTTCTAATACTTTCAATTTCTTGCTGAGATCTTTCTACCATTTTCTCCATTTAATATTTGATTTATCTTTTGAATTCTTCATATTCTCTAGAACTAGCCTTACTTTGAGAAATTAATTCATCTATTTCTTTATATCTTTTTATGAAAGTTTTTTTGTACCAATTAATTAATTTTGAGAATAATTATTTACCTAATTCCATAACCAGCCTTTTATTATTCAAATATTCTGAAAAAATAGGTATTTCCCATTTAATCTTAAAGAATTCTCCATATCTTATGAGGATTAGTTTCCATGGCAAACAGAGTTTTAGCCACCGAAATTGGATCGTTTTAACTCATAAATGCAAAAAGAGTTTCTTACAGCTAAAATTTTAAGAAATTGATATGTTAAAATGCTGATTAAATCTTAAATAATTATTTAGACTAAAAATTGTAAACTTTTAACGGAAAAATGTCTTTTTATTTAGATAAATTGAATGAAAATGAAAATAAAACTTTGACACTTGCATATACATTTCCAATTTAAATAATCTAAACAAATAAATATTTTCATGCATTACTTTTTCAAATTCCTCTTGATGCCTTTTGAACTTCTTTTGCATTTGATACATCTTGTTTTCGCATTAAAGTTTTAAGTCTTACAATCTACTATTTAGTACTTCCCTAATTTTATCATCATAAATTATTGAAGGTTCGAAGTAACTAACTTCAAAGCAGTTCTAAAAATCTCTATCTTTTCTATTAAAAATTTCTTTCCAATGAGAGACATCCTTCATATATCCATAAGTTATTTCACTTAGAATACATTCTCTATTAACTACCTTTTCTTTTAATTCTAAAACTTGTTTCTCTAAATTTTTTATGATTTATTTGAGCTTAAAAGGAGACTCCTAATCTTCATCGCTCATTTTTTCTTAGTCTTCTACCATTTTTACCTCTTCCAAAAGATGATTATCTATATTTTTTCTTATATTCTTTTCCTACTATTCAGACTAATCTGTATCACTATTTTCACTTTCGCTGGAGATAAAACCTTCATCTTTCCTGTTCTTCTTTTTCTTTTTTTAAGAGTTCTGCTGCAAATTATTATTATCACTTCTTTTAACTTCATCATAGTATTAAATAGAGTTATCTACTTATTACACTTTCACTAAATCTGAAATAACTTGAGCTTTTAACTTATTTACAAAAGGCTTATTTTAAGGCTTTTTTACAAAGGATTTTATGCTGATTAATACATTTTTCAGCTAAACTTCTAATAGCGAAATATTAGACGAATTTATTTAAAACATGTAATCAATAACTTGCTTTGCATATGTTTAGCATTATTCGTCTACTTTATTTACTAAAAGCTAAAATAATTTTTTATAAATAAATTAGAATCATTTTAATTCAATTTTAAAATAGCAGGTATATTATTACTTCTATTTTCTGCTACAATTTTTATTGATTTTCTTGCTACTGCTGCTCAATATCAACTTTGTTTTGAGAATTATAAAGTTATTCTGTTTCTAATTAAATTAGATCTATTAAATCTTCAATGATTAAGGATAAGTCACCATGGTATCTATTCCTTATCAAATCTAACTGTTAAAGAGTCTCAAAACTCTTATTTTTATTCATATTAAAGAAGGCAAAATGCTCTCTTTTAATTTAAAAAAGAAGTACTTTTAAGTATTTATTATCTGTCTATTTTTATACTTAAAGTTGGTATTTTCTATATATTTATTTGATGAATTATTCTATCTGTAATGATTAACAAAAAAGAAAAAATAAACAGAATTTTACATAAAACTATTAATTAAAATTGAGTTAGAATTAATTAACATCCAAATATTCAAAATATAGAGCTAATTCATATACACAAAATATTATTCTCATTTTTTTATTAATCTGTTATAATCAGATTATTTTTTTAACAAAATAGATAATTTTTGCTAATAATTTTTAACCAGTCATTTATTTTAATATGAGATATAAATTATCATTTTGTGGATTCATATTTATGAATTTAATTCTTTTGAATGTTTATAAATTAATTACTTCCAAGTTAATCATTTGTTCTAGAAAGTAAAGACTATTAATTAATATAAAAAGTACTTAAAAAATACAAATAAGTATCTCACCTTCATTTAAATTATATTTTTATTAATTAACACTTTCCCTTAAGATATTTTTTATTATTTCTACCTCCAAGTAAGATTATTATTTATGAAAATAATAGTAATAATAAAGACTTTATATATATATATATTTACTTTTTCTAAAAAATTCTTAAAAATATCTCTGTTTTATTTGTAAATCAAGATAAAAATATTTTTATTTTGAAATTTATAATAAATAATAACCTTAAAATTAGTAAAATTAGAACATATAAATGTGATAATAAACAACCTTTGTTTTATAAGTTTAATCTCTATTTTTTATTTTAATTTTAATGACCTTTTTGATCAATATTAATTAATTATTTGTTTATTTCTCATATTTAACCTCTATGAATTATTTAGTTAATTTATTTTTATACTTTACTGTTTAAATTATAAAATTAATATTTTAAGTTAGTTAGTTAGTTAGTTAGTTAGTTAGTTAGTTATTTATTACTAAAGCTCTAATGAGTGTGAGTAAAATTTACAAAAATATATTAAATGTTTAAAAATATTTGAGCTTTCTAAATATATTAAAACTAATTCTAATTAATTTATTAAAATTACTATGTACTTTTTGCATTTAACTGACTGTGAGTTATTCAAATCAACGTATTTTCGTTTTGTAAAAAATAATTTAAAGATTTTATTTTGCATAAAAAAATAAACTTTTTTACTATATAGTTACAGTAAATAATAAATCTACAAAAGTAGTTTATAAATTTTTTATAACATACTTTTTCAATTTTAAATCACTACTTTAATTTTAACACAATTCATATTTTTAACTTAGCCATCTCATAAATATATATTTCAGATTAAAATTCTAGCTTGACTATAGTTAATTATATTTTTATGAAATAAATTATTAATTATAAATTCAAAATTTTAGGTAAAACTGAAAATATATTTCTTAAATTTTAAAAAGTTTGACTAAACAAATACAAATTAATATTTAACCTTCTAAAGATGAAGCAATCAAAATGAAAGATTATTGGAGAAGTAATAATTTATTTAAGAAAGCTTAAATAAAATTTAGATTTTATTTAATAAATGATCCACAATAACCAAATTGTATTTTGTGTTCTAAAAGTAATTACCAGAATTGTTTTTTTAGAAATTGATCAATTTAATTACAGATTTTACTAATTTAGCAACTTGTTAGAAATCCTCAATTATAATAAAAGAATAAACATTAAATTAATAAGCAAAAATTAGATTCAATAAAACTTCTGCTTAAAAATTGATAAATTAAAATGTACAAGTACAATACTCTATGAAATAAATATATTTAGATATTTGAATCTATTGATGATAGATTTTTAAAAATATGCATTTAGTTTAGAAATATTGTCCGATAATAATAAATAATAAATCAACATCTTAGTTTATTTAAATATTTTTTATTAAAATTAATCAATCTAGCTTTTTGTGTGGATATTAAAATTTGTTTGATTGAAGGTTGTAAATCCATCTCACAAGCATTAAATTAGTAAGAATTTATATATAAATACTATTTAATGTTAATGATCATTTTCAACTAATTTATTGCCAGAAATGGTTATTAAAATACCTTAGTTAGACTGTAAATTTAATTTTATCTTTTGAAACAAACCTTTAAATAAAATATTCACCACTCAAAAACTTTTGAGAATTTTACACTCATCTGTAAAGTTTAAACTATTTCTCGTTTTTTACTTCAAATTTTAAAAATTTAAAATAACGATGTGACAATTTTGGCTAAATCTTGCTTAATTTCTAAAATTTTATGTGTTAAATTATCAATCATCTAAGTTTATTATAAAAAAATCAATTGCCATATTTTTTATAACCATAAAAAAAATTATTGATTTAATGAATTTTTATCAAATCTTGAAATAAAATCTTAAATAAAAATTATAATTTACATTTCTTCAGTGAAAATAAATACCTTTAGTTGAATACGTAAATTTATAATAATATTTAATTATTTATTGTTTTGCTTAATTTCTAAAAAAAAATTACTTTTGGCATATGATCATACTATTAACAAAGCTTCTCTTTATTTTTACTCTTTTCAAGGGTAATAAAGCTTCTAATCCTTCCAATTGTGCTCAAACAGATAGCTAAGGTTGAAATTATTTCTTTAAATTTCAATAAATTTCATTTTAAATTTATTTTATTTTATACCAGTTGTTCTGCTATTTAGGTTGAATTAAATGTGAAGTTATTTTTTAATTATTTGAAATACTTTACTATTTTTTTTATTTAATAAAAAAATAATAAGAACATTTATCAATTTTTTAAAATTATTTCAATTGCTTAAATAATAAATAAATTGATTTTAATCATAATTTTTTGATTATCAAATTATATTTAGGATAATGCACTAAGTGTGTTCTAAATTACGTTCTGGACATAAGTGGATAATGTATTTGCTCAGTTTAGAAATGTACCTAATGTTTACAGAATGATGGAGGTTAATGTACTATTTGCTAAAATGGCTATTACTTAACATCTAATTTTTAATGCTGCAGTGTTAAGAATTGTGACGTTTGTTCCAGTTAAGATATTAATTAATGCTAACTTTGTTCTTAAAATTTCTAATTGGATGATAATTTTTAATGTATCTATAATCCATGCTCAGTTTAAAACTGTTCTTAATGTGTTTTAGGTTAGAGTAGCTAATGCCAAATTTGCAAATAGTTTCATAATTTAGACCAAAATCAATAATGCGTTTAAATGTGTAATGTACCAAATTGCTTAGCATGCATCGAAAATAACCCATACTAATGTGAGACTTGCATTTAAAACTATGTACCTTAAGGTAATTTTTGTGTTGTAAATTGCCTGGTACAAAATTGTTCTTAATGCGTTTTTGGTCAAAGCAATTAATGCCAAGTCTGTAACCAATATTATTAACTAGACTTAAATAGTTAATGTACCTAAATATGTAACATTAAAAATTGCTTATAATGTGTATAAGACAATCCTTATTAATGTGAGACATGTATTGATAATTATATTCCTTTAAATTAATCATGTGTAACAAATTGTTTAGTTGAGAATTGTTTTCAATGTATGGATGGTCAAAGCAGCTAATGTATGGTTTGCAATAATTATTACTAATTAGATTAAAAAAATGTATGCGTTCAAATGTGTAGTGTACAAAATTGCTTGAAATGCATTTAAAATACTCCTTATTAATGTGATACATGTGCTTAAGGATACATTCCTAGCAGTTACTTTTGCGTCATGAACTGTTTAGTAGAAAATTGTTCAGGCTGTGAAATAAGATAGACTAACAGATGCCAATTTTGCAATCAATATTATTAATTAGATGAAAATAAATAATGTGTTTAGATGTGCAGCGTTCCAAATTGCCAAAAATGTATTGAAAATAATCCTTTTAAATGCTAGACTTGTATTTAAAACTATACCATTAAGAATGAATTATGTGAAATTAGCTGTCAAGTGTAAAATTGTTTAGAATGTCTTAATAATGACAGTAACTAATGCTAGACCTGCATTAACAATTATACTCTAGACAAAAATAATTAGTGTATTTAAAGATGTTAGATTTTTAGCTGTATTTCTTGCGTTTCAAATAACAAGTGCTAATAATGTTCTCCAAATTACTATCTAGATGCTAATGGGTTATGCTAATTTGATTGTAAAGTCGCAAATTGCTAGGTATGCATGGAAAATAATTAATTTTAATGCTCAGTATGCAATAATAACTATATATTAGATAGTAATCAGTAGTGCTTTAATAAGTGTTTAGCAACAAATTGTGAATAATGCATAGAAAATAATTAATTTTAATGTGCTCAATGCAGCTCTAATTATATCTTAGATAAGAACTCATAATGTATATTTAATTGCTAAGTTTCCAACTGCTAAAAGTGTAATTAAAATAATCCTTTTCAATGCATCTAATGCAAAGATAGTTTCTTGCTTAACGTAAATGATGAGTGTGTTTCATAAGCTTCAAAAACAGACTTTACCTTATCAATTAAGTTGATTGATGGTAAATACATATTATAGCTAAATTTTACACACCCTTTAGTAATTAATAATTATCAAACCACTTATTTAAATTCAATTTTTAAAGTTCAAATTTCTAATACATATGATTAAAAGTTCAATTTTACCACTCAATTTGTAAATAGTTATTAGCTTTAAATAACTATAACACCTCAAAGTGATATCCAGAGTTCCAGCATAATTTTAACTATCTAAAATCAATAATTTTTAGATGATAACACTTTAATAAAATAATAAACCACACAACAGCTACCTCCTTATATTCATTTGTCAGAGTATGATAAATCTATGTCTGATAAAGTTTCAGTTGCTGGGAATAAAGCTTCTTAACAATTTATATTTTTGGTAATTCCAACAATATTGATGGGTAATGCTTATCTAATATGTAATACTTTAGATATAACTGGATATCTGTACTACTACCTTTATTTAGATGTGAATCTTCCATATAACGTTTAATCATTTTATGGAATTTTCAAAAATTTTAACTTTCCATTTATACCAAATATGTTTGAAATAATAATCTCAGGTAACTATTAATAACCCTCTCCAAACAAATTCATGCTTAATGGAACTGATAACTATTTCATTAGTGGAACAGGATAATCGTTCACAATTATTATTATGGTTTTAAGTCTTTACTTTTTAGCAAAAATTTTTTGTTTTATAAAGATTCCTTATTTAACAAATTACTGTAAGAGAGCTGTGACAGAAACATGGGAATATGGCGGATTACTTGATTTATTATGGTCTTATTACATTTATGTAGTAGTAGGTTTGTATATGCAATTTAATACATTTGAGTTTGGTGATGAATCTAGTGCCTTTATAAACTATGCCTTACATATTTTTATCTTTCTAATTTATTTAGGAGTTCCTATTCTATTATTAATTTTAATATTTAAGAATAAAAACTTAAAAGAAAATAAAAAATTACAGTCCTAAATCCCTTCTATCCTCTCTGGATTAAATTTATATGACGAAAACGATGCTAATCTAAGTATAAATAGATTGAAAATACTGAGTAAATATTTTAATATTCTACTTTATGCAAGAAAAATAATGTTTAGTGCCATAATAGTTTGGATTTATTAATAAATTATGGTTCAAATATTTCTTTTTTGCACTATGAATATAGTAATAATCCTATTCATATTTTTAGTCAAACCTTTTAATTCTAAAATAGAAAATATAAAGAATATATTTTAAGAGGTGATATTGATTATAATATAAGTTTGCTGCTTATTATTATCCTAAAGCAAAAGTCCATATTAGAATGACTCAAATAAAATTGTAATTGGTTGGATAATTGTTAGTCTGAGTGTATTTATTATATCTTGGTAGACATTCTATGCTTTCAAAGAATTAATCATAGGTATTTTTACTCTGGTCAAAAGATTTACTTTGGCTCTATTTTCTTCTGTAAAAAGTTTTATTTTTTACTTAAAATCTAGAACCAGTAGCAAAAGTAAAAGCAAAAATTAAACTTTCTTAGAATTATAACGAAAATATATCAAAAAAATGGATATTTAAAATCACCAAGACTTTTTTATAAACAGTAGAAGACAATCATTAAGCTTATCTAATATTTTTAGTTAGAGTAGGAGAACTTCGACTAAGTTTACAAAGGATGAAGAAAAAGGTTTTAAGTGTATTAGAAGTATTGATTAAAAATTAAATTTGGAAGAAAATCTATAAAAGGCATAATTACCTGCATATTGAGTTATTACAGAAAATAATATACAATAATAATTATATAATTAAACCAAAATACATACTTTCCAATTTATAATAAATTAGCAATGAAAATCTTTAGATTTAATAAAATGAAAAAATACCTATTATTATAAAACTTTTAATATTCTTAAATTAGATAAATAAAATATGTGCACTTAAAAAAAATAAATTTTTCAATTATTTTTTATTTTTCTTAAAATTAGAATAAATATTCTTTTTGATTAAAATAGATTTTTTTAAAATTTTAATAAGTATTTTTAATTAATGATATTCATGATGAACCTCAAAAAATATAAAAATTATTAAATTTGGTAAAATAATTAATACAAAACCCGTCTAGCTCAGTCGGTAGAGCGCCAGCCTTTTAAGCTGGTGGTCGAGGGTTCGAGCCCCTCGGTGGGTGAATTTTTTATTTTTTGAATTAAAATAAATCAAATACTTAGAAGTCAAATATTTATTGATAAATATATGTAATAAATACTTGTTAAATTGGCAAATTTAAAAAAATTTTATTCTAAAATAAATTATAAGTATAAAACCCGTCTAGCTCAGTCGGTAGAGCGCCAGCCTTTTAAGCTGGTGGTCGAGGGTTCGAGCCCCTCGGTGGGTGATTTTTATCAATTTAATATTTTTGTTTATTTTATCTTTAAAGATTTTATTAACAATTTTTTTTTAGAAATAATAATATTTTGTAATCTATGTAGTATTGAATAAAAATAATTAAGTTTATTTGGGATAAAATTATTTTTGTTTTAATAATATATTAGTAAAATAATTAATTTATATCTGGTGTACAAGTTTTAAAATTATTTTAATTAAAAACTTAAGACATTAAAGTTTATAAATATAAAACACTTTTAATGTTTCTTTTTTAATAGCAATTACTTACTAATTTACTTTCTTTCTATTTTATTAATTAAAACACTTTTATAAAACACTTTTAATTAATACTTCAATCTCATATAAATACTTACTTCTTCAGAAAGAAATCTAAAAAAAATATAATTAATTAATTAATCATAAAAATAAGTAACACTTCAAAAAAGCACTCGCAAAAATAAATAATACTGAATTAAGATGGTAATATTTTATCATAATTTTATAAATAAATTATGATTATAATATCAGTCAATATATAAAGGATTTTCATAAATATTGTTTTTATATTTTCTAACTAATTTTATTTTCTTAGAACTTCCAAATTAACGCCCAACAAAATTGTGAAAAGTGTACATCCATTTTATGGGATATCAACAAGTACGGAAATCATACTTGCTAAAACTGTGGATTCATATAATCTATGGGCTATATCACCTATGAAAATGAAATGTACCAAAACATTGAAGAATAAGATTAAAAGGGTTTAAGCAGAGTTTTATACCCTGATGGGTAATTATATATTAAGGGCGTCTACTAGTAGGGTACATAAAATCAAAAAAAGAAATAAGAAAAAAATGAATTGTCATTAGATATTTTTAACTAATGTATGAAAATAATATAACCATTGTTCTAATTAGACCAAAAAGAAATATTTATTCAGTAATAAGATTATATCTAACAACTGAATTAGCAGATGCATAGAATTAATAATAATGCAGATGTAAAAGACTTTGCATACGACTACTTCTACAATTAATTAAAAGAATTTGTAGATTTAAATCAGCAATAACAACTATCTGAATAATTAAAAATGCAATTAGGAATTAAAAACGAAAAGAAAATAAAAACTTTTAATTTATCTCAATCTCTGACTTTAGATCAAAAATTTGTGAGCATAATGCTTAATCTTTATCCAACTTTAACAGAATAGTAAATTGCTGATTGTATAAAAAGACTGGATGATATTCAAAATTTAAAGGATTTAAGTTGTAATTAAAATAGTCTTTTATGTTTAGCTGCCTATGATTTACTAAGCAATAGCTTCATGCTAAAAAAGATAAATATCCACTAAATTGCTGAAATTACATAAAAGGTTTTAGACTCATAAAGAGCTATTAAAGAGTCAAAAATTAAATAATTATTCAAAACCTTATAAAAATTAACATAATCTTAAAACAATTATAAGCATGGTATTTGATTCATATGTTTTTGTGTGTTTTAGTTTAAATAATATTTTTAATCTATGAAGTAAATTAATTTTACATTAAATATTCAATATTTTAATTCAGTGAGAAGATAAACAATATAATAAAATACCTCAAATAATATGAATAAAAAATGATATATTAATAATCTATATTACAAATTTTAGACTCAACAAATCCTATTAATGAGTCAAATAAAGAAATAATAAAAAGCCTTATAAAAATTACATTATAATATTAAAAAATTCATGATAAATGTAGTGTTTGGTTTATATTGCATGAAAGCTTATAAATAGCATATATTTATTAAAATATTATGCACATTTAGTTTTTGGTTGATATATTTAAGTATGTTTTAGTTTCTTCAATATTTTTCCAATCGATTTAATTAATTAATTTCATTTTATCTATTAAAAATTGTAATAAAGATGATATACTACATATATATTTTAGCTAATAAATAAAATACTTCATAATATTTAAAAAATTAAAAAGCATATCCTTAATTATTTATTTTACTTTCATTTAATCTAATTGAAATCTATAATTTATTTAATAAAACATTTAATTTCTTTAAAAATTATATATTTGAAGTAAAATATGATCAGTAAAAGTAGAGTTAACTTAAATAAATATCAAATAATATAATATTAATCCTCAAACAAACAATAATAAAAATAAATATTTTTAAGCAAATTAATAAATTATTTTTTAAAAACCTTACAACCACACATTTTTTTATTTTATAAGTAAACATTATTAATTAAACACATTTTATTATATATTTTTTCTTCCTATTAAATTGATTTTGAACTTATTAATAAATTTATGTATTAAATTGTAATTTATATCTCAAAATTTATCTCCTCAATACTAAAGATCCTAATGATAATAGGCATGAACTGGACAATAATGACCACCTTAAAAATCATAAAATTCTCCCTAATAATAATATTGAGGACTTCCTTCATTACTTATTGCTTAATTATTAAAATTATCTTAGCCAAAATTATATCCTCCAAATCTTTAATTATGTTAGTTATCATGATAATATTATTGATAATTATGAAGATGATGTGGATGATGGTTAAGATTATTTTATCTGTAGTCTTAATTAATGTCTTATGCAATTAAATCGCTTAAATCAATCTTACTATTTTAACTACCACTACTAGTTTAATAAGAAATGGAATTATTTTTTTAGACCTTTACTTTTTAGATACCACAACCCATTTCTTTTAAATGACGATTATAATTTTTGTTCGATTAAACTTAAATTACGTTTTTGTTTAATAACAATATCTTTTAATTAAGTATTTATTATTTTCAATTTTTGGTTAATTTTTTCTAAAAGTAAATAAAAAAGCAACAAAGTTAATTAATTTGATTTCATAAAGATAAAGAAGATATTAAGTTTTTTTATTTTTTGGTAAGATCTAATAAATAACTGAATTTAAATAACCAATATCTAAACAACATAAATAAATGAATTATTAAATTTTTTTAGACTTTCTAAATATTATTGACAAATTTATAAATTCATCTAGATTATTTATGTTTAAATTTGAGAGATATTCCTTTTTCAGTAAATATTGCTATTATTGAATAGAAACTTAAACCTAAATATTTTCATTGACAAAATAATAAATCTTGTTACTTTTTTTATGTTACTCTTTGGTTAATCAAAAAACCTAAAATTTATTTTATGTAAATTCATTAAAAAAAAATAATTTCAAATTTAACTGCGCTTATGTTGTTTTAAAGTTATATTAGTTCTTTTTTTTAACATATAATCAATCTATAAATAGTAAAAATTACACAAAATGTTTAAAAACTAACTTTTTAGTTGAATATAAAAATTTACTATTCTCAAAAATAATAAATATAACTTTCAAAATCATTTATTTATGTATGTAATATATTCGCTAAAATTAAAGTCAAATTTAAAAGTAAATAAATTATTATTTGTGAAAAAGATTAGAATACATTAGGAGATATCATATCATCTACAAATAAACTACTTTTTTGTTAAAAAAATTAATTATAATTTTTACCTAAAAAGTATTTATATCAATTAAATAAGTTAAATTTTATAATAAGTTTTAGAGTAAAAAAAAAAATCAACAAAAATTAAATAATACCTTTCTTTTTAACAAACTTTTATAATTCCTTAGAAAATAATTATTATATCTGAATTTTATAATTCTAAGTTGATTACTTTTATATTATTTTATTAAATAATATTATTTATAATATATACATAACCCTTAAACTCAAGATTTTAGTGTTAGTATTTTTAATACAAAAATTGTCTCAATGTGAATAGATACTTCAAATTGATTATATAATATATGCAAGGTTACAATAATTTCTTATTTATACATATTTATATTATTTATCTAAAAAATTATTTTTTACTTTAGAGTATAGAGTTACTTAGAATTTTATAATTAATATATTCAGTCATAACCCCCACCTCCACAATCATGACCACCACCATAATCATGACCACCACCGTAATCATGACCACCACCATAATCATGACCACCACCGTAATCGTGCCCGCCTCCATGATCATGATGATTTCCATAGTCATTACCTCCTGCTTAATGATTACCATTGTCATGATGATTATTATCTCCTCCAGATCCATAATTATTTTAGCTGTGGTGATGATGATGGTGGTGATCATTATTCTAATTGTTATTATTATCATGATGATGGTGATGGTGGTGATGATTATTTGAGTTACTATCTTAATTAACGTTTTAGTCATTTTAATAATTATTATTGCCTAACTCAATGTTATTACCATAGTAATTATTACTATCATTATTATTGCTTTATTTCTTATTATTAGACATTTTTTAATCTTGCTTCACCTTTTAATTTGAGTATTAACCATTGCTTTGTTAGTGACTACCTGATTAGCCACTAGTTTTTTCAAAACAGCAACCCATTTAATTTTTAAGATGCTGGTTTTAATTTTAATATATCTCTACTTAAAATTTTTGATGATATTAATTATTTATCAAATTTGAATAATTTGTTTATTAGTAGATACTTTATATAGAAAGATAAATAAATTATCAATACTTGAATATATAAGATTAGAATATACTAACCAAAGATTTTGTTAAAATAGATTGATATCATTTTTACATACATGCAAATAAGTGCATTTTATGTTATTATTAATCATCTCAATTAAATATTTTTAAATAATATATTTTATTTGAATAAATATATATATAAGTTCATAAGTAAATAAATAAAAATTCTAAGCTGTAAAGAATCAGAAAAATATAAAATACTTTTATTTATTTGTAATTGTTGTAGAAATTTTGTTTGGTAAAATTTTAATTGAGATAGATAATTAATTAAACAGTAGTAGAAAAAAAGGTTTAAAGGTGGTTGAATATGTATTTTTCTATATAATTCAAAATTTAAAATAAACTATTTTTAGAATTATTTGAATTTATTTAATGAAAAGTTAGTTCAAAATAAAAATAATTATTTACTTTCAATTTAACTATTCTAAATTTGTAATTTAAAAACTTTGTTTTTATTCAAAATATATTAACCATAAACTCTAAATTTTTATTAGTTTATTTTAAAGTCGAAAAATTAAAAAACTAGATGCTTTAAATTATTAATTCATTTCTGTTAGCATATGCTGATTTATATAAATATATAATTTAGATACAAAATTTTTATTTATTTTCATATCTCATTATATGTTTTTATTTCACCTCCAAAATTATAACTACTTTTATAATTATGTCCACAATCTTATTCATATTCACCTATTTGATAATCAATGATGGCTAAAAAAGGTGTGACATGCTACTTAATGATGGCCAAAGTTATGATGATTATGATTTCCTACATATACATGGTTAATTTAGTTGTGATGATGATGCTGGTGATTATAATTTTAACTGTTATTATTACTTTAATGATGGTGGTTATGTTTATTTTAATTACAGTCTTAATTAATGTTTTAGTCATTTTAATAATCGTTATTACATAATACAATTTTAAGACCTTAATAGTTATTTCTATCATTATTATTATTCTTTTAAATTTAATTAGGCAATATTTAACCTTTTTTTATTTTCAAGTTTGATTATTAGCCTATGCTTTGTTAGTGGCTACTTTGTTAAGCATTCATTTTTTGACAATAGCAACCCATTTACTTTTTATGATATAAATTTTATTTTGATTTATCACTGCTTAAGTTTTTTAGAAAATTTTAAGATTTATTAAAATCAAAAAAGCTTTTTAATAGTAGATACTTCTATCTATATAGAAAGATAAACATATAAGTAAACTTAATTTAATAAGATCAGAATTAATAAACCAAGTGATTTTTAAAACTAGTTTCATTTCCTTTAAGTATAAGTACATTTTATGTTATAATTACTCTCTTCGATAGTAATTTTTTAATATATTTTATATATATTAAATCATAACTAAGATCAAAAATAAATAAAATAAAAAGGATCATAAAAAACATAAAAATTAGTTTTATTTAATTTTTTTTGTTATTCAATCTTTGTCTGTTAGATAATTAATTGGGTAAAAAAATAGTTTATAAAAACCAATCAAATGAATATAAACACTGGATTTTAAATTTAGGTTTTTGATAATAATACTTGCCAATTAAATAAAAAAAAATTGATAAAGCTCTTTTTATAAGTTCTAAAATTTATTTAAAACATAAATATGTATTTTAAAACATTACATATTTTATTTAGCAATTTAATAGCTTAATAATCTATTTAATTAAACACTTTGTTGACAATTCAAAAAAATACTGAATTATTATTAGACTAAATTAAAATATTTTCAGAATAATTAAAATAAATATCTAACTAGAAAGTTAGAAAATATTAAATTAAAATAAAATTAACCTTATTTAATAAATAATTCTCATATTTTTTCTATTTTAAGCTATAACGTAACTTAGATACTTTGGTATTTATACTTTTAATAAAATTTTAATTTAGTGTATTATGTTTAATGATGCGTATAATTATTCAGTAAAGAAAAAGAAAAAGGATCTAAATTAAGAATAAAGAAAATAAAAGTCATACTGAACAATTATAAATTCAAATTTGTATAGTGGATACTAAAATTAGTATAGACAGCTTAAAATCTATATAAATTTTCAATATTTCTACATAATTTCAAACTTTGTAAAAATACTCAAAATATCACAAAAAAAATAAGAAAAAATATTTTTATACTTTTAATCTAAAATAGTTACTATAAAATTATATACATTAAGTTGATGGTATCAATTTGTTTTTTTTAATTATTATCATCAACTAAATTTATAAATCTAAATTTATTAATTTCTCCTTTACTTAATCTTTTTATTTTCATTTAATTTTAAATCAATCGTGGTGATGATGATGTCCACCTCCAAAGTCATTATTACTAAAGTCATTACCTCCACCATAGTTTCCATTATCATTATCATTATGGTGGTGATGGTGATGATTATCATTATCATTATGATGGTGATGATGATGGTGATCATTATTGTGGTGATGATGGTTATGATTATGGTGGTGGTTATTGTAATTGTTACTATCAGAATTAAAGTATGCTGCATTTTAATTTGTATCGTAGTGTCCATAGTTCATACTACCATTTCCATTTTTAT
Organism: Tetrahymena malaccensis 436; assembly: GCA_000231845.2. Taxonomy (NCBI): domain Eukaryota; phylum Ciliophora; class Oligohymenophorea; order Hymenostomatida; family Tetrahymenidae; genus Tetrahymena; species Tetrahymena malaccensis. The sequence goes on along the minus strand of AFXY02001442.1, from coordinate 189,310 downwards.
AGTGTCCTTGTTATTTGTCTAAACAGCAACTATTTCCCATTAAATATAATTAAATTACTTTTTTATAATAAGATTCTCTATATTTCTACTTTTTTCACTGTTCAAATAGTTTTTTTATCGATTAAATATGAATTAATTATTATTAATATTTTCCATAAATTTTTTTATTTGTATTTACATAAAAAAGGGTTTCCTGATCATCTATCAAAACAGATTAGGCTGTTATCGTTTATGTTAAGCAAAGCTAAATTTAATTATAATTCATTTTAAGGTTAATTAAAATGATCATATAATAGAACTAATTTATAGTAAAATAGAAAATTAAAAAAAATAAATTTGAATAGCTTAATTTTTAAATTTTATAAAAGATAAATTGAGGTTAAATTATTTGTTTTGTATTTAATCTTAAATAAGTCTTTTTTTTAAAATTAAATTATTTTTTCATCTAGATTAAATAATAAATATTTTATAAAATATTATAATTTGAACAATCTAAATATATTTTTAATAAATACATCAATGATTATTTAATATGTTGTTTGAATTTTATTCAATTTAATATTTAAGCTAATTCAAAAAAAGTAATTTTAAAAATAGAATAAAACTTTTCAATATTTTTAAGTAAAATTAACATACAAGGTGTATTATTTTTATTATTAAAATAATTAAATTTTTTTTTTCAATTTAAATAATTTAATATAAGCTAAATAATTATTATTCATTAATTGTCATTTTTGCAATAAATACTAAGAGATTATAAAATTACCACATTTAAATCAATTTTTTGTTTTTTAATTAGTTATTTATTCTAATTTGTTTATTAATAATTTGATTATATTATTTTTGTTTGAATTATAGTTAAGTAAAAATAATTATTATTGTTAAAGGCATAATAGTTTTGATGGAAGTTAAGTGTGGAAATATTCAAGTGAGTAGCTAGTATATGAGGTTATAGAACATAAAGATGATAAAAAAAATTCTTTTTTATTCAAAACTTATTGGCTATCATGGGTTTTAGTTGTAATTATTTTATACAATATTTTAGTTAGCGTGTATATTATCAATCACTGACTCAACTAAAGTCACCACCTCCACCATAATCATTTTATCCACCTCCTCCATCATTTCCTCCTCCTCCCCCATCGTATCCTCCTCCCCCACCATCATATCCTCCTCCTCCGCCATTATATCCTCCACCATCATAGCTGTTTCTGTCAGCATAATTTACATCACCTCCTTATGCTGGTCCTTAAAATCTATCTTCACCGAATATCATATCAAAACAACTTTTTTTTTTGATTCTACTATAATAATAATATTCTAAATCAGATCGTTCTTCATCATCATTTGCTGCTGCTACATTTTAATTATTTACTTGCTATTATCCTTAAAGTTCTTTTGTAGATTTTTTAGTTGAAGTGCAACCCATAGTAATTAATATTTCTAATATCTTATAAAATTTGCAAAAATGATTAAAAATAATGATAATTTTTCTTTTATTTTAGATTTAATCATTTGAATAATTTTATAAAATTGAAATTTCACTCCCTTAATCATATTTTGTAAAAAAAATACTTCAATTTTGTAGACTTTTTGTATTTAATATAAGTTAATTTTTGTTGCCATATATATAATTAGAATTTTAGTTAAAAAGGTGGGCTTAATTATAAGAAATCTAAAACAGTAATTGCTATTAAAAATTAGGCTTATTTATCAGAAGATTTAAACATTTTATTTAAAATATTTCTGTCTTTAATTTAATGGTAAGAATTAATTACTAAAATATTTTCAGGTTAATTATGTTAATATTTTTCTTTCAAATAAAACATTGTGTTTAATTTATTTAAATAATTTAAAAAAATAATTTAAACATTTTAAAAAAATAAAATGTTAATAAATTTGCACATTTTTTTAGATAATTAATTTTAATAGTCTAAAAAATACTTAAAATAAGTAGTTTAAAAAAACTTAAATTAAATAGTCTAAAAATAATTATTTTTTATCTTAAGTGCTAATAAATTTTCAGCTAATTCAATAATTATTATTATAATCATAGGTAGTAGTGCCATAATTATTATCATTATATGTACTTGTACCATAGTTATTATCATTATAAGTGGCTGTACCGTAGTTATTATCATTATTAGTGGTTATTCCATAGTTATTATCATTCTAAGTTGTTGTACCATAATTGTAATCATTTTAAGTTGTTTTACCATAATAATCATCATTTTAAGTCATTTTTTCATAGTTATTATCATTATTAGTTGTTGTACAGTAATAGTTATGATTATTAATACTCATATACTAGTTATTATCATTTTAAGTTGTTGTTCCATGGTTTTTATAATTGTTAGTGATTGTACCATAATTATTATCGTTGTAAGTTGTCTTACAATAATAATCATCATTTTAAGTATTTTTGACATAGTTATAATCGTTATTTGTTATTGTACCTTAAATTTAATCTTTATTATTAGTTGTATAATAGTTATTATCATTTAAAGTATTTTTGGCATGATTATTATCATTATTTGTTATTGTACAATAATTCTAATGATTATTAGTAGTTGTACCATAATTTGAATCATTTTTAGTAGCTTTACATTAATTACTATCCTTTTAAGTTAATGTAAGACAGTTATTATCATTTTAATTGAATGTAGAGATGTTATTATCATTATTAGTACTTTTACTGTAAGTATTATCATTTGTAGTTCCTAGGTTATTATTATCTTTTTAATTTGTTGAACCATGATTATTATGATTACAAGAAGTTATACCATTATGATTAACATTTTAAGTATTTATTGCTTATTAGTTATCATTCTAAACTATATTATCATATCTATTGAAAAAGGAAGTATTTTATTATTTATTATTATCATTATTCAAAATTATTCCAAATTAATCATAACTTTAATCTTGTTTTTTATTTCCTTATTCTTAGCTAGAAAAAAAATCTCCTACAATCCTACCATCTTCTACTCTTTGATTCTAATTATGTAATTAATTATGGTCATGGGTATGGTGGCTATGATGATGGCCATGGTCACTGGAATGTCTATGATGATGGTCATAGTTATGAGAGTTATGATGATTATCATTATCATCGCAATTACCTGAATGACTTCTTCTTCTTCTGTTACTATCTTAACTTCTAGATCTTTCACTATTTTGATTATTGTTATTATTTTAATTATTATTTAAGGAGTTATCATTATTTTATTATCCTTCATATCCTTACCATATAACAGGATTAATTAAATTTAATGGTTTATAATTGTTTTTATTATTTTCTCTTTCTGAAATATTATTTTCATTAAAATCAAACTCCTTATTTTATTAATAATTTATATTTTTAATGTTCATAGAAGTTTATTTAGTGATATTTTAATTATCATTTTTTGAAATTTAGTTTTTCTAATCTACTTATTGCTTATCAAGAACAGTCACATTTTTTTATTTAGCTTTTTCATTTTAAACTTCACATTTTTTTTTGGCTTATTAAATTAAAGCGATATTTTATTAGTAAGACTAATCTTAAATGTTAGGAGGTTTTATAATTATTCCATTTATTTTTTTGTCACTAGTTAATTAAGTAGCAACCTTCTCACTTTTCTAAGAATTTTAAGTCTTAATTTGAGGATTTGGCATTTTGGTTTACTAAATTAAAGCAGGTTTTGATTTCGTACAACAAGATCCCATTTATTATATTCAGATTATATGATTTATTATTTTTTTATTTAAACTATTATAATTGCTTTAATGTTTAAATATCTCATCATTTAAAGTTAGCTGTTAAATGATCTTCTTCTTTCTGATAAAATCTTATAATTGCTATCGAAAAATAAGAAAAATAAATCTATTTCATTTAAAAGCCACTTTTGGATTAGAATTGATTTCTAAAAATAGACAACAATTTAAAGGTGGGCTTGAATATAGATTGCAATTAAAAATAAATTAAAATTGAGATAAAATAAAATTAATTTTAATGCCCACCATTTTAAAAATTAAAATAGAAATGTTGTCTCTGATTAGCTAAACTAAGATGTTTGTTTTGATTTGTTATTTATATAAAAAATAATGGCTCAAAGATTTCTTTGTCTGGTTAAACATTTTTTTGTTACGTTTGAGAAGATTAATTTTATTAACGATAAAGCATTATCAAAGTTATACTAAATACATGAAATAAGTACGACAATAATATAATTAGGAATAACGATATCAAAATTTTAGAGAATAATTTCTGATTTCATCATAAAGGACTAAGCAAATAGAAGAGCCAAAGCTACGGAATATATTTGAAGCATTACCTGCAAAGAAGGAGCGTATACCTGCCTTATTGTACATTTGAATAGCACAGTCTATAGAGTTTTTATATAATTTTTCACCTCTTGCACTTTGCATCATCATTTTTCTTTTTACAGTATCAGTGGGATAAGCAATAGTTTCACTATAAATTACAACAAATTAAGCAAAAAAGAATTTATAAATAAGATTATCTTTATGTTTTTCTTTGAGTATTATTGCTTTACCAGCATCATAAGTACCAAAGTAGAGTCCTCTATAAATAAATATACCAAACAAACAAATACCAAATCCTCTATATAAACCAGCAAAGCCATCTGACTTATAAACCTTTAAAAGACAATCTTTGATTCCTTTGAATTGTCTTTCATCCTTGCTTCTTCCTATATCAACACCAAGTCTGGTTCTAGCGAAATCTAATGGATAGACAAAGCAAATAGTTGCACTACCAGCCATACCACCAGCCAACAAAGATCCCCAGAAGAACTTTCTAGGCTCAGTCTTAGGGTTGTAAGGATTACATAATTTGGTAAATCTTTCTTTAAAAGAAAAGTTCAGGGCTTAGGTAGGGAAGTATCTATTTTTTTAGTTAAAAAAGAGAAATTAATAAATATCTATTATAATATAAAAAAAATCATAATTTATGATCCTCAAAGACCATCTAAATAATGCAATTATATTAAATCTATGTTTGATAGATACTTTTATTATTAATAAAATTATATTTTTGGCATTATCGCTATAAAAATTAAAATATTTTGTAATTGATAGTTATCATGAGTAGCTATTTGTAAATTTTGCTTATTTACTTAAAGTTAGTTTTATAGTATTTGAATTTATTTAATAGTTTACCTTATAATGTTGACACCATTACCTCTCCAAAGGGATAAAGGACCCTCTTCCTTAAAGCATCTTACGAAACAATCAATGATTCCCTTATATTACTTATTTAATTTAGTATTTTCTGTTTAGGTTTACATTAATAACTTGACTCTTTCCATAGGAGCAGAAACAGTTTTTGCAATAGCTCCTGCAACACCACCTGAAAGGAAATCAAGCATAAATCTTTTGAAATCATCCTATTTTGACTTAGTGCTAGCCATTTTTAGTTAGTTCTAAAATTTGCTAATAAAATTTAAAGAATATAGCTTGAAATATGAATACTAAATATTTAGCCTTTTAATACACAATTAAACTTTTTTTAATTTAGATATTATGTAATTTGCTGATATATTATTTATATCTAAACAAAATTTAACTAAACAAATTAATACTAAAATTTGTTAAAATTTTAATTTTGATTAAGATAAATATTAAACAAAAGCATTTATTATTTTGATTCTACTGATAATATAAATAGAATTACCATCTTTTTTTTTGCAAAGAAACAAATTGGCTGCACATTTTCATCTTTTTAGTCTGATTATCTTGAGAATTTATTAATTAGTATATTTTATTTAAATTTATATTATTCACATTTAGATATTCTCATTTCATTTTTATTTAAATTTTAAATGATAAAATTAATTTATTTATCCAAAAAAATAATGAGAAAGTAAATATTTTATATTAAAGTTATTTCTTTACTTAAATTTCGATTAGTTATTATTTACTTAAAAAAAATAAATTGATTAAGAATTATTTGATACAAGGAAATATATTTTTGATTTTGGATTTATTTTATATGAGCTTTTAAAACAATTTAGAAGAAATTTTAAAAATAATTTAAATAAAAATTATATCTATAAATTTGATTGATCAATTTATGAAATTTCAATAAATTTAATTTTTGATTTCTAAACTTAAAAATTATTTGATAAAAGTCTAAAAAAATGTTAATTTTTATTATTTTAAATGAAAAAACTAAATAATTATAAATAAGTAAATTTATTTTACAAAATAATGATATTTGAATAATTTATTTAATTTTAATTTTACTAGTCAGATTTATCTTCAAATGTCTATCTAAAATAAATAACTTAAACTTTTTGAATAAAAAAATTCCTAATTATAATTTATTATCGATATTTAAAAACTAATAATATGCTTAATGAAAAATTATACTGCTTAACTATTTGTTTTCCATCACCCGTTAATATTTTTCAAAAAAAGCAAATGTCTTAAAAAGAGAGCAGAGAAATATAATAAAAATGCAATTATTTATGATCATGTTTCTATTTAACTTTTTTCTAAATGAAAAAAAGGATTATTAATTTGTTCTTCTTGATATTTAAGTAGTTTTTATAACAAATTTTTTGGAAGAAATAGAATCTGCCTGTATAATCAAAAATAATTTAACTGCAAAATTTAATTAATCATTAAGTATATAAAAGGTATAAAAATCTAAAAATAATATAAAGCACTTGAAGATGTTCAATCCTTAGGTCTCTTCAAACTATAATTCAGCTATTAAATAGCAATAGGCATATTAGGGTCAATTATAAATTTAAAATATTAATCAAAATTAAGGATCAAGCTATGCTGATGGAGGAGGAATGTATTCTATAAATGGGTAACCTTCATATTAGCAATAATAACAATAATTTGAATCGTAAAGAAGTTAAGTCAATGTTTCAAACATGGATCAAAATTATAAGCTAAGCAATATGATTCAGAAAAATTAATCTATGAAATTGAATAATAGCTTAAACTAATCATCTTATAGAGATAAGAGAGTTTTAAATTAGAATATACAATAATTGCTCAGTCAAAATAGTAAAAACAGGTAGAATCAATCATTATAGCAGATAAATAAAGATGGAAATAATTTAAACAATACTGGAGCATAGTCTAGTAATTAGCCATTACCTGAATAAAATAGCGATTTAGTAAAGAAATTAATGAAAAAAGATATTAAGGATGAAAAAACATTTTCATTTTGCACAAGATGGACTCATCTAAGTATTGTTTTCATATATTCACTTGCTACAGTTATTGTATCTTCTATCTTAGTGTATTATTTTCCATAAAACTCAACTAATAGATTTTATATGCAAGAAACAGTAGATAATTGGAATCAATAAATGTGGAGTGATATTTTAGTTGTTTAAGCTACTGCCTAGCAAATAGCTAATAAATAATCTCCTATGTGTCCTAATCTTTACAGAAATTTGTTTACAGTATATGGGTTACCTATCTCTGATGGGTGTAATTGCTAAACTAGCACTTACAATCAGAAAGCTATTATTGTGGGTTAGTGTGGGGATGATCAAATAGCAAGTGGATGCACAAATGTAAAAGGTTTTACTCCACCAGTTGGATTTAACTGGTAGACTCCTGACGGAAGCATTACCTTCGCTCTATGTGTTAAGCTGTAATTTTTATTTATTAAATATTAGAATACTTCTAGCAAATTATATTCCAAGTATTACTTAAAAGTTAGTTAAAAGCAAATAGAAAAACAATAAAGAACAAATATTTTCTTTTATCATGTGTTTTTTAAACTGCTTTAAGTAGAGTTTTTATAAATAAATACTATCTTAATGAATATTAATACTATCGATCAAATAAACAGTCATAAACTTTATTATGAAAAATAAAATTACTCTAAAATAAAACTTTTGATAAATACAAATAAAGATTTAGCAAAAACTCAAACTCTAAATAAATATAAAAAATTCATTAATTAATTATATAGGAAAATAAAATTGAGATTTTTAATTTATTTATTCTCAAATAATATATTATTTGATTCCCCTAAATAAAAATATAATCAATCTCACAGATTTCGAGATTTATGAGACATCTATTCTTATTAATTTTTCTAAATTTCAAATAAAAAAATTTGGTGCAGTTAAGTAAAAATTTTCTTTTACATCAAACTACATTCAAAAATGTAAATAATCAAAATTTCCACTCTATTTCTCTTTTTTTTAATTCTTTTCATTATCTATTTTCTAAAGTTTTAAAAGTTTTTTATGTCATATTTATAAGCAAAAATTTTAAATATTTGAAAATATTTTAAATTATTTAAAATTTTAAAATAGGATAGATGGTTTAACTTATAACAATGTTGGAAGCTAGACTAAATGCTCAAAGACATGTGGTGGAAGTACTCCTGAGACGTAAATATGCGTTGGTTCTAATTAAGATTGCCCTATTAATTACATATATTTTGGTTCTGCACCAGACCCTAGCCAAAACATACAAAACATAAAAACTCAAGCTATAGGAGCCTCATACAATATGTACTATTCTAGTTATGGACCAGGCGCACCATTAGTTGATGTAAGATTAACTAAAGGTATTGGTGTATGTATGAATAATAATGTCCAAAACTTATATTAGTCGCCATCATATTATCCTCTACTTAATGTAAATTAAACTTAAGTTTGCTCATAGCCGAATCAGCTAGATTCTAGATTTAAACCAATCCTTACTCTTAATGAAAAATCTTTGTATCAAATAAATTATTTTGATAGTTAGTACACTGCTCTTCCTGGTTATACTTTAAGCACAACAGAAATGTATTCATTATATGTTAGACCAACGATAGTCTTTGCATAAGATAGAAGAAGTTCAGACATTTCAACTTTTTTGAATTCAAACCAAAATTATGATTAGGTGTATCAAGGTAGTGTGAGTATTCTGGTTACTTCAATATTTTATTTAGTTTGTGTTGGGCTAATATACAATTTGTTTTCTATTTTAAATATTCTCAATAAAAAATATCTTTACAAACAATATCTTTACGACCTAGATCCAGTTTTGGAAAATCAAAAATCTACTTTGTTTAAAAGACTTTGGTTAAAAGTAAATTATTAATTAGCTAATTTTCATTTCTTAATTAGGAAAATTTGTTTGTGATTTTAAAAATTTTTAGTTAAACTATTTAACTCTTATTTTATTATTATCAAAAATTAGATATTGATCTCATTTACTCATATGATATCAATTTTAGTTACTTTTATATTGACTATTTAAAATTACTTGTACTTAACAACATTGAACTAAGGGACTCTTGGCGATCAATATACTTAAACTTTAGTAAGTAGCTTAAAGAATGAATATTATTAAGATATCCTTTGGTATATTGTGAGCAACTTCATAGTGTTTTCTGTAATTGTAATTATTGAGCTATTAGCTTTAGTTCCTCTTTTCAGCAAGAAATTAAAAGAAGATACTAAAATCAAGATATCTACTAAGTATATGCCTAAACCTGGTTCAAGCAAAGCATAGTAGGAATAGATAGATAGCAATAATAAGAGAGGATTGGAACTTCCTGAGTATCAGACACATAATATGTATGGAGGTAATGGAATAAATACTACGATAAACCCATTTGTTTAGCAGTTGAGTGTATTAGGTGCCGATATAACTACAGCAAATAATAGATCTATTCATATGGGACCAGGTCTGTATACGCTTTAGAGAAGTAATAACTAAGGTAATTAAGCAATGAACTCTAGACAAGCTACTTAGCAACTAAATTACTCAAATATTTTACCTCCCGAAATAAAAAACTATGAAAGCATGACATACAATAATAAAAATTCATAAAGTAATGATCCAAAAATGTAAATAACAAATTAAATGACAACTACATAGCAAACAGATTAATAAGAAGTTATTAAAAAATCACCTCATTAGCCTTCATAATATGCCAGCAATAGAGGGATTGATGCTATGGCAGCTGGTAGTTAACAAGGTTTACAAACAGGTGTTGCATATAATGATAGAAGTATGTAAAACAGAAACAGTGACTTTAATTAAGATTTCTAAAAATAAAATTCAAACTACATAAACAGCAATTTCAATAGCAGAAATATTAATAATTTGGAAAGGAACTAACAGAATGGGGATGAGCAAAATTAAACAATTGATTTAGACTTTCAGTCAAATCACATAGTCATTTAATAGCCTGCTGCTATGAATCACTTTAATGACTCTAACATATCCCACGATTTCGGAGGATTATCGAATAACATGTAAGGAGAAAAGAAAAATAGATAGAGTAAGTATTCGATAGAGTCTTTACCAGGTTAATACAATAAATAAAATGAATATGCAAATAAAATTTAAACTATACCTGAAGTTGATTCTCATAGATAATATATTGGCCAAGAGCGTAATTCAAATAACGACAGCAATAATATGAATAACTTTAACAATAATAACAATAACATTCAAATAAAATCTATAAACAAATTAGATTAATAGTAGAATAATCCTAACAATTACTCACAAAACTTTGCTTCTTCCTAAAATCAATACCCAAACAATAATTTCAATAATATGAATAGATATGTACCTGAAGAAGATTAAATTCACTCTAATACAACAATAAACGAACATTAAGGAGACATTAAGATTTAAAAAATAAAAAATACTGGGTTCAATGCGAATTAAGCACATAATAATTAAGAAGATGCTAGTAGCTTTAGAAATCAATAAAATAATAATATGAGAAATAACATATCTAATAATTAGCCAAATTACTAAGTAGCGAATAATAACAATAATAATTTCAGCAATAATCATAGAAACTCTAATTACAATAATAATTAGTATAACAATCAAAATGATAATAGCAATTATTTTAATCCTCAAAGATAAAATTAATATAACATATACTAAAATAACCAACCTTATAATTAAGAAATATTCTAAGCTTAAAATAGAATTCATGATAAAAACGATTAAGATGTCGATGATCCTGATATGCTTGATATTAATCTTCCCGCTTACAACCAAAAATTCTATTGATCTGAATAAAATTACATTTCTAACGATAAAATTAGACTCTTAATTAATTAGATAACATATCCTCTTATAATAAAATCAATTAATAACAAATTGTAAATGGTTTAATTATTACCTTATCAAGATTGATATTAATTAAAATATTAAGATTTATAGCTCAATTCTCTAAGAATTATTTACAAAAATATGTTATGTGTTTTTTCCCTTAATTATATAATTATATAAATATATATTGAAGACTTATATTGAGTTTTTAAATTACTCAAATTTTTTCTGTATCTTTAATTTTGTGTTCTCTACTATTTGCTTAATCATTTTTTCTTTCATTTTCAAAAATAAATTCTTGTAAATTTTTCATTAAAATTTGCTTTTTATTATCTTTCATTTCATTCAATTTGGTATTATCTATAACTAGTTCTCTCTGGATTACAAGAAATACGAGCATCAATACAAGTTAGAGAATAGTATCTTGCATATAATTTGTGGAACTACTTGTTTACTGATATTAATTAGATTCACAAGAATAGCTCAAATAATAATTTATTTATTATTATATTATATTGGTTGACATGATATTAATATTGTATTTATACTTTCGTTTATAACAAGAATATATTTTTTCAATTTCTGAAGAGTGAGATTCTTGAGTGTAAGAAATGCATTCACTAGAAGTAGTCGAAAATTTAGTTATTGAACAATTATATGTATATAATAAGCTTTTTTTATATATTTAGGAAGCAGGTAGGATATGCTTTTCTACTTAAAGAACTAAAATTATAAAATTAATTATCATTTCATGATGAATTTAATTACTAGTTTATTTTTTCCTAATAAAAATAAATACACAAAATGAAAAAATTTTGAAGCTTTAATGTGAATGTGAGTTAAAATTAATTATTTAATTTGTTTCTAAATATGTTTTAGCAAATAATATTAATTAACTATTAGTTTACAATTCCTAGATGTTTTAAGCAGTATTAATCAAACTTACTATAAATAAAGCTTTTAATTTCAATTTTGGAAAATGTTGGCTAAAAAAATCATTTAAAGCTTTGGTTTTTAAAAAATTTTTATGAAATTTTGATAATTGTATCATCTAAATAATGATATGAACCTTATAATAGATAAACTAGAATTATAGCCACAAGTAAATAAGACCTGACAAATTTTATTGAAAATCCTAACTATACATATAATTCACATATTTTTCCTTACTTTGTTTTATTGATTTACTAAATTCACTAAAAGTCTTAGTTTCAATACACTAAAAATCATTAGCTCAACATGAAACCTTTGAAAGAACTGTTCTTCAGATAGAAAGATATGTCTATTATGACTCTTTCTTGATTCAAGAAAGAATTTTAATATTTTAAACCACATTTTTGTTTATTAAGGCTATTCTCTAATTTTATTTAGCATCTTTTTTACTGTATGTTTCTCACTATAGCTAAAAGGATTGTTTATACTAAAGAAAGAAGCTTTGTTTAGAATTGAATCTTTTTCTGTGTAATTCTATTTTATAAATCTTTAACCTTACTTATAAAAATGTATTTAATAGAAGGATATTAAAAATCTGTAAGTAATTAATTACTTCTTGTTTTTAATTACTAATATTTAACTTACAAAGTTTAATAAATTTTATTACCAAATTATATTTCTTATATAATTAAATGATAATCAATTATTATTGCTAATTTCAATTAATAATTTACGCTTATTTATTAATTCTGATTATTTTTTATATTTCAAATCATAAAAATATAAATATTTACAATAATACATAAAAAACCAAGCAATTTTTATATTAAAATGGCAGCTAGTTTAGTGCTTATGAAGAAGCAAATTTAAAAATATGGAAATATCAAGGATATTTAATAAACTGATAGCTAGAATAACAAAGAAAATTAATCCTCATTTTCAAAACCTATAATTTAAATACATACTTACCACTCTTAACCTAAATAGTCTTCATATTAAGCATATATGTAGAAATAAATAAATGATTGTAATGTACTTCAAAGCAAGAGGAATGAAAACTCTGTCAAAATTTCTAATGATTTTTTATAGGATTTGCTAGATAAACAAATAAAAACAGAAAATTCATAATTTCGCCAAGAGTAAAAGAATAAAAACCAACCAAGCACAAGTTAATTTTTATAATCTTTTTCTTCAATTTCTCCATTAAATTAAGAATAAAGAACTATATCTTCATCTTGCAAGAAATAAAGTAAACTTTCTATAAATACAAATTAATTAAGGAGGAATTAATCCACAGAGAAGTAAAGGCCTTCAACAAGCTACTAGCCATAAAATAGGAAAATTGTTTATACGCATACTTTAAATTAAGCAGAAGATAATCAACCTGCAATATCAATAACTCCTCTAGCTAAATAAAGTCTTTCTAAAACTTTTTATAAAATAAATGATAATAGTTATTCATAGGGACATACAAATTAAAATAATCGCAGCAACATTTCTCCAAACACAAAAAGCCAAATTCAAGATAGTCAGCAACCTCAATGCAATAATTATGTAATAAAACTATAAAAATCTTCAGATAAGCAAGGGAACAAAATATTGATAGTACCTCGTAAAGACTCAGGAATAAAAACAGGAACTAAAGTAATACGATCTCAAAGTAAAAGTGGTGTTTATAGTGGGAGTAATTTCAAAAACTTATTTACTCAAACAGAACCAAGTGAAATGCTGGATAATACAAACATAAATAATTTAACAAAAAATAATTCCTTTTTACAAATATCTAAATATAATCACAGAATATTCGAATCAGCGCTTAGTGAAGAAAAGCATGCTTTACAAGTAAAAAAATCAAGAGAAGATTTTTCATAAATAACACGATGCAACAGAGCTGATAGCACTGACATTAAATTGTCAAAAAAAAAGTCTAGAAATATTTCTATGCACTACAACAGTACAATTCATAAAAATTAATAAAACTAAACATATGATAACTAGCATATGAGCTACCTCTCAAATAAAAATATCAATAATATATTATTTAATACTCCTATAAATTAAAAAAGAAATCGCATTATGAATTATGAAATTACTCCTTGGGATAATAATTAAATTAGCTAAAGCGACATCTTAAGCGATGTTTTCAATTAAAGTCCCAAAAACCAATTTAGTCCCTTGAAAAATTCTCTAATGATTAATTCTAATACAATGTCTTAAAATTTATCAAAATATGGAGCTGAACAAAGATTGATTAATTTATAGAAATCCTTTTAGGACTAGCCTAATGAATAGCAGCAGTAATAATAATAATAATAGCTATAAATCTAAAATTCTTTGAAAAAATAAGAAAGCAAAACAGAGTAAACAACAAACAGAGATATTAGCAATAAAATTACTAAAATAACAAGTACTCCTAATAAAGATTAAGAATAAAGTAATAGCAAACCCAAGACACCAATTTCTAATAGAAAATCTGTTTAAATAAGAAAAATATCTGAAAAAATAGAAGATAGCTCTTAATAAAAAGAAGTTGATATTCTCCCTATGACGAATTATAGCGATGTAATAACAAGTAAAAATATTTTTAGACCACTCAGGCCTGTTTCTAAAAACTCAAGAAGGGAGCAAAATTACAAAAACTAGTTAAATTAATCTGCATAACAATTATAAACAACTTTTAAAAAACCAAATTATAGGTGCGATAAAGGTTTGTACAAAAACAGTCGTATAGCAACTTTAAATTCCGTTCTCTAAGCTTTCAGGAATATTCCATTCATTAGAGAATATATTTAAAATCCTTAATAAGAAAATGATTTCATACCAATCCTTTATAATTTATATGAATCGTTGGACTAAAGATAAGACCCATAATTCATAAGCAGCATTACTTAGTTTTTTTACACATTTCTAAGCTCTTAAGTAATAAATTATTATTATTTGTTAGCCAAAAATTTTTTACTAAAATCTATTTTTTAAATAAGTAAAATAGAAATGATAACGAAATGACTGAAGTTGAAATAATTATAAATGTTGTTATTGAATAGCTTCTCTAAAATGCTACACCCTTAAGGACAGTAAATTATTAAATATATTTATTGAACTAATAATAAAGCATTTATTGATGTTTTAAGAATTAGATTAAACTAACTAGACTTGCTAATTTTTCATAAAACGACGAAGATGCTTGCGATCTTTATGAAGAATTGGCTTTTAATCATTAAAATAATGAACTCTATTCTAGCATATTCGGTCTTCTAAAATACAAGCTCTTTTGTTAAACATGTATGAATCAAGACACCAATCTAGAAGATTTTTATATTTTTAAAACACTAAAAATGGAAATTAATAGATTTCAAACTGATTTTCTACATAACTTGTATACAACTGGTAAATCCGAAGCTAACTATTGCGATTTTTGCATGAAAGATAAACTTTTCTTTTAAAAAATGGAATTTATTTAATTGCCATAGCTATTAATTATCCCTTTAGAAATTAAAATTGATACATATTACTCAAATGTGAACTCTTACACTTCCAAAAATGTTTTTAATTAGTTAGAAATACCTAAAGAATTTATGATAACTGACATATACAAGAACAAAGTAATATTTAAATTATTCTGAAAAAATTAGTTATTGATTTAATAAATAAAAATAATAATAAAATAAAATCTATTAATAATTTTATTTTTTTAAATTAATTAAATAAAAATTAATTCTATCTCTTAAAGTATAAAACTAGACATTATTTGAATGATCTTTTAAATAAATTAAAAAATATTTTTGAATTAATTAGGTTTATTATTAGTTGTTGGGGGAAATAGATAAAATAGGTAATACAAATTAGTATGTTTCAATTTTCAAGGATTTAAAGGGTAATATTTAACAATACCAAGATATAAAAGTCAAGTTTATCGAAAACTTTCCTCTAGAAAGTGCTTAAGTTCTATTCTACATCAAATAAGAATATCACAAACATTGAAATACCATATTTTCATGTTACTAAATTCCTCTAATATATACTAGAAAAAAGAAAAAATATTTTTACCTTCGTTTAAGACTCAAATCAAATAATAATTATAATCATATTCATGTAAATATATTAAGAACTTGATTATATGCCAATTAATTAATTAAAAAATATATTAATTTACTCAAATAAGAGACTGAATATTTTTATTTAATTATACTTATTTATTAAAAAATCAAATAATAAATTTATCAATCATAAATTAAAATCTATTAATTAAAATTATTTTGAATAAAAAGAAATAAAATCAATAAAGCTATAATTTACTTTATATTAAACATTATTTTAACACTTTTATTATTTATTTTTTAAAAACTTCAAAAAAATACATAAAATTTTACAAAAATATTATTGATACTCGTAGAGGTTTTAACTTTAAATATTGGCATAATTTATATTTGTTAATTTAATAACTAGGAAATTTTAATATATTTAATTTGAGATTTTTTTAAAAATTAGTTATTGGTCATATTTTAAAGGCTTTGATTTAGGCTAACTTTATAATAATATAATAAACATAATTTCCATTTAATATATTAGTTTTTTTTATTTTAAATTGTTTTTAAATAATTAAAAATTTACTTTCAAATTTAATTCATTTTATTATTTTTATTTTTTGATGCTAAAATTATTTCTTTTCTGGTAAAATCTTAAATTTTTTGAAATTAATAAAAAATTGGCTCGCATTTTATTTTTTTTCAAATTTAAACAGCTATTTAAGGCTCATATGTGTTTATTTTAATTTTTGATTTTGATCGCAAATAATTTATTCAAAGTTTTATCTAAGAGCGAGAGCACTAATAATTATTAAAAATATTTATCATCAAAAATAGTTTCTACTTATTCAATTTAAAAATTTAATTAAAACAGAATGAGTAAAAAAGCAAACAAATCTATATAAAAGAAAGATACAAAATAAGTAGTTCTCCTTCCATTTTCATAATAATACAATTCCTAGGATTCATTATTCAATGAGGATAATGATATATTAAATTCACAGTACTCAAATAACATATTCAGTAAACCTTTGAATAGAGACAATATTCAGTTTACAACAGGTAATGCTACAAGTAAGACTTTAGGACTATCTAATCCTCTATTTGAAAATGAATGGGAAAATAACTTAAATGATATTCCAATTTAAAAATTTAAAACAAATAACTTGAATAATAAAAAGCAAGATGAATACAAAAAATAAAATTAGAATGACAGAAAGAATTAAGGTTAAAGATAAAATGAAATTGAATAAGAAACCACAAATTTTGATGAAGAAGAAGAAGATGAAGATGACGAAGATATGTATGAACCTGAATATCTTATAGATAAGAGAATAGTAAATGGATAAATTGAGTATTTAGTTAAGTGGGTTGAGTTTTCTGTTGAGGAAAGTACTTGGGAGCCAGCAGAGAATATTTAAGTATGCGCATTTGATTTAATTTAAATATTTGAAGATTCTAAAAAGCAAGGAGGAAATAAATCAAATACACTTAGTCATAATCGTTCACCAATGTTAACTCCAACTTAAAGAAAGTAAATGCATTCCCCTAACTTATAAAAGAATAGTAATTTATCTTAGTTGAGAGGTAGATCGCCATTAAGGAAGAGTTAGTAAGTAACTCCTCAGATTAAAAGTGGAATTTCTCAGTAAGAGCAAATAATAAAAAGTCCCATCTATAAAAAAGATAATGAGGCTTCCCCTTTAATTACTTAAAATAAAAGAAACTATAATTAAAATAATAATCAAAAATAGATAGCTGTAGAAAATCTTTAGTTATCAAACAGCATTTAAAGTAATTAAAATTCCCGCGTTTTTGATAATAAACTATAAACTGAAAATGAAAAAAAGCAATCTAACTATGGAAAAACTCTAACTCCAAAAAATAATAAAAAAGGAGAAACTCAAATAGATGTTGATGATGACAATATAATTAAGCAAGTTTATAATTCATAGGGAGAAATTATTTTCGAATAAAAAAAGATGGCTAAAGATGGAAAAGAACAATCTGATAAAAATAAATCTCCTTTGTTAAAGCTTGTCAAAGACTCTGCTTTTTACTAAAAGATAGTATAAACCAATGGCAATAATAACAAGACACCTTAAACAACACCTAATAAATAATAAGATTCATCTCCTTTTCATACTCCTGTGGGTAAATAATAAACTAAATAAAACTAAAATTAAATAAATTAGAAATCTCCTATAAACAAAGCAAATCAAAAAAGACTTTAATAAGAAAATAATTTTAATTTATAAGAATAACACTAAGAAAATCAGTATGAAGCTGAAAGCATGAATACTGAAGATAATTTCAATGAAAAATATGTACCTGCAAAAAGAGGTCGTCCTGCTTAAAGTAAAAAATTAGAAATTCCTCCCTCACCTATCATGACTCCTACACCCAATGTTGATGATAAATCACCTATTTCAAAATTAAACCGCAAAAAAATTTACTAGGATATTTAAATTTCTGACGATCTGTTGAAAAGTCCTATTTCAAGAGCAACACCTTTAAATAAAACTCAAAAATAAAAAGAAAGCTTTATACCATAAAGTCCTCCAATAATAAATGATTAAATAAAATAGTCTGGAAAAAAAAAAAGACTATATAAGAGAATAGAAATAAGTGATCACGAAAGTTCTGATATTGAAAATATAGATTTTTTAGACAATAAAAATAACAAATATGATGATGATATACTTCCTGCTTTTTAAGAATACTAAAAAAATACAAGAAGTAAAGGACTTAGCTACAACTCTCGCTCTTAAACAGTTTCTACTTCAATAACTCCAACAAAAGTATAAGGTAATATCACTCCAAATAATTAAAAATCAAAATCTTCTACTTAAAATCAATAAAGCAGTACTCCATTAACCAAAAATAATTAAAATAATAATGAAAAAATTATACCAGAAACTTATTAAAAAGGTGTGACATAAGAAACTACACCAAATAAGAGAATAACTTCAATTTGGTAATAAAATAAAAGCAATTATTAAAAAGACTTGACAACACCAGTTAAAAATCAGCAAATTAATGTGAAGACCCCTTTGAAAAATGTTTAAGAATATGAAAAGACTCCTTTAAAACAAAACTCAGTTAAAACACCAAACAAAGAAACTAGATCACCAATAAATAAAAAAGATCCTAAATCTCCCATGTAATATTAAAAATCTCCGATAAGTAACTGGGATAAAAAATCCCCAATTAGCAAATAAAATTAAAAATCTCCTATAAGTAAGACTATGTAAGTTGAAGAAAATAGCAAAAGAAAGAGAAGAAGATAACCTTCATCAATATCAGATGATGAACTGAATGCATTTAAATAAAATTAATAGTTTGAAAGCAGCAATTAATTTGTTACAAAATCAGATTTAACTCCTCAGAAAAGCTCTAACTTAACTCCTCTGAAAAAAGGCGATCTAACACCTACAAGAAGATCTACAAGAAACAAAGATGATAAATGCGAATAGTATGATGAAAATATTCAGAAATAAATTCAAGGTAGTAATTTTTTTTGAAATTAAAAAAAATAAAATTAAAAATATATTAAAATAGAATAACAAAGCTATAAAGATTCTAATTAAGTCCATATGAAGCTCCATGAAAACAGAGTTTAACTTTAAGCCTAATCAGAAAAGATTGCTTAAGTTTTAAATTCTAGTAGAGAAAATTTAAAGAATCTAAATCAGATTAGTTTTAAAATTTAAAAAGAAGAAAACGAAGACTTATATAGCAGAGTAAAAAAAAAAGTAGAAAGCCTCGTCAACTAACAAAATTAATAAAGCTCAGATTAAAGTACTAATTTAGGTAAAAGATCTAAATTCGAAACTCCAGTAAAAGAGAAGACATCATCATATGAAAAAAAAACTCCTGAAAGTAAATCTAAAAATTCAAGATAAGGCAGTGCAAAGAAAAATAAAAAAATAGATCCTAAGACTAATTTAAAAAAAAATGATTAAAAATCTGCAACAAAAGAGAAATAAAACATTTAAATATAGAACAACTAGTTAGGAAAAGGTTAGTCACAAAGTGATAATTTAAGTGAAGAGAAAATTTTAAGTAATGAATAGTATTCTAATGAGATTCAGCCTTAAAGTGATATTAATGAAAGCTTGTAGAAGAGTTAAAAGAATAAACAAGTTAAGAACAAAAAAGAAGATAAAAACCAGTAAAAAGATAAAGAAAAATTAGAGAAATAAAATAATTTAATTGAATAGTAAGTAGATCAAAATACTAATACATTAAATCACTTGGAAATAACCCCAAAAACAGAAAATAACTAAAAAACTAGGAGAGCTTCCTAAAGATTATCAAATTTAAAAACAGATAATTAAAAAGAAGATAAAATATTATCTAACTAAGCAACTGTTACTGATTAGCATAATTAAGTAACTACTAGGAGAAGTTAAAACAATCATAAAGAAAATGAATAAAATGTTTAGTAAGATTCATATAGAACACCAGTAAAGTCAAATAGTAATAATTAGAAAGTAGATCCTAAATAAAGATTAACAAGAAATAGTATAAAAAAAAATGAAAACTCTTCTAAAAATATTACAAACGAAAACTGTATGCAAAAATAAGATATGGAGATAGAAGAATAAAAGTAAGACTACTAAATATCAAACAAAGACACCTAAAGAAGTACAGATAATTATGAAGCTAAATAAAAATAAAATTCAATAGACTCATCAAATATTTCTAAAATTATAGGTCTTCTTTCATAAAAAAAGCAAAGGAAAGGGGGTAAAGCTTCTCAAAATAGCAATAAGGAATATCCTTAATTCGAAGTAGAACTGAGTAATGGGGAATAGAAAATAATGAATTATAGTTAAATTGTTGAGGTTAATCCAAAAATGGTTGCTGATTTCTTAATAAAAGATTATATGTGATTATTTAATTATAAAAAAACTAAAAAAATATCTTTATGCTCATTAAAATTGTTTCAATTATATTTAATTTATTTATTGATCTCTCATTTTATCAAAAAATTTATACACTTATAGTCAGTCATTTTATTAAATGATTCATATTTTTACATGTTTATCGACTTTATTTTTTTAAGAATTCAAAATAACTTTAATGATACTAGAAATAATTTAAAATATTTAAAAAATCATTCACTAATTTATTCGTTTTACTAAAATTATATAAATAAATAAATTCTTTTTGTTTTATAAATTCTTGAAATAAATTATAATGCACCATTTTTTTAATAAATTTTCAGTAAAATTTAATTAATTGAATATTAATTATTGAATAAGCTTTCAAAATTTATTGAAATTAAAATAAAATGTTATTCAAAGTTTTTTATAATTAAGATAAGAAAGTAATTTATGTATAATTATATTTTATGTGATTTATTAATTAATTAAAAAGCAAATTTTAATATAAATTTAAATTTATTTTAATAATGAGCAAACATATTATTAAATTGTAAAAATTTAATAAAACTAAAATTAATTTTTTTAAAGGAAATCATAAAACACAATTCTTTTTTTAGTAGTGAAATAAATATTTTCATTAATAGTAGAATTAAATATTATTTGTTGAATAAGGTTTCAATACAGGTTAAAATATGAAATAATTGATAGTTTTTAATTATTAAGTCAAGCAAGTAATTTACATTTAATTTCTTATCTTTTTCATTGATTGATTAATTAAATAAGAAACGTTTTGGTAACTTTATGAACTGAAACATTTTACTAAATTCCTTTTTATTAATAGAATTTAAAGTAAATTGTTATTATTATTATACTCTTTTTTAAGAATATAAATATTTTCAGTAATAATTCAATTGGATATTAATTATTGAATAAACTTGCAGAGTATATTAAGATTAAAATATAAGTTATTCAAAATCAATAAGTCAAGCAAGCAATTTATAATTAATTTTTTTTGTGTGATTTATTCATTAAATAACAAACATTTTAGTAACTTTATAAATAGTGATGTAAATTAATTTTAATAATAATGAAAATTCAAACCATATTTAAGACACTTCTGCTAGTGAATATTAACAAAAATGTGGTATCTATTAAGAATTATTCAAGTAGCCTTAAATAGTATCTTAACTTTCAATAAAATCTTAAAATAATTTGATTAGAAATGCTAATACTGGAAGTCCAGCTGTATTTAGACAAATAAAAAAAGTAAATGAACCTATTTTGAGTAATCCAGTAGTCATCATGAAATATCAAATGAACTAGCGTTTTTAGAATTAATAAACTATTTAAAATTTAGTAAGAGAGAAGACTAATTCTGATTAAAGAAAAGAGCTTCTCTCTTTTTTCAACGAAAATAGATACAAATATTTCTCTAATAATGATTTAAATGCTGAAAAATTCTTTGTTACGAGGAATAGGGAAAGAATAAAAGACTTGAATTTTGAACGAATTGGTATTTTTAAGTCAAAATAACCTAAAACACATGTTAAGCATTTGAGATTTTTCGTTAATGACCTCAAAATAACAGAGCCAAGATTTTAAAATCCCCTCAAAGTTGAATAAGAATAGCTTTCTCAAGAATAAAGTTTTAGGAAAGCTTCTCATGCTTCCCACAACTCTAAGCTTTCCTCTTCAGATCTTGTTAAAGAAACAGTTCCTAATTTCAAAGAAACAGCCTCTGCAAATACAGTTAATCAAGGAAGATACGAAAATATATCTAAAGGAACTGTTAATTCTCCCATAAATAATAATGTAGGGAATAATTCATTCTCCTTTGGTAATTTAAATCCAAGTTATACATAAATTTTAAGTCCTCAAGATAGGTATCAAGCATAAATGCAGCAGGCAACACCAGTTTAATCATATCAAAATACTCCATCCAAGCTAACAGCTGCTGCAACATCTCCTTAACAGAGTTCAGGTTAATCTAAATTTTAGTTTACCAACATAAATAATAATGATTCGAATGGAATTTAGTAATATTCTAGTTATGATAATAATTCTGATAATAAAGACACAGCTAATATGAAAAAGCTAAAACAGTAATATATGAATTTTGTGTAATAAAATTTTAATCCTAAATTGCAACAAGCTAAGTTAGTTAACAATTTAATTAAAGAAGAAAAAGAAGAATCAATTTTAGAAGAAGAGCACAACCAATAACAACAATAACAAGAACATTAAAATTAAACGGAAGAAATTTAGAAAAAACTTACAATTTTGATCAACCCCGAACATACTTCGGATAGTAGAAAGTCAAACGAGAGATTGCCAAGTCTAAATTAAACAAAGAGTAGCAAAAAGCAAAGAGTAAATATTATAGATGAAAGAGATACAATTAGAAATGTAAACTCCTAATAGAATATTCAAACAAGTGAAAGAGATTTAAACAATAAAAAAAAACTGACTTCTGATATCTTCATCCCTATTACTTCTAAGAATGACATAATCTCACCTATTAATTAGCAAAGCTTAAACAATAAACTTTCATCTAATAAATTTTAATAATAAGGCAATTTAGACAATTAAAAATCATAAGTTTAGATACTTGCAACTAAAAATTCTATTGAATTTGATAACAATTATATGGTTTGCATGTAAATCGACAAAGAAACAGATAATGAATACATATACTCTAAATAATTTTAGGAATAAATAAAGTCGCTTGAAGACGAACAAAAAAGATTAGAATCTATTGAAAATCTATTTTTTTTAAAATTATCTCCTGAATAGTATAACTATTATCACTCAGAGAGTTTTAAGATCCATAGAAAAAAGATGTTACTTGATACTATTTTGAAAAATAAAAAGATAACAACAAGAGATAAAAAACTCATTTTCCTCAATTTACTTTATCAATATAACATAAAATCACGCTTGAATTCCAAGGAGTGGTGTATAGAAATGACAAACTTTTTAATGAACAACAAATTTAAATATAATCTAGATGAGGCAGCTAATAGAAAATATGAAAGAGCTCATTAAAAAATTGTCTAATTACCTACTTTCCGTGATTCTAGAGGAGAAATATACCATGAATCATATAACTTTTTCCATTAATTAGCCACCCCAACACCTATTTCTACAGAATCAAATGAAGTACATTACTTCCCAAATGAAATAGACCCTGTAAAATAGTAATAGTAAGACAAAAAAAATCTGCATATTAAAAGATTTAGGCCTAAGTAATTATCCAAAACCTATTCTCATTTTTAGTTCTAAAAGATAAAGTACTGAGAGATTGGCAAATATTTGTTTATTACTTATAATTTTTAAAATATAGAGAGAAATCTTAGCTCTTCTAAAAATTCATATATAATTCGAGAATTCTTGAGTTAAAAAATATAATAAAAAAAAGAAAAGGTGGATGAGCAAATAAATGAGTTTGATCAGAAAACTAATTTTCCAAAAATTTTGTGAATTTTTTGCAATGATATTTTTTTTGATTATTTTAATTAAAATATTTAATCTGATTGATTTATTATAAAATATTAATTATTTTCATTAAAATGTTCTATCTATATTATCATAAAACTTACAAAAATGACATAAATTGTACTTTTAAATATTTAGAAATAAGTGTTTTATTTATATAAAATTGTTTTTTTCAATAAAATTTTCTATAATTTTTTAAGCAACTTTGTTCCATTTGTAACAAGAGAAATGGTTTTGCAAATTCAATTTTTTTCTAATTAAGATAAATATTAAAAAATTATTGTATAAATAAAATGGTTTCAACTCTATCAAGTGAGTACTTAAGTTTAGTTTATGTTTTTACAATATAAATATACTGATTATTTTCATTAAAAATGTTCTGTCTAAAAAATAATAAAAAAATTTGTAATAAAATATTATTTATAAAAAAATAATGAGATGAATTTAAATTATATAAAGTGATTTTAATTTATAAATGATCGATCTATCATCTTTAATTAAATTCTTTTTATAAAGATATTTTCTTGATTAAATTACATTTAAGTAAATAAATAAATATTTACTTATTATTTGAATTACTTTATTTTTAAAACAATTTTGCTGATTTAACTCTTTTTTCAAAATACATAAAACCTTAAATACTTCTAAACATTTTAAGTATGTGCTAAATCATTTAAAATATAATTTTTAAGGTATTTACTAAGATTATTGATAAACTACCAAGTTTTAGATAGATTAATTGATTTTTGAATTATTTTATTTTACTTTTAACATACAATCAAATTTTACCAGTAAAATATCATTTTATATACTAAATTATTTTTGAAAATATAAAATTTGATAATAATTTTAGCATATTATAAGAATTCTATTGAATATTAAAAATTAATTGAAATTCTGTCACTAATAGACTTAAATATATTAATTAAATATATAAATAAGTTCATAAAACCTTACATTATTGAAAGTATTAAATAATTTACTGATTTACATAATAATTTATTTTAATTAGAAAGGAGAGTATATAGTCTAAATATGGCAAACAGAGCAAGCTAATACTAAAGTATGGAATTACAATACAATTACAATTATAAACTATTCTAAAATAGTTACATTTTAACTTATATAGACTTAGCGTTATTTAATATTTTAAATATGCTAATAAATATTTATTTTTATCACATTATTGTAGAAGAAAAAAATAAACAGAAAACCAGCACATAAGAAACCGAAGTTAAAAATGAAGAATAATTTCAAATAGAAGAGCTAAGAAAGTTATTGAGCGTTCCACCAGAAGAAAGAACTGATTAAAATATTTAAGAAATAGCCAAATAAGTTAGCGTAATAAAATAATTGATAGCAAATTTTTTTATTATAAAATAGCAAATATGAATATAAAATAAATGTCTTTTTAATAAATCAATAATAGGGAATATAATTTCTTTCAAAATACAAGCATTCTTAAGAGTTTAAAGATATTTGCAGATACTTATACATAAAATCTTTAGACACAAGATAATATGTCTTTAAATAAGTATAAAAATTCTTGAACATTTTAATTTCTACCTTGATGGATTAAAGATAGTCGAGTAAATAATTGAACATATAATTAAAATTTAGGGAGATATCGGAGACGCTTTTTATATCATATTGAGTGGTGGAGTAACTATTTACATTGACGAACCAACAGAATATAAAAATTTTATGCAATTGGTAAAATGTTCTTTACTTTTTTTTACATGTTAATAATTATTAATTAGCTTGACAATTTAAAAAAATCCAGTAAAAATTATTGATTATTTAATAACCTTAAAAAAATAAGTGACTCTTTAAGTTTATTTTTAATTAGCAAATAAATTGTATTTAATATATAATGACACCCAACAAAGCAGTAGAATTAAAAAATAAATTAAATAATTTTATTATGGATAAATTTTTATTTTATTTCAATTTTAAGTCTTTTGTTCTATTAGAAAGAAAAAAATAGACTTGTCAGAGGTGCTGCTTTTGGTGAAATTGCACTGATCACAAATTCTAAAAGGACAGCTACAATCATGGCGAATTAACCTACAGAGTTAATCATATTAGAAAAGGATGTGTTTTAAGCATTTATTAAAGAAAAAAAAACTTTGCATTTGCAAAAGCTTTAATCATTTTTAGAAAACATGAACTTGTTTACACTTTTACCAGAAAATATTTTATTAGAAATAACAACGAAATGTTAAATAAAAAAATACCCATCAAATACAATAATCATGGTAAAATTAATTAAATAAATGAGTTTTTTTATCATCATATATAAACTTAGAGGCAAGGTGACGATGCTGCTGCTATATATTTTGTTAGAAGAGGCTAAGTAAAGGCTGTAAAGTGCATTCCATTTAAATATGATCCATTAACCAAACAGAAAGTACCATATGATATTTCAGACCCACCTAATGACTTTTAGTTAGGTGAAAACTATGAAAATAACGAAGATTATTATTACAAATAAGATTTTATAGAAATAGACGAATTTAGTAATTAAATTTTAATATTTAATAACTTAAAATATTTTAGAAATTCTTATTTTAAATTATATAGATGATGGAGATGTCTTTGGTGAGTATTCTGTGTTTTATTAGGAAGTTTAAGAATACAGTGCAATTAGCTCAACTCCATGTGAAGTTATTTATATTACTGTGTTTGATCTAAACAAGATTATACCAAAGGAAAATTATGAAATGTACAAGGAGTCTTTAAAGAGGTATCCAAGTGATGCTGACATCAGATAAATATATTGGGAAAGAAAACATTGGCAAGAATTTAGAAATAAAATGATTTAGAATATAAATATTGAAAAGGAGCATAGAAGAGGGTTTATGAAAAACTTGAGGACTTCAATTCCTCGATACAATTCCAAATATATTCCATTCAATTTGAGTGATATTCAAATTTAAGATAACAATCTTTACTTTGAAATTATGCAGCAAATGTGCTAAATAGATGAAGAAAGTAAATATGAAGAAAATATTAAAGTAAAATAAATACATTTTGTATTGTCAAATTCTTTATTTTTAATAAAATTTTTAAATAGAATCTCAGCTTATCTTACTAACAAGCAGCAAAATAGCTTGTTAATGATTTGAATCAATAATCTGTTTTTATCCAAATTTCTAAAATTGGGAAAAAGGTGTCTACTCGTTCATCATTAGTTTCAAATAGATAATCGTTTGCAACTCCTAGCAATCGTGTATCGATAATTGAATATTAACCATCTCCTAAGCGCAGCTCTATTTACAGTTTCTAAAATAAAAGCAAATAGAATCTACTTTTACCTCCTATTTAGAAAAGTTAAAGGGATATGTAGAGTAAAATATCTTCAAAATTTATCCAGATAACAGAATAAGATTAAATAAAGTGAAATTCTCTTATTTATGCTTTTTACAAAAACTTTTGGTGTTTTTTATTTTGTCAATTCAAATTTAGCATTTCATTTATTTTAAAAGAAAGCATTTTCTTAAGCATAATTAAAAAATTCAAAAAATCTAAATAAATTAAAATTTACTATTTATTTCTTCAATTTCTTACAATAAAAAAATTCAAAAATTTAATTAATTTATGAAGGGATTTAAATTTTTTACTTTATTATTTTTAATTTATTTGGAAATATATTTTTTTATGCTTTTTTAAATAGAAATCAAGCAAGTTCTTAATTATATATAATAAATATATAAATCAAATAATTAAAAAAAAGAAAAATAAATGAAAAAAGACAAATAAAAAAACTACTCAACAATGATTACAAGTTTTTAAAACTCCAGATAATAAAATGTATCTAATATTTATGATCTCATTTAAAGATCAAAACCATCACTTGTAAAACTAAATTAGTGCATTCTATTTATCTCAAATCTCTCCAAAAGACATCTATCTATTGTTGAGAATATTTTTAAAAGTCTTAGAGATCTATGATCTCTTGGTAATATCAAAATATCCATCTTTTCCCAAATACATTACATTTTTTCTTGATTAATTTTAATAAATTAAACTTATTAGATACGCTGAGACTCTCTGCTCTAGAATAGCTCTTGCCTTTTCAAATTTATAACTAAAAGATTAATAAATCTAAACAAATATTTAAAGAAAAAAATTAATAGATAAAAACATAAATACAAATAAATAATAAAAATTAAAAAATTTAAAAAAATCAATCAAATAAATAAATAAATGAAACAAAATTAAAAAAGTAAATAAATAAATAAATAAATAAATAGTAAAATGAAATTGACATAAAAATAACTAAATTCAAATAAATACTAAATAAACATAAAATAATAAATAATCCATTATACACTAACTTTATTTTAAAAAATGACAGATCTATTTAAATTTGATGAAGAAAAAAACTTTTGGTAAATGATAAATTATTTGATTTGAAACATAATTTTATGTCATATATTTATTATCACTTTTCAAAATTTTTTATTTAAAAAAATAATGATATATTCATACAATTTATTAAACCATCCATTATTATTTTCCTACTTTTAAATTTAAAAATATATTTTACTAAAAATAAAAGTAAATTAAAATTTATATTAAATAAGTTAAATTATACAAATTAAATTTTAAAAGAAAATAAATAAATATTCTTAAAATAACATCAACAAAATAATCTTTCATATTATGCAATATGCATATTTTTTAAAACAATTAATTTCTACTTTTTTATCAACAAAATTGCAATTAAACTAGGTATTTTTAAAGTTAACAATTGATTTTAACCCATAGCTTAATTATCAAATTAAAATTTAGTCTGAGTTGTTTGTTGAATTTTTTTTATTCATTTACTAATTTTTTATTTTAAAATTATTTGATAATTAAAAGCACAAAAATAAATCCATCAAAATTATTTTTAATATCTAGATTAAATTTATTTTCACTAAAATTTAAAAATGTTTAAATTCATTTTTTAGAATAAAAATACATCAAATTCAAAAAACTAGCTATTATCTAATTATTAATTGCTAATTCTGTGGTTATTTAGATTAGAAAATAAGGAATCTTAAATATAAAAATAAATTGATTATAGTAAATTAAATTATGTCAGCGAAAATAGATTTATTTTTTTTGGCAGCTAAGGGTCAGCCACCATTAAAATATTTACTTAATAATATCAAATAATCGATAAAAAATGAAAATTAATTTGATTTATTCGCTAGTTAGTTATTCGTTGGACTTGGCTTAATTAATTACCATAAAAAATGAACTATAAAATGAATCCAAGAATGAACATTTTTCTTAAAATATTAATACCAAGTTAAAATGTAAAACTTAGGTAAATTTTATTTTTAATATAAATTTGGCAAGAGTAGTAGATAAAAAAGGTTTGCATTTATTTTTTTTTTGATTAGGTTAGCTTGAAAAATATATTAATTCGTTTATTTGTAAAGTTTGAGGAGAATAATTAATAAATTAATTAATTAATTAAATAAGTAAATAAATAAATAAAGTGAATTAAATATTTTGACAAACTAATAACAAAGAATTGATTAGTATATATTTATTAAGATACTTTGATGGGTGTAAATAACAAATAATTTTACCTCTTAAAAAGAATTATTTTAATAATTGGTAATTTTTTATCTTTAAACTAAATTAAAAATTAAATCATTTTATTAGTATCTCATTTTTTAATTTACTTAAAAAAGC
Organism: Tetrahymena malaccensis 436; assembly: GCA_000231845.2. NCBI lineage: Eukaryota > Ciliophora > Oligohymenophorea > Hymenostomatida > Tetrahymenidae > Tetrahymena > Tetrahymena malaccensis. The sequence goes on along the minus strand of AFXY02001442.1, from coordinate 159,213 downwards.
AATTTTTTCGTAATAAGTCCATTCTATAGTAGAACATTGCTAGTATTATTTAGATTATAATCAAAATTCATGTAAGCAGTGCTATGGAGATTTGATTCCTAATATTGATAGAAACCTCTGTATTTGTCCTTAGTTTATGTATTTAATACCAAGCAGCTTAGAATGCACGATGGTATGTCCCAGTAATCTATTTGAAGACGAATCTAATATGACTTGCTCTTAAATTCTACAATGTCCTTAACAATTCTTATTGGGATAATCGTTTTATTAAAGCGAGATAAGTGGAATAGCTACATATGATGATAAATATTTAGCTTCTTATGATTAAAGGACAGTTATTTTATGGGATATGGAGAAAAAAATATTAGTGAACTCTTTCAAGAGTAATTAGGTTTATGGAGATTAAAATTAGCAAAAGCCATTGCTGTATTAAACAAAAGATGATGATCCAAACTCAGAAGATGCAAACTCAACCTAATATTAAAACGAGTTCTTTTTAGGAATAAAATTTTTAAATGAAAATTTTCTGATTGGTTGGACAAACTATCGCTTTATAGTTTGGAGTGTTTAACAAGGATATGTATGTATAATTTGTATTTTTTTCAAATATTATGTTTCAAATTTACTTTTAAAATCAAAGATAGAAAATACTGTTGCATACAGCCTTAACTAGATAAACTTCTTTGTCAAAGATGCCAGTCTTGGCTTTGGTGGAATTATATTTAAAGATTTTTCTTCTTGCCAAGCTAATTATTTGATATCGGACATATTTAACAGTGATATTAAAAATCAGCAATTTAGTGATAATATACTTACAAATTAACCATAAAGTGAAAGCTTTATAGATGAAATGTAATTGAGTTGTAATGATACTGTTGCTATACAAACACTATATAATGTTGGTAATAAGATTTATGGGCTAACGTATAACTAGAATCTATTTGAATGGGGAGTTTCTAATAGCTCAAGCATAATTATAGATGCTATTCAAGTTGACTCGTTTGTAGTTTCTGCTAAAAAATATAATGAAAGTTTATGGTATCTCAAAAATTCTACTTTAAATATTTTGTCTTATAATCAGAACAGCTAATTTTAATTTGAAAAGAAATTTTCTACTTTCAAGATTAATAAATATGAAAATTACAGTTATTTTGATTTTGTCTACTTAGAAGATAAAAATCTAGTTTTTTTTAAGTTAGATACCTTCATTTAAGTATGGTAATTAAATATTACAAACAATTCATTTATTTGTATTCAAGAGGTTTCTTAATGTGTAGACTTGTAAAACTGCAAATACTCAAGTTAATTATTCTATCTTAAAAACAATTTGAGTGAGTTTTTGTTAGCTTATTCAAAGAGGTATAATTCTATAACAATATTTTCAATCTTATTTAATGATACAGATTAGGTAAAGCTAATTTACAAGACTCCTTTGGTTTTAGGTAATATTTTCTTCTATAAAATTCAACAATACAAATTAATTTTATCTACTATTTTTGCAAAGATTAACCAATAAAAATTCAGAAAAATGTGTATTTTAAAATATTTTTCTCAAGATTTAATTTCTTCAAGAAATATGATAAATCAAGAAATAGAAGAATTAGAGATAGATTAAAAATAAATGTCCAATTTTCATTTTTAATATTGATAGAATTTAGTTGGAAACATTTGAAATCATTAGTTATAAACTTAAGCATTTACTATTAAAATAGCTAATTTATTTATTTGTTTATTTATTAATCTAGCTTAATTACTAACATATCTTATTTGAAATATTTTTTAATTAAAAATAATTTTTATTTAATTAAATAGATAATAAGATTTTTATATCTTCGAAGTATTTTTACACATTTGGAACAGATATTAAATAATATAGTGATGGGGAATAATAGAATTAGCAGTTTTAACTTTAACAATTGTTAGGAGATATAGCAAGCAGCAAGGTTTATTCTTAAAATTTCAAAGAACAAATATAAACTGTTGTAACTTCAAACTATAACATAAATTTATACTACTCCCTTTCCTAATACAATTTAATTGGATGGAATTTATATTATGGAAAAGCTGTTTTTAATTTATAGTTTTCAAACCCTCAACTACATATGATAGCACAAGGGAGCTTGTTAGTGACTGCTTCAGTGACTTCAATATATAAAGAAGGGATTTTTGATTATTATTAAATTACTTATTCGATCATTATGATTAGATAAGATGGATTGTATAAAATTGGTGAAAGGTATTTCTTATAAAATAAAGAAATTAAAAATATGATGCTTTACTAGCAACAATATTTAGTATCTTCTAATAACAAGTAAGTCAAAGTTTTTTATATTGGAGATTTAGATTTAGGTAATTAATCTTCATAAACTAGTGAATTAGACTAAAGTTTCGAAGAAACCAGTGAATTTAAAATTTATTTTAATAGTCTAAATGGAAATTTCATTTAAATATTCTTAAACCAAGGCTTAATCACTATTAAAAATTGCTTCAACATAACTTAAATTTTATATAAAATTTAAATTGATGGTTTGAATCTGTGTGAGATAATCAAGTATTAAGAAAATAACTCAACACTTATTTTAATATGCTCTAATCTATAGAAGATTTACATTTTAGATGGTTCACTCAACATAAATTACAGTATTTAAAAGAAGCCAAATAAGAAAAACAGCGTTTTAGGATTATATTTTTCGAGAAACTTGAATTAGCTTACTCTAATGTAGAGAGAGCGATTTGTAATATATGATGTCAACCAAAAAACAGAAATTTTTTTATAGCAGATTAATGCCTAAATAGTTAACTTGTGGCAAGATTTTGGTGACACAGGTAAGATCTTTATCATGTACGATTACAAAAAATATATGATTATTGATACTTACAGCTCTCAAAAGATACTCATTTAAGATTAATTCTAGTCTGCGAATATACTTTCTAAAGTCTTCTATGATTGTCTTAATGATAGGCTTTTTTACGTATTTCAAAACAAGACTATTTAACATCAGCAATTTGGAAATTCCACCAGTATCTTAGTCTCATCTAATAACAGCTCACTGACTCCCTTCGATGCTAAAAATCAAAGGGTGTTTTTAGAACAAATAGAAAATTTAATAATCGTGTCAAATGCCCAAAATAACAAACTAAGAATTTATGACTATCTAAAAAACACTAAATTAATATTTTCTATAGACTATTAATTTATCATATTTAAAATAGTTCCCTTTAAAATATTATAAAAACTCTTGCTATTCTCATCAGATAGAACTGAAGTCATCATTTTAGATTTGAAAAAAGTATCATAGTCTAATTACTAACCAAGTGTTTACAATCTACCTGAAAATTCTCTCTCAAATGTGAGAATAATTGTTGATTAAGACAACAGCAACCACATAATTTGCTATTACGATTAACTATCACAAGTTTTTCATATTTATTCCTTTCCTGATATTATAAAGCTTTATTCTGTTGACATGAAATAAACTTTTACATTTGTTAGTCAATTTTTAGATTTATAAATTGACATTATCAATTGTTAGCTGCAAATTTTAGCAATCAATGACTAAGGAATTTATTATGTAATTTTTTATGAATATTAAAACTAAGATTTCTCTTTTATTGCTCTTTAAGATAAAGCAAATGAGCTAGTCCCTTTTGATTACTCTCATGCTTATGTAGTAGGTGTCTATTAAGATAGAATCACAATTTACGATAAAAAATCTGGAGAAATTTTCCTAAAGTTTTAACCTTAGATACCTTCAGTTCTCACAGCTACTTATTCAGTTGATTTGCTATTCCATATATTCTACTCTAATTCTTTGTAAAATTAATCTTAATTATTAAATTTAATAAAACTTAATAAATAAATTTTTTTTTTTAAACTAAAACTAAATTTAAAAATCAAATATATCTTATTGAATAATCTAAATAACTTTAAACAATAAAATTTATTTTTAATAATTGATTTCTCAAAATTAAATATTAATTTTACAAATTTGTTATGAAATACCTCTGTTTATGTAAAATAAAGACAATATAAAAATAACTAATTTATGAAATACAATTAAAATATTAATTTTTATGAATATAAAATAGTGGTATCGTTTTAGACTTTGAAAATGAAGGAAATAAGGTATTTTAATATACAGAATGGCCTGAGCAGGTTAAAAAATTTTTATGTTTTAGAGATCTAGATATTGTTTTTTTCATAGAAGTTTCATCAATAGCTGTAGCTGGCAAAAAGAGTGGAGATCTAATTTATAGATATAGAATGTTAGATGATTAAAATCAATATTTAAACTATAAATATATTGAAGAAAAAGGATTAGTAATTGTTTAGTTTATGAATAATTTAGTTGGCTATAACATATTCAATTTGTAACTACATTTCGATATTTCGATATAACCACTTTCAGGTTCCTTTTTATACAAATTGGACACTCACATGATTTTATTTTGTAACAAATCTGATGGAAATCTTTCGTGGATTCCTTACTATTCTATTAATCAGCTTTAAACTTCCAAGCAACCAAATAATTAACAACTTATTCTAAAAATAAACGCTACTTAATATCTCATGATAGATGATGATATGGTACTTTGGAAATATGTCTTAGGATAATTTGAGAGTTACAACTTTATAGCAAAGTTTGATAGCTTAGTGATAGATATGAATTTGCTTGATGACTTATTTCCAGTTATAATTTGTTAAAATGGAGCTTACTTTTTTAATTCAGAGTTAAATGGTATAACTATGTACACTCCTTAGAGTTAATTCAATTACTTTTTGGTCTAATAAAATTATATTTTTGAAATAGGTGTTTCATCCATCGTTAGAATTTAGCTTTCATCATCTAAAATTTCCCTAAGTATCTCTATTGTTTAAAATAATAATGGGCCGAGATATTAAATTTAAAACATTAACATTACGGATACTATGTTTGACTTTAAAGGAATAATAAAATGTATTTAGATCTAAAATACTGATATTGTTTTCTTTTTAACTTCCAGCAAAAAGTAAAATCAATTTAAGTCTTATTTATTAGACCAAAAAAATTTTAACTTGATTTTAATTAACTAATTTTCGTTTGCTCCTGATTTATTTTTTATCAAAGCTTTATCACAAGATAGAATTTTTGTAATTAGTTCTTATTCAATTTACAAATTCTCCATTCAAGAATCTGAAGACTCTAAGCAATAAGTTTTATAACAGACAGGTTCAGCTTAATTAGAGTAAATGATAGACTAAACGAAATTTAGTGATAAATTTGTATTTATTTTATCTAAAATAGCTAGAAAAATAATTGTTTTAGATGTAAACTCTCTACAAAAACTATATGAGATATATACTCCAGGAATCTAAAGCTAAATTTATATAATTTAGAAATAATATTTTGCAGTGTTTACAGCTAACTAAATAAACTTTTATGAATTAGATACGCTATCACTAAATTAAATCAAAACTAATTTTCTCTCTATTAAATTTATATTTTATAAGCAAGGAGATCCGTTTATTGTGATAGCTACTTAAAATAAAATCAATTTTTTGAGTGAAGAATTTGTGAACATTTATAGCTTTGAAGTAGAGAATCCAAGGTTAGTTTTTTACAATATATCTCAACATTTAGGAATAATAAGTATTTAAATGCAACTATTTAGTAACTTAGGTCTGCATGTTTTAGATGTACCTTAAAACTTCAATAGTGCCCAACCTCTTAGTAGTTGCTATATAGATTTTAGTTCTAATATGAAAAAGTATTAGTAAAAATAAATAATTGATAGGATATAACCTTGTATACAGAGTGAAAACTAATTTAGTAACATTAAAATAAACTACTTTCTTGACTAGGGAGAATAACCCTTTGTCATAAATGAACTCAATAAGTTAAAAGAAAAAGTTATAGTTAGGCTTTTCCCTTTAATTTTATCAAAAGAAAATGATGAATAAGAAGATAGCTTTTCCTTAGATTTTTTAGTTTTTTCAAAGTACTTAGTAAAAAGTTTGCTAATAAATAGATTTTTTCTTTAAGCTCCCTCATTAAGCGTTGATATTAAATAATCTTAATATCCTCAATTAGTCACACTGTAAGAAGTTAAAATTAGTGATATTTCTTACTTTAATAATGGATTTTATTTATCAGACTAATCTCTTTTAATAATTAATGATTTGAATTTGAATAATTTAACAATTATAAGAAATCCCTTATTTAAATTCTAAGGACAGCAGTAAATAATCATTAAGAATCTTTTCCTGCAAAATTTAACTGTAGAGGATAATTTATTTGAGTTCTAGGATCAAAGTAATTTCTTTTTTACCTTTACATTTTTTTTAAGTATTTTATTTTAAAATTAGGAAATTTGACTATTGAAAATGTCATTATAAATAAAATTAACTTAAGAGATGCTAACATATTTAAAATTACAAATGTTGAGTCATTAAAAATAAAAAATATAACTATTTTAAATTGCATAAGCTTTACTCTAGAAAATAGTGTTTTTGAATAGAATTAATAGCTTTAGAACTATGCTGATTTTGTGTTTTCTATAACGGGAATTTACAATTTATACATTAGCGATGTTAAATTTGAAAGGATGATAAATACAAGCTTTATTTTTTACAACAATGTTTACTCAAATGAAAAATTTAACTAAGCACTTAAGTAGGAGTCTATTGAAATGTATGATTTATAAATTCAAAATAATTAATGTAATAAGCAGATTATTAATATAAAGTCTAATAATTTTATGCTTTAAGATTCCTATTTCTTCAATAATTAATGCTTAACATGCATTTATGGAGGAGTATTATACTTATTTGAAACAAATACTCAGATCTTTAATGTTACTATGAAAAATAATACCTCAGTCAGTGGAGGAGCGATTTTTGCAACTGTTTACTCAAAGATATATATCTATCATTAATCTATTTTTTAGTTTAATGAGGCTTACGCTTTTGGTGGGGGTATATTTTTAGATTAATCTGACCTCTTTGTAGATTCTACAAGTTACTTTATAGGTAACTAAGCTAATATTGGAGGAGCAGTATTTAACTAAAATAATTTACCTTGTAAGTAGATGATAAATGGCTATTAATTGCAGTTAATTAATAATTCTGCTTTAATTTATGGCAATAATTGTGGATTTACACCAACGTAAATAATTATGTAAGATTTTTAGGATTAAATGAAAAAAGAAGAAGACAGTAAATTCAATTATACCTTATCTAATTTTATGAGTGGAGATCTCATTTAAATTAAACTTATTTTATATGATGATGAAGATTCTGTAGTTTAAATATCTAAATACAAACATTCTCATTACCTTGTCTAAATATTTTTGTAAAAAATAAAAATTCTTGTTATAAGTGGCTCAAATAATATTAAATTAGCAGGTTAGATGATTCTAAATTACTAAAACACAGATGTAGAAAATAATTAATGGATATTCGATGATATACGGATATTAGGTACTCCTTTAAGTAAAGGCTCTATCTTCTTATACCTTGAGAATTTGCTAGAAAATATTAATATTGATGTACCTTCATATAATTTATAAAAAAAATAATAGGATAAAGATATAGATATAATTCCTTAAAAAATAGATTAAACAAAGCAAATGTAGTGTATAATTTAGATTAATGTAAATTTTAGATAATGCTAAATTGGAGAAATTTTGATCTAAGAAAAATAATACTAAATTTGTTATCCTTGTCCAGAAGGATTTTATTCTCTTTAATCTGTCTCTTAAATAGAAAATAACACTCACTTATGCTTAAATTGTCCTGACCAAGCTAATTCCTGCAAAGGAAGCCTCATCTTTCTCAAAAATGGCTATTGGAGATAAGATAATTACACTGATAATATCCTGCAATGCTCATTCAATCCAGATAATTGCTAAGGTTCATATTTATTTATTTATTTATTTATTTATTTATTTATTTATTTATTTATTTATTTATTTATTTATTTATTTATTTATTTATTTATTTATTTATTTGAATGTCTTCTTTGGAAAAAAAGAAAAATTTTATAAATATTTTTATAATTGCTAATTATTGAATCAATTAATTATAAAATAAATATTTTTTTATAAGCTGAAAGTGCAGAAAGTAGATTTTATTGTAAGAAAGGTTTTGTCGGACCTCTTTGTGAGTCTTGCGATATCTATGGTAAAGTGTGGGGTGAAAGCTATATGAAATACTAAAAAAGGTATGTAAATATATTCTTTCTTATAGTTTTAATCTAAAACTATTATATTTTAAAGCTGTTATAAATGCAGAGACATGTCCACTTTTTAGTATTATATTCCTCTAATAGTTATATTTTTTATTATGATCACTTACATCATATTTTCGATAAAAGTAAATTCATATATTAGAAAGCTCACAAATTTATTTATAAATTTTTTGGTTTTTTAAAAGCTTGCTATATAAATGGCTTAAGGATTTGCTTACTCTTATTATTTAAGGAAGATAGGTATGATATCTTTAGGAAATAGTGTAATAAAGGATTTATCTCCCTTTTACATAAAACAACTAATACATTTTTTGCAAGTAATTTCTTACTTAATTCATAGATTTTATTTACATAACTTGAACTTATTTATTTAATACAATTCTAACCAAATTGATCTTCTTTTACCCCTTTTTTAATGGAAATAAATTTTTTTTTAAGAGATTCAAAAATGTTATACTTAGTAGTGAATCAAACATGGTTTTTTTAAAGTAAATATAAAATTTTAATTAAAAATTGATAATTTGTTTTAAATTTTTGAAAACCAATTTTAAAATATAATTAACATTTTTTGAATTGATTTTAATTTATATTTATATTTTAAAAAATAATTGAAAAAGATTGCAAACATTATTAGTTTTGAAGATTACCAGCTTTAAAAAATATATTATTACATTCCAAATACAGTTTCCTTACCTGTTGGAAATTTCTTGTATTCATTTGATTGCTTATTTGCTAAGGTAGACGAAAATAAAATGTCAATAGCATTTTTAAGGATAATTTGGGTTTTTGTCATCCCAATTATTTATGCTCTTTCTATTGTTATAATTTATGGTTTTATGCTGTTATATAAGCAGTAAAAATTTAATAAGTTATTTTTTAGTAATGGATTGTTTGTTCTTCTAATTTTCCTACAACCAAATATTATCTCTTCGCTATTAGAAACAGTATTTTGTAGAGAAATAGGAGATAAACTGTATATACAGGCTGATGTTACAAGTGAATGTTTAAGTCAAATGCACTTGAAGTCAATAGCAATAATTTCATTTCCAGGTCTTATATTATGGATAGTAAATATTTTAAAAAGTTAATTTTTATTTTAAAAATAATTTACTAAATTAACTTTAGTTTGTAATACCTATTGGTATTTTGAGAAAGTTATGGAAAAACAAACTCAGATTAGATAGTGTATCGATGAGATTTAATTTTGGATTTTTATTTTAAGAGTATAAGTAAAAATTCTACTATTGGGAATTCATAAAATCCTACAAAAAGATATTCATAGTGTTGATTCATACCACAATTTAAAAAAGATTTTTCATGAAGTGCTCATTGATTGGAATTACTTTGCTAATTTATTTGATGGCAAGTAATTAATATAGACCATATAAAATGAATAGATTTAATAGAATAGACAGATTGCTTATTGTTGGTTTAATTTTTTTAATATTTATTAATGTTTGCTAATATGAGGCTAACCAGACAATTACTTAAATCGGATGTCTGATATTTAACATCATCATTTATTATGCTTTTATGATTTATCTATTTTACATTGCTGTCAGAGAAAAGTTAATGTCTCACTTTCATACTCAAATATTAAAAATTAAATCTTTTCTAAAAAGAAAATATCCAAGAATATTTTCTTGTATTGATACAACAGAACCTATCAATATCCTTAGAACTCATAAAAATTGGAAAAAAGTAGTTAATATAGTTAAAAATAAGAGATATTTGCAGCTGCATTAAGATAGGCTATTAAATAATTCTTAAAGCAATTAATAACCTTAAGCAATATTTGGTTTGCCTTAGGACTAAAAGATACAGTAAAATGCGTGTAATGATGGAGTTTATGATCAATCAAATTAAAATAATAAATTTCACTAAGAAGAAATTATTAATATAGATCTTCATTAGAAAAATAAAATTTTACATCTAGATTCTTATCCTCAAAGCATAAATTTCGAATAGCTTTAAACAGCATCATAAGGTAATAAAAATTTGAATCGCTTAGGTTCAGCAACGAGCTAGATAAATTCTCATAACTAATTATTTTAAGAGGTAAATTAAAATTAATACTCTATTTAAATCTTAAATAATAATTATGAAGATAAAACTGTGGAAAAATTTAAGGACTAAACTAATATTGAGTTATAATATAACTCCCCTGAATATAATGAGGGATAATACTAGTTTAATCCCAGCAAAATACTAAATTCAAATAAAAGTATTTAAATAAAAAATAATGAAAATGAAGTCACAAATTAAGGATATGAAAAATAAAATAAACAATTCTAAAATCATTTACTAACAGAAAAAGAGGAGTAAATAGAAAATAATAATCAGCAACAGTAAGTTTGCTCTATGCCTCTAATCAGTAACTTTATTGATGTAGTTAACAATCAATAAGAAACTAATAGAGACTACGATTATTTTGATTAAATAAAATAAGAAAGAATAAATTAAAAAGAAACCCAAGGTAAATAATAATAGATTCAAACCAAAAATATTGCTAATCCTCTAGAATTTAATTAAAATTATGTATAAGAACAGAATAGTCATAATTTTATCATTTAAAAAACTCCATAAAATGCAGAATAAAAATAAGTAAAAAGGCTCTATCAAAATTTTGATGCAAAGCCAAAAAAATAATTATTTTAACCTTCTGTTGTATTTAACGACACATCTCCTGAAGATTAAAAAATTAACAATAAATTTGTTAAAAGGCTTTACAATAATTCGAACTAATTTCAAAATCAAAATTGTTAGGTCGAATTGAAAGGCAAGAAGATTTTAAACTAAAAGTAAATAATAAATCATAACCAAATTATATATGATAACTAAACTTTATCTAGCCAATTTAAAATGCAAAGAATGAATACTAAAAGAAGAAAAAACTAAATAATTTAGCAAGATAGTGAGAGCAGTAGCAGTGAAGATGAAGATTCATCAAATTCAAGTAGTGAAGAAGAAGGAGTTTAAAATAATAAAAATAAACAAAATATTTTAGAGAATTGAAATGAATAATTAAAGTAATAATGTTTATTTTACTTTTTCTTATAGATATTTTGGTTTAAATAACTTGTTTTTAATGAGAATATCAATTTTGTATGCTATTTTTAAACAGTATATTTATTTTCTCCTGTCAATCTAGCAAATTTTTAAAATATTTAAAACCATAAAAAATGTATCATTTTTTAGCAACAGATATTAATAAAATAAATTGCTTCTTATAAAATATATTAATTAACAAACTCTATTTATTTTATCTTGATACTAAATTTTATATATTAACTAAAATTTCATTTTAGATGTACAAATTTTATTTACCTGTCAATCAAGCAAATTTTTAAATTATTTAAAACCATAAAAAATGTATTATTTTTTAGCAACAGATATTAGTACAATAAATTGCTTCATATAAAATATATTAATTAACAAACTCTTTTTATTTTATCTTGATGCTAAATTTGATATATTAACTAAAATTTCATTTTAAATGTACAAATTGTATTTTTGAATAATAAATTTATTTTATTTATTATAATTAAGTTTAATAAGTCCACAATTATTAATAAAAGCTGAGTCTCACAATATTAAAAATTTATTGATTAAGTAAAGGATTAATAACCTTTATCAACAGAAATATTAAAATAACATATTTTTTCATCTAATTTTTGTAAATTTAGGGAATTTTATCATCAAGTTGTATGTCTAAATTATTAAAAAAGCCTTAAATAATTTTGTTTTGAAAATAGGAAATAAACAAACAATTTATCTAATTAAAAATTTGATTAATATATTTTGCAAGAGTAGTTTATCGTTGATAATTATAAGAAGATTTTACAATAATTATTATTAAAAATTTAGTCTTCGTCGTCGGCATGAGCATGATCATTAAATTTTTAGACATATGGATAGTTTTAATATTATTTTTTAGCATATTTTCTAAAATAAAAGGTATGGTTTTAATAATTAGTTAATTATCTTAAATGCATAATATTATTTTAATATTTAGCTTAATTTAGCAATTTCTGCTTAACTCAAGACCCAGCTGGAAATTGCTTATAATGCTCAGAAGGGTTCTTAGTTGATTAATTTGGATATTGTATCTCTGTTTGCCCTTATTCTTTTTAGTACTATTCATTTGTAAAAAAGCAATGTGTTTTCGTTTGTGAAACAGGTTATCAAGAGAATTCAAACACAAATTTATGCGAGTAAATACTCTAGTGCCCTTAACATATCAGTCAAGGATAGAATTCTCATAAATAAGAAATTATAGGGATAAGAGTTTACCAAGATTAGTCGCTTGTCAGTTTCTCAAGTGACAAATTAATTATTTGGAAAGTAGAAAATGGTAGAATTAAGCTCATATCAAACTAATATTAAGACTAAAATCAAATATTTGATGTCCAGTTTAGTAATGACGGAGAATACTTTTATTCTTTCTCAGCAAAATAAATCATCCTTTGGAGTGTTAGTGACTTTTATGTAATGAAAATAATATTAATTAATTAATTTCAAGAATATCAAAAACAATCAGTTTATTTGCTTTGCATTTCATATGGATTAAGTTTTTAATATCCTTTAATTTAATTATTTTTTCATTCAGTAAATAGCCACCATAAACCTAAATTAAGAAGATGATGTAGAAATTAAGTAGGGTTTTGTCAAATATATATTGGATCCTAAATAAAAGATCTTTGAATATTTTATTGGATTTTCTGATTCTTTACATAAAATAGCAGTTTTAATAGTTTATTCCTCAAGAAGTTTAAACTCATAGTAAATAAATTATGATGTCATCCAAAATTTAAAGACAATACCTATCTAAGAAGAAATAAAAAGTGTAGAAATATTTAACTATGGAAATATATGTGCATTGACAGCATAGGGAAACCTATTGTTTTGGGATTATACTTAAGATACACCAGTGATTTTGGCTATTAATATTTTAGTATTAAACCTAAATTTAAATTTTAGTCTCGAAGCAAATAAAATAAGTGCATTTAATGGAGCAGCTTTAGAATTATTAAGCCAAACATAGCTTTTAATAATTAATGCTACAGATTTAAATCAGTAATTAATAGCATATAATTAGCCTTATCTCAACTAAAATATGTCTAGTTAATTTATACAATACTCACTTAATTATTACTTAAACGAGACCTATCTTATAGATTCTAATTTTATATACATTTATAATATGACTAATTCAAAATATTTAATCAAGCAAAAGCATAACTTAACTATTGACAATTAACCTATTTCTTTGCAATTTTTTTAACATGGAAATTATTTTATATTAGAATTGAATAACACTTCTTATGTTTTCGAAAGAATATACCAAGGTAATTATCAAGGGGACTCAAATTAAACTTCTATCAGCGATTTTGTTTTTTAAGGTACCATTTAAGATTATTCCTAAATTAAAACAACAAATTAAGATCTAATATGGGTTTCGAAAAATAATTAATTAGTTGCAAAATAATTGATCGCAACATAAAATACTACCTCTTCTTTTGTAGATGCTTTTGTTTTAAAAAATATAGCAGAGGAGCAAATTATAGTCCCAAAAAATGATTCTTAACCATAGGATTTGGTTTATTTTGATAATTTTTATGTGATTTCATTTGCTTAAAGCTTATACATTTGGAGCTATAAAGACCACACTTTGCTTTATACACTTAATTTCGATAGCCCTGGAAATAATTTTATGAATAAATTACCAAATGACTAACTTCTAGTTTTTAGAGATCTTTCTTGTTAATCGTACATTTTTGACTGTTTTAGCAGCATTGAAATATATTAATTAGGTAATAACTATGCAATAAAAAAACAGTCTGTAAGTAATTTAAAAACTGATTACTATGTTAAAGCTATGCATATGATTAATAGTAGCTTATACATCTTGACTTCTACTTAAAATTTATTCGTATATACTCTTAACAATTAATACCAGCTGATTGATTAGAAAAAAATTTTTGGTACAAACACTCAAAATGATATCACAAAAGTTGAAAGCTATTTCAAATAAAATTATCTTATTAATATTTTTAAAAGCCAAGCTGTTATTGAAGCAATAAATATCTCAAACCAAACATCATCAAGCATTTTATATTCAATAAAACATAATGTTTAAATAAATAGCTATTAAACTGGGACTTAGCAATAAGCTTTTACTCTTAATTTGGTGAACAATACCTTACTTGTACTATAATTCAATTCTTCTGGTTTTTTTGTTTTATCTCAGAAAGATAACTTGGAAGAAAGGGTACTGCTCTCTGTTTACGATAATCTTTTAAATAGATTAGTAATTGTTTAAGGAACTTAAATTGTTACTTATGATGAGTCTAGAAAGTTAATTATTTCTAAGGAGTGGACACCAGTATACTATTAAATTTCAGAGAAATCAATATTTATTTAAACTGAAAGCATTCATATCATAGCTTTTTAGATTAATAGATAATCTTTAGTTATTTTTGATATTTACTCATATAAAGTTATATTTACTTATGAGTTTTATTCAATAAACTAGCTGTCATTCATGAAATTTAATGAAAAATAAAATATCCTACATTTTACTTGGGTAAACAAAACACATAGCTATCTGCAAATCTAAAGTCCATATATAAAAGTGTTATTTTAAAATTAAACTTAATTTGATCAGCTAGGTTTTACAACTGATATTAGATAGTAATTCTAGGTAAACGATATTTTTTTAGACTAGAAAACAGGCATAGTAGTCAAAATAGATTACTTTAACCAAATTATTATTACTTTGGATATAGCAAATGAGGCTATCATTCAAATATATTTTTTAGAAATTTTAAGCAGAGATTGTTTTTTCATCCCAAAATATGGAATGATTTTCTTTAAAAACAAATTCACTGATAAATTATTTGCATTGTATTACTACAACAGTTCAAAACCGATAGAAACATAATATTAAATTGATAAAAGCTTTGTTGATGTGTTGAGTTTGAATAATATTAAGCCAATAATTACTTAAGATCAAAACTATTTGATATTTTTAACTTAATAAAATATTACGCAAGTAGACTTAAGTTCTATGAAAATTGTAAATTAAGTAAATATGAGCTAATATTTTACATATATTACTAATATAGAAAGCACTCTTGTCAAAAATATAATCCAAATAAGAGGATATTATTAATTTAACTCTTCATATCAAAACATTTAATACACACTCTTGACTTACAATGTCTAAAATTTTACAATTATGAAATATAACATTTACCAAAACTGGTCTTTCATTATTTAAAAAGAACAGACCAACAATAATGACTATTTTATAGGAATTTCTAATAAAGGAGTTAGCATGAATTCTCTATCTAAAAATATTTAGTATCTCTTTTTCTCATTAGATAATTTTAAATCCTTTAAAATCATTTCTAATTACCTCGTAGTTTTATCTGATACAGAGTAAGCCCTAATTATTTTTGTTTTAGTTTCTTTGAATTTTAATTTATTTTTTAATTGATTGCTTTTATTTGAAATTGTAAAACATTTTATTTTCAAAAAAATTAGTGGATTAATTTTAAATCTGTCAGATTACTCTCTAATTGATAAATGGTCAAATGAATAGGACACAGTTTAATAGATTCTTTATATTGATAAAAGGTAGCTCGTAGTGAAAAAAAAACAGTCTTCTGTTTATATTAGCTAAGCCTATACAGGAAAGGTGCTATTTTTGTTACCTCTCTAGTTTAGCATAATTGATTTCATTTATTTAGATAAATAAAGTATATTAGTGCTTTAAATGTCAGATCTACTCCTTTTCATCGACCTCATTGCCTACAAGCAAATACAGTAAATAACTTATCCCTGTGATAGTTTAAAGATGTTTTACATAAAATACTTTAATGCTATCTTAATGATAGATAAATAATCTAATAATGTTATCCTTTTCTCTTATGATTTTAGCATGTAGCAAAACTTAAATCCAGCCTCAAGCAATTAAAAATAGGCGATGATTAATTAAGACTCTTTCATTTACATTTCCGATGATTCTTTTTAGCTTTGGCAGTTTAGAGATTTTAAATATTAGCAAAAGAGGATATAAAAATTTTAAGGTCCTATACAATATCTATCAAATTTCTAAGACATATTACTAGTTGTAGCTGATTAAGATATCCTTCTTTACAATCATAATAATTTAAATAATGACATTTAGCAAAGTTTTCCTATTTTTCTTGATGAGCAGCCATACCTATTCATAAACTCTTAATAAAAAATTATATTTTTTGTAGGAAGACAGTCTATTAGATAATTATGTCAGAATAGTATCAATAATCTTTTATTTAGCTTGAATGAAATAATAAGTTAGCAACATTTTATTAATACTACTTCTTTAATAACCAGCTTTACCTATTCTTTTTCTATTTAAAAACCAATATTCTCAGATAGCTAGGGGTTTATTTATTTTTAACAGCAAAATGTTTCCTAAATAAAACTTGGCCAAAATGAATTTATATCCTAATTGAAATACTTAGACTCAATAGATTGTCTTCTAATTTAGACAAATAATAGATTAATACTATAGGATTTTAGTTAAGCATAAACTAATTAGCCAATTATTAAAATATTTTAATAAGAGATATTCAAAACCAACATTTACAACGATAAATTAGTAATTGTTACTTTAGATTACTTTACAGTTAAATTTTTGATTACAAAAACAAGTGATGCAAACAATAGCTCTATAAATTTAGTCAAGGTTACATAATTTATAAATCCGACTTATTACCCTCATAGAACATCTTCTCAAGTTTTAAATGATAATTTTTTGGCAATATATTCTTCATACTAACTAAACCTTTATGATAACATCAATAACCTATTTATATTTTAAATTGAAACAGAATCTTAAATTATAAATTTATTTTACTAAGATAATTTGCTTTTTATTTCTACTAATTCTACATTGTTTTTACTCTGCCTAAACTAACAAAATCTAAATCAAAGCTAAATAAATAATAATAATAATGTCTATTATAGATATCAAAATCTTTCTATGAAGCAGTTCCCAATTTATAAGTCAGTTATATTAAATATGAATGCAACTTTTTATGATGGTTACTTTTATATGGAGTCCATGATAAAAGACCCAACAGGAGTTTAGTCAATAAAATTTTACATAAAAAATGATCAAAACCAAGCAGATTCTTAAGAAGACACTTATATACTTTATTCTGATTAAAAAGGTTTAAATTTCTTTGAATATAATTAGTAATTAAATTTTTGCTACATTGAGATTAGTTCTGACCAAAAATTGTACTAAATTACTCAAGATATCCAAACCAGCATAAATATAATTGATTACTATTATCCATAAAACAAAAATTAAATTCAAATTATATACCAAGTCGGATAGCCTTTGCCCTAAATTCTTTCTGAATTTCAAAGCAGTTAGTTTAAAATAAAATTTATCCCTTCTGAAAAGTCAGATTTAGATTTGGCTTTTGTTAATGATTTCAAGCCTAAATTTCTTTCTATTTAAGGGTTTAATGTTTAATTGAAATCTTATGTTTTTAATATCTACAGTATTGATAATCCAGTTCAAACAGTTATTTTTGACAGCCTCTAATTTGAAAGAGTTTTCTTGGAGGAAAGTGATGAATTTATCTACCCAGTAATATTTATGTCTCATTAAGATACTATCATATTAAACAACATAACTATTCATAATTAATCCCTTGGATATGGAAGTTTTTTTAGATTCTCTAGTATAATGTATTTACAAATAAAAAATGTAACAGTGAAAAGATCTACACTTACAAACACAACTCTCTTCAGCATATTTGAAATTGGTAAATTTATTTTTAAAAATTTTTAATTTTATTTAATTCAGCATTATTTGATTAACCTATTGTTTTTTAAATAGAATAAGTCTATATAGAAAATCTTATATTTGAAGATATAGAATTAGTGGATTTTAGCTCATTAATGATTATATAAAAGGTGGATCAACTTAGCATTAAAAATCTACAAATAGTCAATGCAAAATAAATTTAAGGATATTTTAGTATCTAAGATCTTATAAATTTGAAAATGTAAAAAACAGATCTAAATCTTAATTTAGTAAATATTTTAGGCGTTTAATAGACTATCATAGACACAGCTTTAATTCTAAATAACTTAGATACATAGTTTCTTTCTTATCAGAATGTTTACTTTAGTAATGATTAGGTTATTTTTCTGTAAAAAGAGAATATTAAGTTGATAAATTTAAATTTAACATGCAATCGTAATACTTAAAACTACATTGCTGCAATCTATATTAAGTCAAGTTAAGTTTCAATTAAAAACTCCACTTTTACTAAAAATAATTGTCCTCTATGTTACAGAAGCACTTTAATATATATTTTTGGCTCTAATTTATTTAAGTTAAAATATTCAAACATGTCAGAAAACTTGGGTATGATGGGAAGTGCCCTATTTATAGAATAAACAAACAGTACAAAAATTTATAATTGTCTCTTTGAATTTAACAAAGCTCTATCGTTTGGAGGAGCTCTCTATTTATAATTTGTCGCCAATACAACATTTAAAGAAACACTAATTCAAAATAATATTGCTGATATAGGTGGTGGAATATATTATAATTCCTTTTATAATAAGAACTTTAGTAATGTCACCTTGATAAACAACACTGCTAGCATTTACGGGTAAAATATAGGTTCATATCCTAAATAGATCTTAATTTCTAATTACTTTAGTAGTTCAACTCCATATAATTAAGAAAATAAAGATATTTTAAATAGAAATCTGTACAGTTAAAATTAGCACACAAATTAATAGTAAAACCGAACATTATAAAGTCAATATGAAGAAGTTCTGCAAGAATAAGTAGATGAATCTATAGGGTATTTCAATCAAAGTATGGAAATAAATAATTTTAGAAGTGGTGATTTTCTTAATTTAGAAATATAAATGCTTGATGAAGAAGGAAAATTAATCTATTTACAGAAAGGAGTAGAGCATTATCACGAGCAAAGCATTAAGCTTTTATAAACTTTCATCATATTAGTCAATCCTGAAGATAAAGATGGATTAAAAATTTCAGGAAACAATTAAATTAATATTTAAAATGCCTCACCAGCCAATGGCCTATGGTGCTTTAACGAACTTAAGATAATTGGGCATCCGAATTTATAAAATAAATATTTTAGAATTATAATGGGTTAAATCAAGCAATACGACATGTTTAATTATTTGTAAAGTAAAAATTTTTTAATAACTAACTATCCTACTTTCGAAATTAGAGTTGCAATCAATTTTAGGTCTTGCCTGAAAGGAGAAATATATAACTGCGATGAAGACAATTAATTTTGCACATGCACACCGTGTGCGAAGGGATCATATTCATTATAAATTTATAATGACTCTAAATCTCGTTAAATTTGTGAGTTATGTCCTGACTCAGCTGAACTGTGTTAAAAAGACTAAATTTTTCTAAAGTAAGGTTATTGGAGAATATCTAAAGATACTGATAATATAGTTGAATGCTATAACAAGCCTTCAAATTGCTTAGGTATTTAAAAAATTAATAAAAATCTTTTCCACAATAAAATAAATTCAAGTTAATTTTATCTTCAGCAAATATTTTTTAAATAAAGAAAACTGTTTGATTTTATAATAAATAATAGGTAACCCAAAAAATGAAACACTGGCAGGAGATTTAACTTGTATTGAGGGTCATATTGGCCCTCTTTGCGAATCATGTGATACATACGGTACACTTTGGAAGAAGTCTTATATGAGGTTAAGTGATTATAAATGTATTTCATGCTCATAGCTAAATAATTTTAGTTCAGTTCTTCCATTCATAATGATTTTCTTAATTATGGCAGCTTACATAATCTTTTCAATCAGGGTAAAAAAGATTTAATTAAAAATATATGTATTTAATTCTAAATAATTAATTACTTAAAAAATATTTTTGAAGTAACAAAGAATATTATTTAATTTTATAGTTAATAATTAATTTTACAAAAAGGTAACCATTCATCTCTCCAAAAGATATGTTTATTCTTACTATTTCAAGAAATTTGGTATTGTACAGATAGGAGTTTCTAACACAAAAAATCAGGCATAATTTTATGTGAAGTAATTTATGCATTACATTTAAATTGCTGTTATTGTCAATTCCTACGATTTTAATGTGCCTTATCTAACTGAGTATGTCCCTTACTTATTAAGCTCCCCTCTAAAAAATACTATTTATTCTTTTGACTGCGTTTTTGCTTACTTTGTAGACATTCCAATAGTCTATTTTAGGTCAATATGGTCATTAATAATTCCATTTTTTTACTTGGTTACTATAACTATAATATACTTGAGTATCTATATAATGAAAAAATCAAAAAGATATAATAAATTTTATATTTACAATGGATTGCTATTTATGCTTGTGCTATTTTAACCTGGAGTTGTTTCTTCCCTTTTTTATGTAATATCATGCAGGTAAATAGCTGATAAGTACTACATTTCTGCTGATATTAATTATGAATGCTACACTGAATAGTACTTCCAATATGTTCTTCTGTTGATGATTCCAGGAATCATACTTTGGGGATTCGCAATACCCTTTTTTATATTAAAAAACATTTACACTAATAAGAGTAGACTTGATTTATACGAAGTTAAATTGAAATTTGGATTTCTATATGTTGATTATAAAAAGCAATACTATTATTGGGAATTCATTAAAATATATATAAAAGTGATCATCTTAGTCATATCAATAATGTGTGAAGGAATTTTTTACTCAAAATTGATTCTGATATGCGCAGTAATTATTAGCTATTTAGTATTTTGCATTAAAAAACAACCTTATTTAATTAAAACTTTTAACGACTTCGATATGAGAATTACCTTTGCTTTATTTATTTTGATTTTAATTAACTTATTCTTGCATAATAAAGATGATAATTTAGTCTATGATGTCTTTATTTACTTGTGTGCTGTAATTCATAATGTGATTGTATTTGTTTTAATTTTACAAATTTTGATAACCAAAATGAAGAATAGATATGTGAGTTTCTTTTACAAGCTATTTTTTCGTTTAAAGAAGCTCATTCCTTCACTTTTTAATTTTATCAACCTATAGCCTCCTATTGATAGCATAAGATCCTAGTCGAACTGGAGAAAAGTGTAAATCGCCAAAGATGTAATTGTACAAAATATTCAAAAAGGTAACCATATAAATTCTGTAGAGCAACTGAGAAAATCTTATTAAGAATATATTTAGTAGCTATAGATCAGCTTAATCAGTGTTATAAAATCAAGAAAAAATAGTAAATGCCATTAAGATCTAGGTCAATCAACACCTTCAATTAGTAAGCTAAAAAGATTAACTGAATTCTGGAGTAATATGTCTCCTGTGTCGATAAAAGCTTAGAAGAGATCAATTATAGAAAGCAAAAAAAAGGATTTAAATACATCATAAAACTAAAGCAAATCTATTTAGAATATCGTATTTCAGAATTAGCATAAGTAAAAGCCAAGATCAATTTTAGATTTCTAATCAAAACATTTTAATTTATCGAAAATAAACTCTTCTGAAACTTAATATGCTAATCCATAAGCTTCGATTGAGTAAAACTAAGTATTTACCATGTAAAAGCATAATTCTAATTTAGCCTCAGCTTAAAAGTTAGAAGACAATATAAGCTCGTAAACATTTCTTTAAAAGAAAAGTTCACCTAAGTCGAATCATGATTTCACATTGGCATCAAACAATGGTAAAGAGTTTCTTGCTCGGAATAGCAATTAATTTTCGTTACTATAAAATAGTATAAATGTTAATTAATTACATAAATCTATATATTAATATTCAGCTTAAAACCTATAAGATGATACAAATATAGTTTTTATCAATAGTGGAATTCAACTAAGTCCTTTATAAAATAAAGGTTAGGAATTTAGTTATCAATAAAGCTCTTAAAAATGGTCACCATTAAAATAAATTAGCTCAAAACTTAAAATAGAAAACAACAAAAATAATTAAAAAGATCAGCAATTCATTTCAATAAGTTCTTCCTCTGGTGAAGAATAATTGTCTCAATCTTCTGTCAGTTCATACTCTAAATCGGAATCGAGTATATAAGAGGATTACATCAAGGATAATTATTTTAGAGATCAAAGAAGCAAATCATTAGGGTAGAGCATCTAAAATAAGCAATCAGACATTGAAATTAATTCATAGAATACTAGTTCTAAACAAATGTCTTCTCCTCAGTTCGAAAGAAAAAACTCTCTCTAAATTTGTATAGGCCAATCAGCATCAGCTGCTAAAAGCTAAGACACTAATATAAGTGACAACACAAATTAAATTAATAATTTAAAGCTAGACATAAAAAGTATCCCAGAAAAATCAGTAACCCTAAATAGCTAAAGGTTTTAAGTAAGATAAGATTCTCTTTTCTCATTTTAGTACCACGATTTAATACCTTCAGCTCCTAAATATAAATTATACAGTTCATAGTTGTCAAATAAATTAAATTCTTAAGAGAAAATTTAAAACTAAAACTAGATTTAATTTAATTTTGAAAAGTAGAATTTAGATCTTGGAGATTCAATTGAAACATTAAAACACTTATAAAGTACATAAGAGCTAAGAAGTAATATTTAAACTAATTAAATGAGTAGCATAGAAAAAGATCAAAATTAAATACATCCAACAGTACCTAAAAATGAGCCATATTAAACATAACAGATCAAAACAAATATCAGCGAACTTAAGCAACAATCTTCTATTAAAAATTAAATATAAGTACCTGAATTTGAAAACGAACCGAGTTTAAGACTAAATGAATCTATATAACCTGATGAATCAAGCAAAGTGGAATAGTGAAAAACAAAATTAAGATAAGAAATAAGAAAATATTTATTTTTAATAATTTTGATTATTAAAGTATTTCTTCCTAAAATTTATTATATCTAATTTACTTAATTAAAAAAAAAATTTATTAATAAAATCGATTTTTAAAATAAATCAAATTTAAGAGGAAGTGAATTTATCCTTATAACTTGATGGGTCAAGAATAGTAAGTAGATAGTGACCAACAAATAAAAATTAACTAATAAATAAGAAAATGTTTATTTTTAATAGTCATTATTATAATAAAAAATTTATGCTTAAAACTTATATGTTTTAATTCCAGTCAATTTTAAAACTTAAATGTGAATTTTTCAATAAAATAAAATTATTTAAATCTATATAATTAACGAATCAAGCATTGTAGACAGAATAAAAAAATAAGAAAATGATTATTTTTATAGCTTGATTATTAAAGTATTCAGTTAATTATTTATGTTAATTAATGTCAGTCAACTTTAAAACTTTAGAGTAAAAGCACCAATATAAAAAATCTAATAATTCTATTAAAAACCAATCTGAAATTAATTAAAATAACCCAAATATCTACAATCTAATTTTATAATTCATTAAGTTTAATGCTTATTTTTTACTTACATTTAATTTATATTAATATTAATAGGAAGTAGATTTCCTTTCTTTGGATAATTAATTAAGATAAAGATTTTAAATTTAATCTTAAATATTTTTAAATGAATTTATCAAAATTAAAGATGAAGGTTATAATTATAAATATATTTCCTTCATCGTAACTTGATTTTATCCATAAACCTCATTATTACCTTTTATTTGTAAAATTAATTTTAAGTGATCTTATCTAAAAAATTAATTAATTTTTATTGAAAAATGGATTTCGATTTTTCAAAACTTATTCAAAACAAAATTATAAATTAAAGGAATTTGGTATTAAATCCATGATTTAAAAACGACATAAAATTATTTTGATTAATAAGTATTAAATGCATTTTGATTATAAAGAAGTAAATTATTACTGGATAATTAATCAGGATTTTTATATAAAAGAATTAAATTAGTAAGTTTGTTTTTTTTTCGAATAGATAAATATATGCATAGAAGGTTATGTTGGTATTAATTAACTAGTAAAAGTAATTTGAGCAAGTATTTCTTCATTTACACACATTAAATTACATAAATTATTTATTCTAGTATTTCGCTAATTAAATAATTTGAGACTATCATATGAAATTCTGTTAGAACAATTTTTTAAATTTTAATGGCAGACTAATAAATGTTTATATAAAACTTATTTCTAAGCAGCTCTTCTTTTAAGACACTTTATTCGGCCAAAATAAATAAAATATTTTATGAATAATTTAAATAATTTATTAATTATTAATATAAATAAATATATATATATATATATAGATGGAAGTGTGCTCATTTTAAACTTTTAACTCACCTCAAAAGATGATTAGTTTAAATTTTACTAGTCTTAATTTTATTTAGTAATAATCACAATAGACTATAAACGCTGAAAAGAATACTTGTGGCGTACTTTTGAAATTTATGTGTACCTACCAAAGATATTTGCTTATAAATAATAACATCAAATAAATAAATATCAGAATTTCGTTTTCGAATAAATTAAGAATAAAACAATAAAATTATTAATGTTAACTTAGGCAATAGCTAGAAATTTGCTTTTAAAGCACAAATACGGTTTTTCAACCATTCCTAAATGGGCTACATGTGATCCCTATACTTTGAGTGAATCTAAGCCTTACACACTTTAGAACTTAGTCAGTGGAAAATGGAAAGATGCCAAAGAATATACCACTGTTGTAGATCCTATGAATGGAGACAAATTCTTAAGAGTTCCTGACACCAAGGGAGATGAAATTAATGAATTTATTTCTAATGCTAAGAAGGTTCCCAAATCTGGTTTACACAACCCTATTAAGAATCCAGAAAGATATTAATTATATGGCAATATTTGTGGTAAGATTGCAGAAGAAATGAAAAAACCCGAAATTGAAAACTTCCTTTGCAAGGCAACCTAAAGAGTAAAAACATATTATTTTTAAATAAATTAAAAAAGATAGATTTATAAAGCTGGAGAACTTTAAAATGCATAAAAATGATTAAAGTAATCTAAGTAGATCATGTAAATATTCAATATTTTTTTATAAAATTAGGTTATGCCCAAGAGCGATGTCTAAGTTAAGGGTGAAATAGTTGTTACTCGTAGATTCTTTGAAAATTTTGCAGGTGATAACCCCAGATTCTTATGCCGTTCTTTTAACGTAGCTGGTGACCATCAAGGATAACAATCATCTGGATACAGATGGCCTTATGGACCAGTAGCCTTAATTGCTCCTTTCAACTTCCCAATTGAAATTCCTTGCCTTCAATTATTTGGATGCTTAATAGCTGGTAATAGACCCACATTAAAAATTGACTCTAAGGTTTCTTTGGTTATGGAATAATTCTTAAGACTAGCTATTGATTGTGGTATGCCTGCTGAAGATGTTGACTTGATTCACTCAGGTCCTCAAGCTATGGAAAAGATCATCCTTGACACTAACTACAGAGTTATTTAATTCACAGGTATTATTATTTATATTATATAAAATAGTATTAGTTTGTAGACATAAATTACATTTTACGAATAACTAAACAAAAATATAATATTTTTAAGATACCAAACAAAATCTCTTTAGATTATTATCAAGCAAACAATCAAGCAAGCAAAATAAATAAATAAATTTTGATTCATCTTTGAGATTATTTAAATTAATACTTTGAGAAGAATTATTAAGTAATTAATAATTTAAAGATATGCCTTGAAATCAAAAGTGACAATATTATTTGAAAAATGATGCATTAAATACTAGACTACTTCTAATTAAAAATTAAATAGTAATTAGATTAATAAATACTTCAAGTTTTTTACAAAATCTTTTTATGCATGACACAGAAATTATTAAGAGAAAATATAATGTTTAATAAAAGAACAATGAAAGAATAATTATTATTGTTTTACGAAATTACGAATGAAGATTCTGTTTAAAATTTAACATAAAATTTTTGAATTTTATAATGAAAAAAAAGAAATTTTTTGAAATAACTTCAAATTTTTAAAATGATTTTTAAATTGATAAAATAAGATGAAGATATAATTAGCTCTTTTTAAATTATTTTTAATCTAAATTTAATTAATTAACTAATTAGGTTCTTCAACTGTTGCTGAAAGATTAAGCAAGCTTACTCATGGTAAAGTTAAAATCGAAGATGCAGGTTTCGACTGGAAAATTCTTGGACCTGATGTTTCTGACATTGATTATGTTGCTTGGCAATGCGATTAGGATGCCTACGCTGCTTCTGGCTAAAAGTGTTCTGCTCAAAGTATTATGTATGCACATGAAAATTGGATGAAGGCTGGTTTTGTTGATAAGATTAAATCATTAGCTGCAAGAAGAAAACTTTCTGACTTAACTATTGGACCTGTTTTGACTTGGGACAACTAAAAAATTAAGAACCACATAGACTCTATCCTCGCATTACCCGGTGCCAAGCTCTTATTTGGTGGCAAGCCTTTGACTAATCACTCCATCCCATCAATATATGGCTCATACGAACCCACCGCTATATTTGTTCCTTTAGAAACTATCTCTAAAAACTTTGACATAGTTTGCAAAGAACTCTTCGGACCCTTCTAAATTGTCAGTGAATATAAAGATAACCAATTGGATACTGTTTTATCTCATTTAGAAAAGATGGAAAACCATTTGACTGCTGCAGTTGTTTCAAATGATGTTAAATTCATTAACTATGTCGCTTCAAACACAGTTAATGGAGTTACCTACACTGGTATCAGAGCTAGAACTACTGGCGCTCCTCAAAACCACTGGTTCGGTCCTTGCGGAGATCCCAGAGGTGCAGGTATTGGTACTCCTGAAGCCATCTTAGCAGTTTGGACTTCTCACAGAGAAATAATTACTGATATTGATATTCCCAAGAACTGGAAGGTCCCCTAAGCATCTTGAATGAAGCAAAATGATAAAATTTGAAAGTAAAAAGCATAAAGGAAACGAATAAATTTAAATATTTTACTAAAATTGAGTATATTAAAAAACTTGCATAAGTATAAATTCATATTTTCACATATAGTTATATAGATGGATGTATAATCTTATTTCTACTTAATATTAACTTTATTTGTCTAAATCTTGTTCATCGCAATTGAAAATGTGTTTGATTATATTCGTTTAATATTCGTTCTTTAATAATCAATTATTTTTTTATTCTATCAAGATTTTTAATTTGCAAAAAACACTCCAGTAGCATAAGATTAAGCAACAAGAAAAGGTAATTAATGCATTTTACTTATATAAAAAGTAAATTGAAATTTCATCACTTAATTAAAGAGAAATAAATAGCAAAAATTTGTTTTGATTATTTATAAATCAATCAATTTATTTATCATCAATCAATATTATTAGTAAGCTTAGTTTATCTATTTTTAAAAATATCTTTTGAGCATTTACTGATAATTTTAGTATTTATTGCAAAGATTTTAAGTTCTATTTTTAATAATTTTATCTAATCTAACATTTTAATAATAATTAATATCAATTTTTTTTATTTAATTTTCAAAATATTAATATCTCATATTATGGTATAAATTATGATTTCCCCTTTTGAAAGAATATAAAATGTACACAAATTAATAAAATTAACCATAATAACTGAATAAATAATTATATAAAACTCTAACTTTGAAATTTTATATTAATACTTTGAGTAATGGACTTAAATAAAAGCAGATCAATTATTAACAGAAAAAGATATGTATTTAAAGATTCAGTAAATTTTAATTAGACTATTCAAAATAAGGTATGTATCTCAGTATCATTAGTATTAACTTGTAATGAATTTAATTAATTTCTCACTGTCTATTTTTCTTTCTGTCAAATGGCTTTTAATAAATTTTACTAATTTTCATTAGGACCTCAAGAAATTAGCTAAAATAAAATGATTATTAATTTTTGAAAATTAGCCAAATACTCTTTTAAATTTATTAAAGAGGTATTAATTATTAAAGTTTGATTTAATAAATTTAATACTGCTAATATATAAAAGTAATTTTAACATAATTTGTTCTTTTATTAATCTAATAATCTTTCTTAAAATAAATTTCAAAACATTAAAAAAATATTTTCCCTAAAATTTGTAAAATTTGAGCACCTTAGTAATAAAATTTTTAAATATTTGCATAATTTTATCAAATATATATGCATAATATAAAAAAAATATAAAATTAACAATCAACTATGCGTTACAAATACAAATTATGATGAGAAAAGTATTAATTTAATTACCTTTACCATCTAACCCATTTTAAAAGAGAAAAAATGGAAATTTATTTGTAAGTTAAAACTTCAAGAAAGAGAAAAGAAAGTAGATTTATTTATATTTGAAGTCAATCTAAACTAAAATTAGTATTTATACTAGATCAATCTATTTTAAATATTAAAAAAAACAACAACAATAACAACAACAAAAATTGAGTGCCCAATTTTTATAATATTTTAAAAAGACCTATATATTAGATTAGGTTCCAAATTTATTTGAAAATATGAATAGAAAAAATGCATTAACATGCTCACAATATCTGTAGATAAATAGTCAGTAAATTATTAATGCTAGCTATTTTTATGAATAAAGAGGGATTCTTGATCAGCTGTTAAAAATTTAGATTATTAAGCTGTAAAACTATGTATGCGTTTGGATTATTACTAAAATATGTGGACTCAATAAATTAGTTAAAGTAATCCGATGACTAAATAGATAATGTTAAACGAAATAAATAAAGATCCAGTACATTTATTAAATCTTGACATTATAATTTTTACTGGATCAACATTTATTAATTAATATGAAATAGTCATATTAAAAAGATAGATACGTTTATCTAAAATTTATAATTAAATTAAACTTAAAAGATAAATAAGAGAGAAATAAAGAATATTTATTTTCATTACTAACTCACTCACTCACTAACTCACTCAATATAGTTACTAAAAACCATTTCTTTACTCTCATTAACTTTTAAAACTACTATTTTAATTATAAATGTCTGCTTAATAATAAAATATGAACCATTTAAAGAGATTTTCTCTCCAAGCTCCCAAGCTCAAGAAATTAATGATTGATGTCCCTATGAGTCAAATGAGCAATAAAACTCATACTTTCCTAAACAAGCCTCATATAACTCTAGAAAGTAATGTTAATATGTATCCTCCTATAGATGTTTATATGACCTAATCATTTGTTAATGGAAAGGCCACTCGCGGTAAACCCTTACAAGTTTACACTAAGGAAATCAACCCTCAATATAAAATTACTCACAAGAAAGAAAACGGTGAAGAAATCTATGGATATGAAAACTTTGATGAAA
This sequence comes from Tetrahymena malaccensis 436, assembly GCA_000231845.2. NCBI lineage: Eukaryota > Ciliophora > Oligohymenophorea > Hymenostomatida > Tetrahymenidae > Tetrahymena > Tetrahymena malaccensis. Next base: position 129,662 of record AFXY02001442.1, on the reverse strand, counting down.
AATAAGGCTACCAAGAGTAATAATTAATTATTATTATTGTTTAATATTTTTTTTAGCAAGGTGAAAAATAATAGCTTTTTTAAGCAAATAATATTAATTAATTATAAAAGCAAAGCCAAATTTAAGAGAAAAACTAATAAACAATTTAGGAACTTTTATATTTAAAATTTGCAATAATCTTTTAAGTTTTTTTAACAAAATTCTATTTAAAATAGCAATCTAAGAAACTTTTGTAGAGAAGATGGATTAGTTTATTTCTATTCCAAAAATAAATTATTAAAAGCCGATATCAATTAATTAAAGAAAGAAAACAATACTATTTAGATGCTTATTTGTGTTACTATGTATGGTGAACCTCGTGCATTCTTAGAAAATACCCTTTCTTCTATTGCTGCTAACTTACCTTAGTTTGCTAAATTAGGAATAAGCCAAAAACAGATTGTTGTTGTTGTGCTTTAAGATGGTATTATGAAAATGAAAGAAGAAATGGAAGAATTCTATAATGAACAAGATAAATTTTTAGAGCGTAAGTATTATTTAAATGAAAGAAGATTTATGATTGAATAGCAACTGAACTACTTAAAATTATAAAAGAAAGAGTAATCTATTAGATTTAATAATGGTCTACCTACAACAATTCCTACAAAGACTGCTTTGTTATATTAAAACGAAATATGTTTTAACAAATAAGATAAGCTTGTTACTTTCTCTGTGTTCAAACATTTAAATGGTAAGAAGCTATCTTCTCACTTGTGGTTCTTTGAAGGTTTTTGTAGACAATTCTAACCTAAATATTGTGCTCTAGTAGATGTTGGTACTCTCGTAAGATCATAAATTTAATTTCTCTTTTAAATTTAATTAATTACTTTGTCCAAAATTAGGCAATATTTGTTAAATAAATCACTTAAAAAATTTTTTATTCAGTTAATTTTTGAATTTTATATTTATATCTTTATTTTAAATCTAATTAGCCTGCTAATGATGGTCTTGTGTAAATGTATAAGGCTTTAGAAGGAGATAGTCAAATTGGTGGTGTTTGTGGATTTATGGGTTTGAAAGCACCTGTAATTTAATAATCTGAACTAACAGAAGAGCAATAATAAGAAATAAAAGATATGATTAACAAACAAATTTCAGACTACAAAAAAGAACACTTTTGGATTGATTAAGAATATGAAAAGCAACAAAAAGAGGAAAAACTGAGAAAGATTTAACAATAACCAAGTAGAGGTTCTAAAAAATTGTCTTTCAAACCTGTTTTTAATGAAACAAAGGTTGAAAACAATGCAGCAGAAATACTCGCTGAGCAGCTTAGAGTCGAGAAGAAGAAAAGAAAATATATTACTGACTTATTAATTATCTTTAATGTTTTCTTCCTTGTGCAATCGCTTTTATTGCTAATATACAATATTTTTAAATACATCATAAATACTATTTTCAAAATTATTGTTTGGTGTTTAAAGTCTTATCTCAAAATGGCCTCTCTTCCCTCTGCTTAAAATTATGAATACACGACAGCACACATGATTGATAAGAATTTTGAATCAGCTTTAGGCTTTTTGCACGTGCTCCCTGGTGCATGGTCAGCATACAGGTAAATATAATTAAAAATTATTGTTTTTAACTTCAACTAATTTATTTGTTAAATATTTTTTTATTATAATTTAGATATAAAGCTCTCAATCTTAGTAAAGAAAACCGTGAAAACTTGATTTAAAAGAGATATCTTAAACAAATATTGTACAGTCAATTGATGACTAACAATATCTAAGAATTAAATATGTTCTTGGCAGAGGATAGAATTCTTTGCCTTGGTATTTATTGCTAACTTCAATCTAGATATTAGTAATTAATAGCTTTTTTTTAATTATTCTAAAATTTATTTAAATTCTTTAATTTTATAGTCTCAAGTTTGTCCCTGACGCTAAGGCTTTTACTGATCCTGTTGACAAATTTGAAGAGTTCTTAAACTAAAGAAGAAGATGGATTAACAGTTCTTGGTTCGCCTTAAATTATGTCCTTTAAAATTACGAATTTCACGTAGAAGAAAGTAACCACACATAATTCTCTAAGTAAATTAGCTTACCATTCAATATGGCTTTTGCTAGAATCGGTAAGTGGACAACATACTTTATTCCAGCTTTTTACTTGTTTGTTTCTATCTTGAGTAGTTATCAATTCCTTTAACCTTAAGTGAATGAAAGTTATTCATATATCGCAACAAAAGAGTAGTATTTATCCCTTAATAATCTTCACTGCGTTTCTATGGATGATTAACCTTAACCAATGTGTTCAACTACTTTAATGAAAGAGTGCTATATACTTTGTGTCTCATACAAAGTCCCTAAGTAAATAAGATATTTTTAAAATTATCATAGCAATTTTAACTCTTCTTATTTTTAACAAACAAATAGTGTTTTCTTCACATTACTTAACTTTGTTCCTGCTATGTTTGTGGTTGTTATCCTATTAATTATTTTTGCAAGTCTCACCTTTAAGCCAAAAGATGTAGAAATTTCTGAAGAAGAAGAGAAGCTTCTTAATGAATTGAATCAAAAAGTAAAACAAAACATTCCCCTAACAGCTGAAAAAAAGAAAGCTAGAATCGAAATACAAAATAAGATGTCTTAAAAATTCTAAAATGATGTCTTTAAAGTTTTGGCTTCAATTGTCTCAATAACAGTAAAAATTATATGATAAAAATGAATTTCTTGCTTAACTAACTTATCCAATAATCTATTTAATTTATTAAATATGTTTTATTTATAAAAAATAGAGTGTTATAGTTTACATTATAGTACTTGCTACTATTCTATTCAATGCTTTAAACAACAGTTACGGTATTATTACAGGATTCAAACCATTGAAGAAAGAATTCCTCATTTATATTTATGTCATGATTGCTCTTAACTATGGAAGCTTCTATATATCTATGTTTTTGCACTTAAGATAGCCTTTCATTGTGTGGAATGTTATTAAATCCTTCTTCAGTTACCTTCTGTATTCCCCTATATATAATCATATACTTATGATCTTCTCTTTTTGCAATATTGATGATGCTACTTGGGGTACTAAAGGTCTTACTGGTACTAATGGAGTCAGCAAATAATATACTGAAAAGATAGAATTTGTTGGAAAATGGATTTTCTTAAACGCTCTCCTACTAACTGTCTTGTTAATAGCTAACCTTGTTAACTCCTCAACTCCTATAGTTATTATGGCTCTTGGTGCTTTTGGTTCCATATACTTCTTCATTAAAAACACAAGTAACATAACTACTTATTAAAAAATAAATTTATTTATAATATGAAAAATATTTAATTTAATTTAATAAATTCAAGTTATTAATATTTTTTAATTAAAATTAGTTGGTATGTTCCATTACTTGAAATACTTCTACTTCGATAAAATTGTGTATTGGTATAGAAACAAAGGTAATAAGAAATATTATGTTGAATATTCTCGTTAAATCGATCATATCTTCAACAAGGTTCTTAACACAAACATGCTAGGCATGTACTCAAGTCCTTAACACAGTATTCAAAAAGATGTCCTTAGTGAAGAAATTGAAGATGATGATGAATCTAACCCAATGACTCCTTAAAATGATAACTACAGATAATACAGTAACAGTAATGCCAATTAATTTTAAGGCGTAAGTTCTGAATCACCTGCTCCTACTATAACAACAAAGCACACAGTAAATTTTGAAGGTATTCCTTCAGAAATTGCTTCCTCAGATTAAACAGGAAGACTGATAAAATTAAACCAAGTCAGCCAAACACTTTAACCATCTCAATTTAAATAGCGCAATGGTAAAAAATAAAATAGTAGAATTAATGAGGAAGTTAATTCTTTAGAAGAAGATAATGAAGATTCAACAAGATTTGGAGTACAAACTAAAGCTTCTTTTATCAGAAACAATAGTAGCTTATTCTAATCTAAATACAAAACATCAAAATCATCTACAGATTCTGATGAAGCTTCTTAAAACTAAATCAGTGGACCTCCAGGCCCTAAAATATCAATCGATTTATAAGAAAGAGAGGCTGAATAATAAACTAAAGTACATAAAAAATTAGAAATCAAATATCCTAAGAAATAGGAAGCAGATGATGATACTCCACCTAGCGATAATATTTCCTCCGATGAGGATGAAGAAAATGGTAAAAAGATAGAAAGAAGCCAAAAAACGCACACTAAAATAAATTTAGATACTGAAAATGATATTTTACAAACTAAATTACAAACATATTTAACAATAGAAGATGTTGAAATTAATCACAACACATCTTTACCAATTATAACCAAAGGAAGTTTTGAAGACTATCAAATTTTAAATAAATAAAAATCTGGATATTAAAAATATCTTAAACCATCACAAACTCCAAAGAATTGAAAAACAACGATTGGCTGAACAATCTGAGATTTCTAAATTCAATTAATTTATTTTCATATATCTTAACTTGTCTGTATCAATCAATATATAATTTCTCTGTAGATTTTGTATTTTAATTAGATAAATTTGCAAATTAAATCAATAATCATCCAATTATGAACTGTAAATTTTTTCAAATCTAAGTATAGCCAAATAAATTGGTAAACATTGAATTAGTGAGATAGTTTTACTTAAATCAATTTACTTATCTAAATAAATAAAAGATAAACTAAAAGCTGAAAAGCAAAAACAAAAAACCTTTAATATAGTTAATTGAAAAATTAGTAAATAAATTTCTACAATTTTGTAAAAAAAAACAAAAATTAACTTTGTCATCTGTTTAATTCTCAAGGATTTTTGCAAATTTTTAATAATCTCACTCACTTAAAAATTCATAATTTTAACTAAATTTAGTGAAACGAAAAACAATACATTTTTTTACAAATCTACCCACTTTTTTTACTTTTCATTTAGATTTTAAATATGTTTATTACATTTATTTACTAGATCACTTTCGAAAATAAATTAACCTTTATATATATTTTAAATAAACATGTTTAAATCAAAAGCACCAAAAAGTTTTTCTGAGTTCTAAATTTTCATTTATATTTATATATATACATATATCTATTTCAATTAAAAAGCTTCATAAACTATAGTTGCTATAAAAATTCTTTTGTTTTATGTATCTATCACTAATAATTATTTTGTCTGTGAGCTACATTCTATTCTTATTTTTGTAAAAAGATATTTTTGATTTTAATAAAATTTTTCTGTGTTTTACTATTTAATTAGCTTTTTATGGCAAATTAATGAATTATTAGTAAATAAATTAATTTGATTGGTTGACGGTAGATGATTCATAGATTACTTTTCATATTAATTTCAATTTATTAAAAAATCAATCTGAAAATAAAGTATTTTTGAATGTGCTGTCTCAATTTTTTACTTTGTAAATTGTAAGGTTTTAATTTATTTCCTAAATATTTTTTTTTTGAATATTTACTGAAAAGCAAATAAACTATTCTTTTAAATAATAAATTTATATAAATTTAAATTTTTACTTTCTAAAATTAAAATTAGTTTAGGATAATTGATTTTATTTTTTAAGAAATAATATTAATTAAGGCAAATAGAGCTCTTAACCAAAGAGCTATTTTAAGGAGAATTTTTTCATATGCTACTAAACCATAATTATTAACTTAAAAAGACTGATTTAAGTTAATAATTAAGTACTTATTTATATTATGTTTCTGATAAAATCTTAATTAATTTTTTTCTATAAAAAGTAAAAGCTTACTAAATTTTTTCTAAATTTTGATAAAATTAAGATGTAGTAGCCATATAAATAGAGGCTTTTAAATTGCATTTTTATGGACAAAAAAATTCAACTTCCTTTGAACAATTCTATATATAAATAACTATCTATTTAATTATTAGTTTTTGCTTATTTATTTACTTATTTATTTATTAATTGATTTATTTATTTAGTAAAATTGCTGAGTGATAATAAAGAGCTTGATCTCGTAAATACACTTCATAAGTAAGCAATTAAGTCTTAATACAAATAGATGAAATTACAATCCAAACTTAACATTTATTAATTTAATTTAATATAATTTTAAAACTTGCTATTGTCAAAAAATAGTTTCTATCTTTGAAAATAAATAAGTGGATATTAATCTATATTTTTAGGTAAAATTTTTTAGATATTTTGCTTTAGAATCTACTAATTAATTCTTGGTAATATTACTTTCTTATGTCATCTAATTTACAAAATTAATTAAGTAAACGAAAAGATAGATTTTTGCAAAGTGAATAATAAAAAAAAGGCCTATACTTCATTTATTGCTTTATATAAAATATATTTTTTGAAGAAAAAACAATCCCTATTAATGATGTTAAAACTAAAATTATTTTTATAGCTTATATGTTTGATTATTTTAAATTTTAGAAGGATATAACTATGAAGCAAATAGCAGAAGGAAATTAAATCAAATTCAAATTTTAAAATAAATTAAGATTCGCTGAATTGAATTTTGATTAAATTAGAGGAAATCATTAAAAAAGAAATAAGCGAGTTTTGAACAAATTTTATTAATTATAAGACCAAAATAAATTAGTACTATCTAATTGTGAGTATTAAATTGGAGTTTAAATACAATTTATATTAATTTATTATAAATAATTAATATTTTATTTATTTTTTGTGTATAAAATTTATTAATTTAATAAAAAATATTTTATTTTGGTATTTTTTGTTAAAATACTTTTAATTATATCATATTTTTTACTCCATTTGCATTTGTTGTAGTTTGCTTTTGTATAGTAATTAGAAGTGTAGTTGTAAACTAAATATTTTATTGATTATACAAAATTTCTAATTATCAGTATTAACTGTAAGTCTACGATTTATATATTTCTCAAAAAGAAAGAAAAACATTTAGAGGTAACCAATATAGCTAGAATCTATCTTAATTATTTATTTTGAAATCAAGGTAGTAGGGTTTATTAAAGATAATTTGTGCTTATCTTTTCTCAAATTGCTCTTAGATTATTATTTCTAGAAATACTATTTGGAAAATACGATTCTTCTAAAATCAACCAATATTAAAATTATTAAAATAAATTCGATTTCTCTTGACTTTATTAAGAGAACTATCTGTAATAGGTTTGGAATGAGTAATAAATTCACTAAATTTATAAATTCCCAAAAATATTTTGGCTCATATTTATTAAAAAAGTAGGGAAGGAGGTACTTAGTTAGGTATTAATTTTATTAGTTTACACTTTTCGCAAATTAATAAAATTTATAGTACGAGTGACGGATTTACAGATTGATTAAAAAAAGGGAAATTTTTATGTCTTAATCTAAAAATATTTCAATTTTATAACTAAAATTCAAAACAAATTTATTAAATTTAAAGACCTAATTTTATTAATATTTTATTAGAAATTTTGCCAAAACATTAATTTATGAATAACAATTTAAGTGTTTTAATGTAGACAAATAAATATTAAGACCATTAAAATTTATGAAAAATAGGCATGCTAACATTCAAATAAAAATAAAATGACTGATTTTATATTTGAAGTAGAAAACAGATTTTAACATAAATTTAGAAATGCTTAATGGAGACTCATTTTAGGTGTCTCCTATAACAAATTATATTTTTTTATTAGAGAGTGAGAATAAATAGCAACAAAAAAATAAATTATTTTTTATAGGAGACGCAAGTTTTTTATCTCCTTTAGTTTTGCTTTAAAGTTATATGAATTATAAATATTTAATTAGCGAGAAAGAACAAATAAGATTGGTTAAATTCTTTTTATAGTAGAGGCATAATCAAACATTTTTAATATATTTTATTGGTATGTATATTGTAAAACACTGAAATAGTATTTAAATGTATTTATTATTGGCATATTTTTGAAAGAAATATTTTAAAATAAAAAATATAAAAATAAATATAAAAAATGGCAAGAAGAAAGACTAGCTAGAATAAAAATAAATTGTCATAAAAAGTCAATAAACCTATTGCTAAGAAATAAAAGTTACAAAAGGCTTCAAGTGAAAATGCTGAAGCTAACTAAATTTAAACAGATCAACGAGAAAATAAGTAAGGTTATCAATGTAAGTAATAATAAAATATTGATAAGATATATGACCTAGATAAAGGTTTGGTTTTAGAAGCAAAAGCTCTAAGAAAGTATTTAAAATTAAGCTCTGTGTTTGATTAAAGTATTCCTTTTATGATTTCTGTTAAGGCTCTGTCAAGCAGTGAAGTTGTTGGATTTCACTAAAGACAGAGCTTGGATCTATTTTGTGTAATAGATGTTTCAGGATCTATGGAAGGAGAAAAATTAAAAAATCTCAAAGAAACTCTTTTATTTCTTATTGATATGCTCAAAGAATCTGATAGAATTTCATTGATAACTTTTAACGATTAAGCAAAAATACTAAATAATTTACTAAACATAAATGATAATAACAAATAAAATTTAACTAATTTAATTAACTCTATTGAGTCTTCTGGTGGTACTAATATAGCATCTGGTATAAAGGAGGCTATAGATGAGATAAAAAAGAGGAAATCTAAAAGTGAAAATACATCTATTTTCCTTCTTTCTGATGGTCAAGATAATGCTTCATACTAGGTGATTTAGAAACTTAAAATTTAAAATGAGAATTTTAGCTTACACACGTTTGGGTATGGCTCTGATCATGATAGTATTCTTATGGAAAAAATAGCCAAAATAAAAGATGGAAATTTTTATTATATTGAAAAGATGGATGAAATTGATAGGTATTTTGTAGATGCTCTTGGAGGACTTTTTTCTGTAATTTCAAAAGACTTAGTTTTAGATATAGAAATAGCTGGAGATTAAAATTTCAGAGAATTTTTAAGTGAATGCACTGTATCTAAAACTTATGGAGATATGTGGAATACTTTAGTAAAAGATAAACGATATCAAATAAAACTTAATTCACTTCGATGTGGTACTGGAAGAGACTTCATTTTTGAAATAAACTTTCCTAAAAATAAAATGGCTTCTATTTAACATATATAAAGATTTGTAGAAATTTTCAAAGTTAGTTTGACTGCTCTTTCAATTTAAGAAGAGAAAAAGAAAGTGTGCTTTAAGGAAACATCATTATAGCTTTAATTGATATACGAAAATGAAGAAATAAATCAACAAGAATTTGAAATTGACGAAAATGTAGAATTTCATTACCTGAGAGTGAAAGCAGCAGAATCTATTCAAAATGCATTAAAATATACTCAAGAATAAGATTACGAAAAGGCAAAGTTAATTTTGAAAGAGACATAAGAGAAACTTTAAAAATGTAGTCCAAACAATATTTTTAAGCTCTAATTAATCAATTAAGAGCTGCAAGACAGTTATAATAAAAGCGACTAAAAAAGTTATAAATGCGTTCCCTAAATGTAATATGCATAACAATGGATATATAATCAATAAGGAAACCCTTAAGAAGAAGATTAATACGATTCATATTAAGCTGAAATGCAATAAACATTATAACAAAGAAGAAAGGTAAATGCTTTATAAAAATAAAAATAACAAAATCATTCTATTATGACTGATTAAGTTGATTAGTAACTTCTATATTCAGATTAATAAGAATGTTAAATGGAATATGAAATGTCCTCTGGTTAATTAGGAGAATAAAATCAATCTTTATCTGTACAAAAAGATATGAAAAAATCCAATATTAAAAAAAAAGTGAACCCCAAAAAAAGATAAATAAAGTAAAAAAAAAGAAATAATTGATAAATGGAATCAGAGTTGCTTTTGCCTAAAAAGTTAATAAATTAATTACACTTATTAATCGTAAATATATTTTTTTTTGGTGTATCATCTTCTAACAATTACTTACTTACATACACATTTTTAAATTAATGTAATTCCCTTTTGTAAATTTTTAGCTAACTAACATTAAGAATATATATTTATTATCATAATTGTTCTTTTTTGAATTAAGTGGATAATTTTTGAATTTATTTTGAAGATTTTTCCCTCTCTTTTTAACTAAAAAATGAATTAATTTGATTAATTAAAGCTAAATTTTAAAAATAAGTTGTAATTAAAATATTCAAAAGGTAGGTAAATTTATTTTCTTATTTTTTATAATTAGATAAATTCAATTTCGTTTGGATACTTTCTTCTTTCATAACTTATAACGCTCATTTATTCAAGACTTATCAACTATTAAGAATCATAAACATATAAAATAAGAGTGATGCTTGTTTGCTTAGCTTCAAGATATCAGTTTAAGTAAATAATGGAAATCAAAATATTAGTCATAGATGTATGTTACAAAAATAAAAAAAAAAGCACACTTAGAAAAAATTTAATTTTATAATTAGTTTGAAGAGATATATTAAATTCTGAGCTATTTGTAACAACAGTTTAGTTTACTTTATTTTCCTTACCAAAATTCAATTTAATTATCAAAAAATCCTATTTTTTTAATCAAATTTTACCCCTTTTAAATTAAATGTTTGGATAAAATTTCTTGTTTAAGATTAAAATTAAAAATATTTTGTACTTTTTCATCTAAAATCCTTACTTCTTGTTAAGATTAAAATGAAACAAAATGATTTTGAAACATTTTTAAAAAAGAATATTCACTTAAATGTACTTTTTTATACAGAAAAATAGCTGTTGGGTTGTAATCTTTTCTAAAATTAGATACTTTCTTGCTATAAATTGAATTTTCGAAAATACTTAAAAACTGTAATTTGTAAAATTAAGAAAAATATTTAATGTAAACAAAATAAATTGTTTATAGCAAACATTATCTTCATTCAAGTATTTGAAATTTAAATAAATTCTTAGATGAGTTGTAATGTAAATAATTATCTTTTTGAACAAAGAGTGTAAATTTTATTCAAATATACGATATTAAAATGAAGTATTTTTACTCATTAATAATAGTAAATATCCATTTTTTCCTAATTATAACTAATTATGTGTAATGAGCTGATATGTTATCTAGAAAATATCAACAGAAAATTCAATTTAAATACATAGATAAGATATTTTTCAAAATATTTTTAATTATATCGAATTTTACATATAGCAGAATAAGAAATTTTAAGACCCCCAACTAAAATAATTTATATATTTATCACTGTATTTGTTTGTTCTTTGAATTTTTGATTTGTAATAAAAAATGATTATTTAACTAATTATGAACAAAAAAATTATCTATTATTTTTTATGGATATTACAGACAGACTTAGAAAATGAAAAAATAAAATATGTAATAAATACATGCATAAAAAGGAATGAAATTCGCATCAGAGAAGGAAAGAAAAAAATAAAAAAAGCTTAGTTTTACAAATAATTATCAAATTCTAATAGATTGGTAAATTTGGGGTAAAAAATTTACAATTATTCACAGTGAGTTATGCTTGCAAAAGAATAGAAGAAATTAATTTTGTAACCATAACAAATCAACGAATATATTAAGATATATATCTTTCCAAATTTAGTATCCTTTTTTTAAGTAGCTATTAGATACATACATACATATATCATGCGAACACATAAAATTCATTCAAAGAATGTAAGGTGAGCAGAAATTTTATTTGTCAAGATAACCAACATTAATTTGATAAAAAAACTTAAAAACAAAAATTCAACATTTGATAAATACGATATATTTGTGTTTATTTTAGATTTTAAGATATCATTCATTTATTGATTGTGGAAATAAGTTAAGAACTTATTTATCAACCGGTATAAATAATTAATATTTTACTTAAATATACTAATAAAATCTGGAGATTGCTGACTGTCTGTTCAACTCTAAAATCTTAAATTAAGGAATAAAATAAAAATTATTTGTAAGTTAGCAATTTTTAATATTGTCTCCTTAAATGGTATTTAAATAGTCGAAAAATATTCCATAGCTTAAATAATTAAATAAATTTACCATATAATTCTTAATTTATTAACAAAAAAAATTAAAAAAATAAATTAGTATCAATAAAAATTAAAATGTACGCAGCAGCTCCCATGAATAACGTTCCTATGATGAACGTCCCTATGATGATTCCAACTTAAATTCAACCTAACTTTTAAAGTAATATAGAGATGGCTGCCAATGTTGTCATGAAGTAAACTCCTAACATTACAGTTTTAAGAGATGAAGCTTGCTTATAATGTGGCTGGGATTTCCGTTTTAGTACCTATAACTCAGCATAAGGAGGTTCTCATCCAATTTAAAAATTTGATCCTTGCTGCATTAATGCTTGCTGCTGTTGGCCACTTAAGAAATGCTGTTGCACTTTTAATGTTCCTCCACATGTCTCCAACAAATTTGTGAATCCAGATGGAGTTTAAGTTGTCTTTGCTAACCCTTTCCATGGAGTAGTACTTGTTAGAGGTGTATAAATTGGATCATTTGAATATTAATAACCTGGATGCTTTTGGTAGTGTCTTATATTCCAACAACCAAAAGTAATCATTAAAAAAGCTGTAACAAATGAAACACTTGAATTAAAAGCTAGAGATCATTGCTGTTAGGGATTTTTAGAACTTATTTGCGGATTTTTCTTAACCAGCAAACCTATGTACTTAGAAAAATAAGGAGCACAAAAAATTGAAGGAAAATACACTAGAAGTTGCTTTAGTGCTATACTCAATACAATGTTCTGTAGTCCTCACTTTTATGACAACCTCACTATGGAATTTTAAGATTTTATTACAACTGATGCTGATAAAGTCTTAGTATATGCTGCATTTATTCTCCTTTAAGAAAACACAAAGGTAAATTGTTGCAGTATGAGACAGATCTGCCAACAAACATGTGGCTGTTTCATGATTTGATCATATCATATTTGCGTTTACAATAACAACTTAAATATGAATTAAAGTTTAGATTTCATTAGATTAAGATTATATAATTAATTTTTCTTAAATGTTAATTTCTTAGATGACTTAAAAGAAAGAACAGTCATATATTTTTCTTATTAAATACATTATCAAAAATAAATCTAAAAAATATGTTAATTCTATACTTTTGCTTATTAACTTACTATTGTATCAGTTTTAAATTATTATTTTATAAAATTTATCAAATTCATTTCATATCAAATTTAACTATAGTTAATAATTTCATTCTTTTATTCTTTAAAAAAGAGACATTAATTATTACAATTTTACAGTAAAAAGTTTTTTCTTTAACATCCTTAATATAAAAAAAAGAAAACCTCTATATTATCTTTAAAGATGTGAAATATGTGTTGTCACAATTAATTAAAATTATTTTCAGTTACATTAATTATAGTTTGAAATTTAAGAAGTATAAAGTTAAAGCATATTTATTTTACATATCGTTTATAATGTTTTTTTAATTAATTGTTTTTATACATTGATAAAATAGGACTAAACATCATAAATTTTATTTAATGTACTAAATATTATTAACTTTATTAATTTAAAAATTATTTTAGAAAGATAAATTATAAAATATTTTAAAATAACTAGAGCTTTACAATAAAACATAGGTAATTCTATTAAATAAAAGATAAATAAATAAAAATTAAGACAAAATAAGATTATTTTTTCATAAATTGCTCTAAAATTTAATGAATAGTATAAATAATTAATTGAGAAACAATATATTAAAATTATAAAATGAAAATTATTCTTTTGTCTCCTATAAATATGTATACTTAAAGGATTTAAATATATAAAAAAAGAGAAATAAATAAATAAATACATATCATTCATTGTTAAATAAAATTTGTATATCTTAAATAGCTGTATAATTGAATTAATGGTATTATTATTAATTTTATAACGATTTGAACGAAGTCTAAATAATAGAGATATAGATAGGACTAAAATTAGTAACTTAATGTTTATTAATTTTAATAATTTTATTATTAATATTTATTTATTTATTAGTTTTCTGTATATAATATATCAGTTTGTTTATTTATTTATTTAGTATATATTCATTTAATTATTTTTTTTTATGTCATGTTGTTGGAAAAATTCATCAAAAATATCTTTTTTCACTACAGTTTTAGATATGTGGGTTGGGTGGTTGGGTTTGTGTGTGGATAGATGAAATATTTATTATTACTTTAAGATCAAGCATGTATACAAACAAAAAAAGCGATTATCCAACTTATTTATTACTCAGTCATATTCGGAAACTATCATGTTACGCATATTTTCAAAGAAATTCAAAAATTCTACTTCTAATTCCTATTTTATTTACATTTAATCCAAAGTTTTTTTCAAAACTTCCATGAAAACATTGAAATCTTTTTCACTTATATCCATTTATTCGTGATGATCTCTTACGTTCTGGCCTGAATATCTTATTTATTTTTAACTCTTAATATACAAAATTAGATTGTAAAATTATTATTTTACTTTGTTGAACCACCACTTGCCATGTTCAGATAATCCTTGAAGTGTTTTTTAACTTAAGCGAGCTCTACATTAATGAAATAGTGCCTTATTCTTTTTTCTTCCATAATCTTGTCAAAGAATTTTTCAGTAAATAGAGTAAGGAAATCGTCACCTCCAATTCTTTCGAATAATGATGGTGGTTTACCTCCAACTATATCTACTTTAATAGTGTCTATTAAATTCATGAATTCAATAATACTCTCTTTAGTAGAACCACATTCTGTGAAAGACTCTTTTAGTAAGTTCTTGTATATTTCGAATTGGCTTGACATAATAGTAAATCTACTGTGAGCTTCTTTAGCACTTTTTCCTTTAAATCTATTTTTTAAAATAAAATTAATTTAAATTCATCTTCTTTTTTTCATAATTATATTCACCTGTTTGGTCCTCCACAAATCATGATGTAATAATCAGTCATCTTTTATCCTAATTACTTCATGTCAACTTTATTGAAGAAGTCTTTTAGTTGCTGGATAGTTGGTAATTTTTCTTCATACAATTTTTTCACTGCCTTTTCAATAACTACAATACCACCTAGTCTGTCATACAATGTATTGCTCTTTTTGGGGATTTCACTTCTTAGGCACTCTAAGAGTCTTCCAATTTCATTTATTGAATGAGTATCAACTCCATTTTCCTTGAACCCTTACTGAATTTGTGCACAACAAAAAGTAAAAACCTTCTCTGAAATATGTGCATGAGAATGAGCTTCTCTCATTTATTTTCCTTTATATCTTAAAATGAAAAAAACATTTAATAAATAAATTAA
Source organism: Tetrahymena malaccensis 436 (assembly GCA_000231845.2). Classification (NCBI taxonomy): domain Eukaryota; phylum Ciliophora; class Oligohymenophorea; order Hymenostomatida; family Tetrahymenidae; genus Tetrahymena; species Tetrahymena malaccensis. The sequence goes on along the minus strand of AFXY02001442.1, from coordinate 114,495 downwards.
TTAATTAAAATCCCTAATTAAATTTTACTTTGATGGACCACCAAATACTAATGATAAATATTGGACATATTATTCCTAGACTTGGTTAGTATCGACTTTGCTAAAAATAGGTTTTATTTCATTAATCTGAAGTATTTTATTAAAGTAATATTTAACAGCCTTTCTGATACCTTCTTCCTTATTTACTCTATAGTAAAGAGATTCAGATGGCTTTTATGTAATTTATGAACGCAGTGGCTCAATCAGCATCATAATTTCTTACACGAGCTGTGGTTTTAGCTTTAAATCCTCTTTTATGATTCTCTTGAAAAATTCAGAAGCTTTATTGAAATGGTCATCATTTAATCCCAAATCTTTATGTGCCTCTTACATATTTCTTCCTTAATACCTTCAATTTTATAAAGTTTTGTTGATTTATTTATAATTTTTATTCTTTTAGTTTTAAATCAATCAATTTTATCAATTAAATATTTTAAATTAGTTGTTTTTTGTGTTTTTTGAAATATTTTGAAAAATTTGTTTTTATTTTTAATTCATAAAAAAATTACAATTATCTGCTGCCAAAATAAGTTTTAAGGAATTGGCCGATTGTCCTTTTTTATTTACTCTAGCTTGTTTTATTCAAGAAGAATTTTTTTAAATCTTGATCACCAAAGATTTCGTTGACAAATCTGTCTGCTATGTCTTGAACGACTTCTTCACCTCCAAGTCTTATAATCAAAGGTATTTACTTTTCTTCATTTTTTTAATCATTATTTTAATTAGAGTGAGACCTTTTGCCTTGGCTGCTTTACTTAGCACTTTCATTTTTGTTGCTTTGATCATCTGCTATATTTTTAAATATAATATTTAATGAAAATAAAAAAATATAAATCTAAAAACCTGATTTCTTTCTCTGATATCTGGAGAAAGTGTCAATATCTTCTTTAGCATTGTGATTAAAAGGGCAACCTCCAGTCATTTGCTATTTAAGTGGGTTTTCTCTATCGTGCTGTTAGAAAGTATGCACAAGTCTAAGAATCTCTTCTGGATTAATACTAATCGAAATATCATTTATACTCATATGTCTTAAAATTTAATTGCTGTCAATGATAAATGTAGACTTGAAAGCTGCACCTATCATTTATAAAATCATATATTAAAAGCTAATCCAAAAATTTAAATTAAAAATAAAAAAATTCTTTATACACTCACCTTTCTCTCCTGCTTCCCCATCTTCTATAACTACTCCATAACTTGTTGAAATCTACTTGTCAACATCTGATAGCAGAGGTATTTCTAAATTTCCCAAGCCACCCTCTGATTATGGTTTTTAGCAGTAATTCATATGAGCAAATTAGCTATCTTAAGAGCACCCAATAACCTGGCATGCTGCTTTTACGAACTTATCATTTAATTGAGAGAAAGCCAATATTTCTTTTCTACTTAATTCAGAGAAATCATATGGAAAGAAAAATAGCACTACATATTGACCCTTGTAATCTCTTAGGGATATTTTCTTGAAACCTTTGTTGAAATATGCCATCCCTGAGAAGTTGGGAGCAGGACGTTTGATAAATGTGTATTGATAATCAGCAGATTGATAGTTTTGCTTAGCGCTTTCCCTTGCACTGTCTTTATTTTCAAGCTTATTTTCCGACTTAACATTTTATTTATTGTCTTCCTAATGAATGTTAGTAAAAGTTGGAATGTCATTTTTAGACTTCTTACTTTATGGATTGTAGTTGTGATACTCTATATTTAAATATAAATAATCATGTTAAGCTTAAAACTTTATTTTTAATTTCTAAACTTCAACAAATTTTGTTTATGCATTAGCTTAATTGAGCCTTTGATTGTTAAAAAGATGCACCTAAATAAGACGGTTTGTATCAAAAGCCAATTAATAAGCCAAAAATTTGCAAACAATATTGAAAAAATGTTACTCTTTTCCTAAGGCTTAGACATATCTTGAGAATCAACTGTGTTTTTCTCGTCATATCCATTCATATGTGACTATTAGCAATTACCCATTTTTGTAAATAATGATTTTGATTTGAAATTAAGTAGTTTTTTGTCTTGTTAAAAATGTTTTATCAATCAACTTATTGTTTCAGCCAGCAATCTAAAACTAATTTATTCTTCGCTAAATGTTTATATATTTTTTTAGGTATTCTCCCTCCTTTTAATACTTAAACGATTTGCAACAAGTTCCTAAAATAACTTTCTAAAATTTTTTGTTATAGCTTTGTTTCTTCCTTTAGTTGTTTGTTTTTAAAAATCAAAGAACAAATTATCTTTAAAATATAAAAATTTGTTTTTTAACTAACTTTTAATAGAAATAAAAGCCAACCTACAACAATTACTATTACTATATGTTAATATGTTAATATGTATTAGTATTTATTATTTAACTAACTAATTCAAAAAACCATAGCATTTATAAATAAACAAATAACTAGTTTGTTTCTTCATTCTTATTTGAATTTGTACTTTAAATCATTTATTTTCTACTAATTTTATATATACAAACAGCAATCAATAAATTCATGCATCAAGTTTTTTTACGATTTCAATTTTTAATTAATATAAAAAATTTAATTACTAATATAAAATCAATCAATCAATAAATATATTTATTTACATATTTCCTTAACTTACTTAATTCAATTTCATATTTTTAAATCATTCTTTTAAAATATATTGTAATTTAATTCTAAAAATATCAAAATAATTTCTCTTTTAACTCTTTATTTTATATTTTCTAACACAAATCTATTTAGATTTTATACCAATAAAACTATTATTTAAATATTTTAGATGATTTCCATTAAAAATTAAAACATTAAAGCATTATTTACATTTAATCAGAATATTATTCTATTTATTAATTTAAACAACTAGCTAATAAATAAAATTTAAATATACAAAAATTTAACTATCATTTCAGTTTTAATAAATAAGTATTAACTACTTTAAAATTTTGACTAAATAACATAAAACTACAAATTTAATAAGAATCTAATCAATCCAATTTTATTTAGATTTAATTTCTAATATTAATCAAATAAAAATAATTTTCAAATAGTAAAGTGAAAGGAAGAACTCAATATTAACATGTTTAATAAAAAATAAATAGTAAAATATAAAAACAAGTTACTTCTTCTCTAAATTCAAAAGCAATAGATGTTAATATTAATAAAATCAAATCGATAGCAATTATGAAAATAAATCTCTATTATCAAGAAAAGCTATTATTATTTAAAAATTTGTTATTCTAAAAAAAATATTTTTGATATACTCAGTATAATTAAATCAAAATTAGTTAGATTAGTTAAATAGATTTTATAATTTATTTTCCGTAAAATTTAAATCTTGAAGTAAGTGAATATATCATTTAAATTCTTTTAAAATAAAAAATATTAAATTTAAAAAGATTTTCATCTTACAAACTATCTCTTTGTAAAAAAAAAAATAAAACTAAATTTATTTATCTAAATTGCTCATATTTAAATTTAAAATGATAAACTAAAACAATAAATTTTTATGAGGCTAGCATATAATTTCACTCCTGACAGTTAATTAATTAATTTATTTAAATCATTTTCAATTTTATAAGAAGGTAGAGAGAAATATTACTTAATAGCATTCTTTTTTTAATTGTGTAATTGATCTGTAAAAAAATTAGTAATTAAAGATGATAATTTAAGTTATTTTTAATTTGGATTTATACTGACCAATAAATTTTCTTATTAATTTTTGCAATTTCAAATAAGTTTGAAAGCAAATATGCATGTAAATAAATGTATTAAGAATCCACGATTATGAATTTTAAGCTTTGAAAGAAAATTTGAGATAGAAAATTAATATTGAAATTAAGAATTTCTTCTAGTTTCTTTCATAAAATTGATTCTAGTTAGCTATTATATTCTAAATATTTAAAAGAATATTAAAATCTAAGAAGATAACAAATTAAATTTCGTTTTTTTTCATTGAAATACTTCATAATTTATTAAGGAAAAATTATAATAGATTTTGTAGTATTATCTTTAGCAACTAACACGCACGATACATCAAATAAATTAATATACTGAATTAATTCTAAATATAAATAAATAAATTAACCTAATTTTTTTGATAGTACTGCGAATGAATGCATAATAAATATAGATGAAATATGAGCTCTAAAAGCAAAAAATTCAAGAACTCATCTTTTAAATTGAAAAAGAGTATAAGGAATCCAATCACCTTAACTATGAAAGATAAAAGGAGTAAGAAGATCGTGAAAATGAAATGGAAAGAATTAAACAAAAGTTGTAAATGATAAAAAGCTAACATGAAGAGTTGCAATTGTCAGCAAATGAATCTTTTTTGAGAAACAGCTATTTGTAAAAGTAGATTGAAGAGTCTGAGCTAGAGCAACAATAAAATATGCTCATAATTTAGTAGATGAATAGGAAGTTAAATTACTTGTAAGACATTAAAAAAAACTTAGAAAATATGAACAACATTCACTCAAATAGTTTGGAAAATGCGAGTTTAATGGAATAAACAAACGAAGAGTATAAAAAGCAGATGGAACAAAACAACGTTAAAATTTAAAAGATAGATACTGAAATACAGTTTTCTAAAGAAAGGCTAGAGGCTCTGTTGAAGAAATATTAGCAATTAAAAATGAATGAAAAGAATATTAAGGAACTTTAGTAGTGTTTAGATAAAGAAAAGAATAAATATAGTAAACAAGTTCAAAATCTCTCTGTATAAAATTCTATGCTTTAAAGCTAGGTAAAAGAAATGCAGGCTAGCTATTGTTAGGTAAAGTAAGATGTAAAAGCAAATAAGGAGCCTCGAAAGTAGCACACACTTGCCTAAATTGCATAAATATTAACTCCTGAAGACTTTGATCGTAAACCTAAATATAATTAAGAGCTATCAGAAACATCATGCAAAACCTTTCATCTTTTTTAAGAGAGTTCTTTTATGAATAAAATTAAGGTGTCTGATTTCAACTCTAATAATTTTCCTGATAATGAAAGCGAATCTAAGTCATATATTTCCCTCAAATATGCACAATAACCAAATTCATAAGCCTCTAATTTGGTTGCAACTTCTCAAAAGAATAATTTGCTATAAAATAACAATTCCCTCAATAATTCTAATTAAATAAGCCTAAGTAATTTAAATTTATAAAGCATTAGCTTATAAAATAAATAGAATGCGAATAATTCAAATTTATTAAACGAGCCTAATTCAAAAGATAAAAATTAATTCAATAAGTAAAAAGAGCAATCTCATATTTAGAAATAAAAGCTACCTAATAATAAGTATTCGTAATCATAAATTAGTTAGCAAGATTACGAATAAAGCTAGTCACTATAATAAAGTAATGAAAATGGTAAACTGTAATCTTATTAGCAATAGACTTTAGTCAAGAACTAAAATCCTCTTAATTTTTAAACATAATAAGAAGTTAATTAATTTTATTAATAAAATTTAATTCAGCAAAAGTAAAATAGCTAGTAAAAGCCACAATAGTAATCAGAGTATTTGTAATAAAAGCAGTAGGTTTAACAGCAATAATCTTTTTAGGCTTAAAAGTAATTTCAAGAGCTGCCTCCAAAGTAGCAAGCCCCAAATAAATAATAAATAATATAATAGATCAATAAAAATATTCAAAGAAATAGAGCTATTACTACTTACTAAAGCTAAGAGTCTCTCTCTTTGAATCCAATGTAAAAATAAGAGCCTAGCTCTAAATACTAAAACAACCTTTAAACTATCTATGAAAGCTAAAAAATTCATGAAAAACCAGAAAGCTTAGAAGACACTCCAAAAAAAGATAAAAAATTTAATAATTCATCTGAAGTTTCTTAAAGAATGAGATGTGCTGTATCACTATAAGGTTCTTCAGAGATAAATAAAAGCAAATCTGGTTAAGGTTATAACTCAGAAGTTAAAGAAAGAAAATCACAAGTCCTTCATGGTAGATAAAAGTCAAATTCGATTTACTCAAGTTTGATTATTGGAGCAGGAGTTGTAGCTGCGAGCTATGTCTACTATAAGCTAGCTCCAAGAAAGTAATGAGAAAATTAAACCAAAACTCCCTTTAAAAATATCCTTTAAATAAAAAAATGAAAATTAATAATAACTCTTTAAAAAAATCTTCTTCTACAAATAAAGTTGAACTGAATTATAATCATTTAATATTGTATATAAAAAAGCTACTAAATTATTTATTAAAATATTTACTTTATTGCATCAATCAAAGACTTTATTATTTAAAATCAAAATTGATATTTTTCAGTTCAAAAAAAGAAAATATAATTTTAAAACAAATCTTCTTAGAAATAATTGAATTGTTTGTATGAGTTTGTCAAAATATTTAAAAATTTATTAGAATAATAATAATTTTTGAGATATTTCATTTTTAAAAAACTATTAAATTATTTATTAAAATGAATCATAGTGTGCTTTAATTGTTTAAAAATCAAAAAAAATTTTAATTAGTAAAAATTCTAAAATTTTAAAACTTAAATTTATAAAAAAATGAAAATTAAAGAATCTTTATAAACAAATATTTTTGAAGTTAGCTAAGCAAATGGCTTATTTAGAAAATAAAAATTTTAATTCAATTTTAATAGTTTTGAAATGAAATCAACTACCAAATCATGTATTAAAATAATTATTTAAAAACTGCTTTATTTAAATATTTTCTTTATTGTATAGAAAAATAAAATTTATATAAACTGATTGATATTGAGTAAACAAAATTAGATTTTATTTAATTACTAAAGGAGAATATACAAATTGAATAATTAAAATAATTATTTTTTAACTAAGTTAAATTAATTTATTAGTTATTTATTTATTTATTTAAATGAGTTGAGTCATTTTAATTTAAGTTTATTGTATAGATTGTTTAAAAGTTTTAATGTGGAGGAGATTAAGAATTTTATAAGGAAAATTTATTCTAATTATAGCATCTTTAGATTTTTTAAATTAAAAGAGAGAGATTCAGTGAGTGAGTGATTTATTAAAATTCGTATTAATGGTTAATTAGTTTTTTTGATATTTAATTTAGCCATAAAAAAGACAAAGCACTATTCTAAGATCTTTGAGTTTAAATAAATGTTTAAAGAGAGTCAAATGGTTTATAATTTTTTGATTAAATTAACTAATCAACACTAAAATTGAAAGTATACTAGTTCTGGTAATTTTTTAAGAGGGATTGAAACTTCTTTTTTTAAGTAGGATGAGAGATTATTGGACCTTTATTCATTATTTTAGTTATATTAAGTTAATAAATTAACTAATCTTACTTCATATTTAATAAAAAATATTTGAGTTTTCTCCATTTTTGAGCGTATTTTACAAAATAAGAAGTGTCAATATCGTCTATTTTATTTTTTCTGAAATATTTTTTACTTTAAAAGTGTTTTTTTAAATCTAATATGTACCTTATGTTGATGATCAATTGAATAATTCCTGAACATTTTGACAGGCATCTTAAAAGAAAAGCAAATCCTTTTTCTTGAATTAGATTATTGCTAATTTATAAAATTTAAATTAATTTCTTTATTATTGAAAATATTTTTCAATTTTTTAATAACCAACAATAAGAATTACCTAATATCTATTTCAAAGCTATCTAATTTTGGTAAACTATCAATAAATAAATTAAGGTTAATGAGTGACTGATCTGTAAGTTAATTATGGCTTTTTTTGAGTAAAAATGTTTTAAATCTTACAAGAAATATAAGAAATTTTTTTACGTAAGAGATAAAAATAAATTTTTTATTTTATTGCACTCTTTAAGTTATAAGAACAACTATTGTGTTACTTAATCGTTTATAAATGTCAATCTAATTTATATGGAATAAGGTTATCATATTATCTAAATACTAATTAAAAAATAACCCGATTCTTAAGTGAAGGTATATCAAATTATTAAAACATTTCAAAGTTTCTCCTAATAAGTAAACACCTTTAGCTTCAATTTTATTTTCACTATTATTTAAAGAAAAAGTCAAGTTATGTAAAGATAATATCTAAAAAAATTAGCTTTACTCTAATGTTAATTTTAATTTATTTATCTAGTATAGGTCTTTGATGCTCTCACAGAGGGCCTTAACTCCTATATAAGAAAAAGTGTTTCCCCTTTCAAAAAATATTTATAATTAAATGAGAAAACTTATTTAATGATTTTACATGAAATTAAGATCTAAAAATTAAATATTTTCATGCTTAGAAATTTAGTGTGAAATCCCTTTCATTAATCTATCATCAATCACATTTTAACTAAAAGAAATAAAATAAATATATATACTTTAATCGAATAAAAAAATTAGAAAGTTACCTTAAATCAAGAGAAAAATTCTTCAAATTATAGAATTTTTGCTTTTTAGAGCAACAAAGAACTTTAAAGTACTAAACAAACTTCTTAAATTCGAAAAGATCAACACTTTTAATCTAGTTTTATCTATAAAAATGAAAATAAATTTTATTATTTATCAAATTAAGTAGAGTTTATTTACGTCATCGAAATGGAAAAAGTTTCTACTTTTTGAAGTATTTTTAAAGCACTATAAATAGAAAAAATCTCAAGATCAATATTTCTTCCTATTAAGTTTTAACTACCAAATTTTATAAGATTGATTTTGTTTATCTTAAAAATATTTTACTTGTAATTAAGCACTATCTCTGTAGCATTTGAGTTATTGTAAATTGATTCATTAAGGAAGTTAGCTCCATCATCTGAAATTAAATTGAGGCTTTGGTTTTCATTAAAAATTAGTTATTTTCTTTTAATTATATTCAAAAGTTCTTACCCCAAATTTAAATGCATTATTCTGATTGTAGGCATTCTTGCAATTACTTCAGAAATATGATAAACTCCATAATCGCCTATTTCGTTTCGACTTCATTTATATATTTTATCAGTTATATTTAATTACGAGTAACAAATTTACTTAAAATTTAAGAATAAATGCTAAAGATTTCTGAACCATCTAAAAGATTAGCTGAATATCTAAGCTCCTTACTAACCAATATCATTCCAACTATTAGTTTAAGAAAATATTGTAAAAATGGTATTTTAAATTTGTAAAGCTACTAAAGGTTTAAAGTAAGACTAAAAATATTGTTGCAAGTCTAGAATATTGATGTCAAGTTCTTTAATCCTCCTGATCCAATTTAATTTCCTCTAATTTATTTTATAAAAATTATGAATCAAATTGAAGTTAAGTAAAATCAAAATAATCTATTTAAAAACTATTGAAAATTGTTGTTTATCTAACAAACTAATTCAATAATGCTGTTTAAGCTTATCAGTTTGTATTTTAAAATCAATCTTATTTAAACAAAATTTATTAACTAGGATTTAATCAGAATTTTATATTGCTTTTGAAAGAATTATTTTCATTCTTCTTTTAGAAAAATATTATTTTTAAACTTTATTTAATAAATAAACAACTTTATTTTATATATTAGCTACCCTAAATCTAGATAGAAAGTTTCCACTGCCACACATTTTTTAAGAACTTAGGACATGTACCAGACTCCTTGCTCAGTTATATTGTCATATCTAAATATTTTATTTACATGAAGTTCACCCATTTAATCGAAGGTATTTATAATTTGCTAATTAATACCTTAATATCAAGTAAAGAGTGTAAACTTTTTCTATAGAGTTGAGATTTTTAAATATAGCTCCAATTCCTTCATCTCCTAACCTAATTTCTCTGTTTAAATCAAATTTAGCTTTAATAATGAGCAAATAAGTTTGATAGGTTAAGTAACAAAAGTATAAGCTTTGTGAAATATTTTGCTCCATAAATGAGTATGTTGTATTTGATTACAAAATATTTCAAAGTATTTAATATTAATTAATATTACGATAAATCCAGAAAAAATTCCTTTAGGTTTTGTAATCTTTTTAAGCTTGTAGATAGCAAAACTAGCTACTCATCACCCAGATAATCTCTATTAATAAAAAATATTAAAATTTAGGAGAATGAGCTTGTTGAAGTATTAGTTTTTGATTTGCACGCTAAAAGAATACCAAAGCCAATTTAAAAAGTAATGATGATTCTTACTTGAGCGTAATGAATATTTCAGAAATATTGTTCTAATTATTAGACCTCTAGCTTATATCTGCAACTTATCTCACATCCCTGATCGACTTACGAGGAAATATACTTCTATTTTAATAAGATGAGTTAAATGCTTTGCTTAAATAATTAGATTAGAATGCAATTTGAGTGTTTAAATCAATAGCTTTATCAATTATATATAATTCATTTCATCATAGCGTAAAAATAATGAAGAATTCCTTCATATAAAATGAAAATTTCTCTTAAAAATACATATTGTGCCAAATAAAGTTTAAGGGGTATACTTGTGATGCTAGTATTGCATGCTTTACCATTAATTTGGCTAGTAACTCAATAGGGCTGCCTATTTTAATTTTACTACTTTAATTCCAAAATGCTAACTCTAAAAGGAATCTTGGCTTAATATATATTAAATTTCTTGTATTTTTATTAATTTGATGATTTAAACTAGTGAATGAATGCTTTGAAGTAATTACATATGAATAATTTTCTTAAACAAGATAAAATTTCTTTGTCTTTTTTACGATTTTTTAATATAAATTAAACAATTGCTTATAAATCCACTTACTATTTTAATTTTTTGCTTCTTTCATTGAATGCTGCTTATTGCTTTAAAATCAAAACAATCTTTTAAGAATATTATTTATTATAAACTCACTAAAATACTTGATTTGCTTCATTTTCTGAGAATTGCTGTCTTCATTTTAAAATTTAATTAGAAATTCAAGATATAAATAGATATGAAACAAACAAATTAAAAAATAAAGTATGTTACAGCAATCTAATATTTGTTAATTTTAATTATCTATTTCATATTATTTGGCTATATTCTAGTAATAGATAGACAAACTAAATTATCGAATCAATTTAATTTTTTTTAATGAGTGCATCTTTTATCAAGAATTATCTGCTATTTTGATTTATTTATTTATTTCTTCCTAATTAATTCTATTAAAAATCAAATATTCTTTTATATTGGTAAAAAGTAATGTTAATCCTTGATTTTAATTAGATTCTGCAATCCATTAAATAAATAAATTTCTTTTTTACAAAAATATCTATAAAATGCTCTAAAATACTAACTATTTTGTCCTTTTTCTTATCTTTATGCTTTTATCTATAACTAAAAAACAAACAAATGAAAAAAAAAAATTACAAGCAGTGTTAGCTAGACTGGAGTTTTATTAACTTCTAAAATTAGAACATAATTTTATGGATAATATCACTGGTAAAATTTTATCATTTAATTAATAATCAATTTAAAAAAAGAAGTAACAAAAAAACAAACTAAGAAACAAAAAATTTTATCAAACTAATATTTAATTCATACATTTTTATTATTGCTAACTAAAACTTCTAATTCTTAAAATTTATTTTTAGTTAATTTCTTAAAAAGATTTAAAAAGTAGAATAGAGGAAAAAAATAAAATCATAAATTTTAAAAAAGCATGAAAAATAAGATATAATGATAAAGATTTACAGTAGCATAAGGTATTATCTTCTGTAAATTTATATTTGAATACTATTTATAGTTTTAACTATTTAACTAATAAGAGATTAAGATTTCAGTATTATTTACATTCATAATTTTAATAAAATATTAAATCAAAATGCTTGCCAAATTATTTATTTAAGAATAATAAAATTTAATTAACAATATATTTATTGTTTAGCATTTTTGCATTTCACATAAATCCTTAGATATTTAAATTAGGTAGATATACTTTTTATTAGTTTATCATAAAATAGATTCTAAAAATCTAAAAAAATATTTTTATTTAATATATTTTTTATTATTTAGTCATTATTAAATTAAATATAAATAAAAACACTTTAAATAATTTCCCTAAATATGAAATAACTTTTATAAATCATTTTGTAAAAAAGCTAAAACAATTATTTGTATAGAAGTAATCTCATTAAAATAAAGAATGCAATATTTTATTATATAAAACTATTTTAATTTAAATAAAAAATCAAAGAATTTTAAGTTAGTTAATTTTTAAATTTGCATCAATTTCCATCTGAATACCCCCATTAGAAATTTTATTTGGTCAGAAACATAATGAATTATTAATCTAATTAAAAGTTTGGTGATTCACAGTTATTTATTTTTATGTCTCTTAAAAAGCTTTCGTAAATCTTTTTTCCTTCATCAAAACCTTTTTTTCCTTCCTTATCAAAAGTATGATAAACTACGTTTTAAATACCACTTAAATGTGCTGCAAACAGCTAAATACTAGCTATTAATTACCTATTATTTCCAAAAGCACCACAACCCCAATTTCCAGTATGAAGTTCTACTTCCATACCTTCACTTAACTCTTTAGCTAAGCTAAATGAGCTTTTAGCTGTTTAAAATAAAAATTTAATTTCATCATACTTGTAAGTACCTGACCCATAGCCAAGAGCAGCCATAGCAATAAAATTAGTTAAATACTTATCATTTACGATTTTTTAGCTCATACTATCAATATATTTTAAATTTGCTCTTGCAAAATTGTTACCATAGAGTCCATAATTATTCTCATTTGTTGGCATAACGTTAACTACTCCTAATCTGTGAATATCTTTTATTAAAATAGGAGTTGGGCCATCTTCTATAGTTAAAGGAGCTACTTTTTTTCCTAGGTATTCAGCGGCTGCTCTGACATGAGATAAAAGAGGATGCTCGGCACATTATATTTCATCTTAAGCAAATAAATTAGTATGATAAAAGCCAAAAAGATGCTAATCTGCAAAATTAACATGCCATTACTTCTTAGATTTATTTGGCATATAAGTATACCCTATTTAAGTATCTTAGATTGATATATCCTATAAAATATTTTCCAACTTATTCTCAAAATGAGCATCTTTGTTGCATCTATAATAAGAAATAATTTGCATCTTATCTTATTCTGTCAAAGCTACTAAAAATTTTTAATACAAATGTTTTTTATATTAAGTCAGATTCATAATATCATATGTTAGTAGATCATTTACACTGGCTTAGAAATATGAATAATTTGCTTCATCTCTTACCTAAATCAAATTTTTTTTTGTTTATGCTGTTGAAAATAATCCTGTAATTGTAATAAAAAAAGTTTAAATGCTTTTCATTTTCTGCTTTTAATATTATTTTTAGCTTGAAGATATAAGAAATAAGTTTATTTATTTGTTAGAATATATATTTTTTTTTTACCTCTATTTCAGAATTAAATTTGTTTTTTGTATATAAGTAGATTAAAGCTTTATCAATAAGAATTTCAATTCATTTATAGCTTATTAAAATCAAATATTTTACTAAATTCATTCAAATAAGATAATTGTTTTAAATAATTTTTGAAAAATTAAAATTAAATTATCCACTTATAAGATTAATTGATTCCTATCCTAAAAATATATAATTGGGCATTCAATAACTTTTAATTTTGTAAATATTTCTAGAAAACATTGATGAAACAGCTCTAAAATAAGTATTTGAATTTAATATTATTTTATTGGGATAAAATATAATAAATTTCTCTATTTATTTATTTTAATAAAACTATTATTTATTTGTGATAATTTCTGTAAAGCAAAGATAAGCAGAAGCTAATTATTTTAAAATAATAAATATTATTAAGCATTAAGTAAATTTTCACATTAAATAATTTTAAGGATTAAATGAAAAAGATATTTATTAATAATGTAGTAAAAATTCCTTTCAAACCTGAGTATCTAATTCTGAATATAAACTTTTAATATTTATTTGTATTTTTATATTTAAAGCGTTTAATTAAAATTTTATAATTTTTATAACAATAGCAAAACAAACAAGCAATTTAAAATGAATTTAGAATTAATTAAATAAATAAAAGAAAAAAGAAAAAAACCTAAAAATAAATATAGTATTTTGCTAAAATAAAAAAATATAATCCTATGCTTTTGAGAACATTTTATGTTGCTTTTAAATTTATTAAAAAAAATGAAAGACATTAAACAAGAATTAATTATTTTATAAATCATTTGAATTAATCTATTTAGTTTTTGATGTATTTGAAGTTTTCTGAGTCTTTTCCTTCAATCTACTCAAATATATCAGCTGAGAATTTTAAATATCTATATGCTGTTAGCTTATCCCCGTTTTGTTAAAAGTAGAAACCAATACAACTGAATATATGACCTGATGAAGAGAATGCAATTGGAATTGAGTTGTTGTATAAATATTCAATATTTAAAAACTAACTTTCTTCTATTATTTATTTAATCATGTCGTCTTTTTTCTTTTATATTAAACTCAAAATATAAAAGTGAATGCTTTTAAAAGCTACTTCGTACTGGCTTTCATCTAGCAAATCTAAGTCTTTGAAAGCACATTATAACTAATTAAAAATATATCTTACCAAGAAAAGACACTTTTCTTCTTTTTCTGCTAGAGATAAAATACTAACTACATGGCAAACAATTAAAAATTTTTGATGGTATTAAAGTTTTGACTCAAAGCTTTAAAATTCAGCTTGCATTTTACTCAACTCTTAATCTGCTAATTAATTATTATCATTTTTAAGATGACCAAATGCCACTATTATATGACCATAGCATTTAATAGTTTTGAGATTAATACTTTGGATGATCTTTTATTTATCTTCTTACTTTTATTCCATTTTTTAAACATAATTGTGCATAATTTATCCTAGATCGAAGCAATCTTAGGAATTCCCATTTTCAACAACAATAGGATATAAATTATAGCAGCTTTCTTCTACTATTGTTGAAGTTTAAAATTCCATGTCCATTTATAATTTCATTTTTTAATGCTTAATGTATTGTGTTAATTCTTGTTCATCTTCGTTCTGCTATTAGCTACTGCTCATAAATACACTTGCTTAGTTTTATAAATTTTTAAAGATTTATGCATTTTAGAATCTAAATCTATTTGAAATGAGATATTTTGTCTAATTCTTTAAGAGTCCAAGTCCAAAGGATCTTAAACTATAAGATTACTTAATAAACTATCTTATAATCATTTAAGTTAAAATTTTTTAAATTAATTAATACTAATTATATAAATAAATAAATCAAGCAATAAAAATAATTTACGAAAAGATACGTTTTTGTTTTGCCAAAGAAAATTCGAATAAAATCTTATGTGAAAGTTTATTATTGATAAAATAAGGCAATGTGAAAGCAAGGATAATCTTTAGGAAAGAGCAATTAAAATATAATATATACATACATACAAATTTATATAAATCTTTCATTTTATGAAAGAGAATTAATACAATAATTTTACTTTTATTTTGTTTTTCTAATTAATTTAGATGAATTTAATTAATCAATCAATTATTTAATTTAGCTTTTGAAATAGTTGTTTATTAACTCATTTTTACCAATCAATATCTTAATGATAAAAAGGCTGCAACACCTGCAGTGATCCAAACTTCCTATTTTTTATCAGTTGGTAGCTCCAAAAACATAACGAAATTTGTTGAGTGACCTGTTGTACTCAAAGTACCTCTTCTTGATACTACTTTATATAGAGGACTGTTATAAATTCCACTTTCAGGCACCTATCTATTTTCTTTAGGCACTAAATGAATTAATGGTAAATCTGAGTATAATTCCTTTGGTTATGGATCATCAATCATATGAGTCTTATAATTCCATTTAGCTCCTTCAAGGTAAATTCCATAGATATAACATCCACTTTTAGGCTTTTGTTAAATATCTGTGTAGTGTAAGTTATCTAGAATTTTGAATTCGAAGGATAACTTATCAACTGCAATAATCTCTTGTCTTGCAAAATTCTACAAAGTACCTGTTATGAAAGCTTGAGGGAAGAAGAAACCTATTTTTTATCAATAATATTTTAAAATATATTCTAATATTTTCTTTAATTTTACCTGAAATCCAGAATACTTTAGGTGTGCCATTTTCTATCCACTCATTTAGGAAATTAACTCTATCATTTAAATCTTGAGTCCATGAGCTAAGGGGTTTTAAACTTAAAAAGCCTTTTTCTTCCCACATCACTGGGACTTGGTTGTCAAATAAGCTATTTGCTAGCAACTCTAATTCTTCACTCATTACTACTAGTCCTTTTAATGCTTTCTTTACATTGACTAAGCTTTCCTTCATTATTGCTAGTAGACGGTTGTATCTTTTATTAAAAATATTTAACCAACTGATAAATTAAAGAAAAATTACCTTATAATTTCTTGGACAAGAACAGTATTCATACTTTCTTCGTATTTGGTTGGATATTTTTTATAAATCTCTTAGAAATCAAAAACTTCTGGAGTACGTGATTAAACGTAATCAGCAATTTCTTCTATCTATTATTCTCTGCTTTTAGCTCCTGATGAGCTTGAACGAGGTTATACACTCAAAATAGTTTCAAGTAATTCTCTTGTTGTATTTTAACTATTTGTGATTTCTGCATTATCATGTAATCCAAATGCTTCTGGTTCAGGATTTAGAGGTAAATCAGTGATATATCTAATGAAATCATCTATGGTTTCTGCTTTAGGCTGATAGTAAATTCCAGATTTTGAATATTTATAGCCTTCATCTAATGCTTGGCTGCAGACATAATTTTGTAGGATAGTCTTAATCAAACGGACGTCCTTATCATCTGTAACTCTACCACCATAATTAATTTCAGCACCTAAAAAGTTGAGTACTTTATATGGGACTTACTCATATTCATCTAAAAGCATTCTTAATTATCTTCTGCATACAGTCAAATCTTCATTTGTAAATTCGTAAGCGATATTCCAACCTTAAAATATTGGTGATGAATTGTTAAAAATTCCTTATAAAATGTATTTTAAATTTACCAATTGGACCGAACTTTCTTCTGTCTTAGATAATTGCATGGAAAAGGCAAAAGCCAAAGAGCAATCTTCTAAACTCGAGAGGTTTTTGACATTCTTCAAAGTCTTTAGAATCTAAATTGTTGTAAGTTCTTAAAAGATTATTTCTAAGACCTTAAGGAGGTTCTAATGTCATTTTTACACCATTTTGCAAAACACTAATTGGGAAGTCTTTAGATGGCATACTAGTTAGCCATAGTCTGAATGTCTTTTGAACATTATCGCCATCTAATTCCTCACATAATCTTTCTAACTCACTCATCCAACTCGAAGCCAAATGGCAATTTTAAAGCAATACCCAAGTACCTATTAAAATTTAAACCATATTTTAATTTAAAAAAGAATTTCATAAATAAAATATTTTACCTTTTTATACAGCTTCACGGATCATTCTTTCTGCTTTTACACCCTATCCTTGTCCTAGTGAAATAGATTCAAACATCTATAACATACTTTGTTCTTCAGCAAATCTCATAAAATCAGCAACAGGATCTGAACCAGTTGAGAGAACAAAAATTAAAGGAGTAGCCTAAGTTGAATCCTTAAAGCACTTAGGTAGATCAAAGCCAGGAGCCATAATGAATTTTTTACCTGATTACAAAAAAAATTTTTAATTATTTCATATTATAATTTTAAATTTACCCATAATCTTCTCAATCCAATTTTAGATAGCTGGTACTACTTTATCAGGTCTAAATGATTTCAAAACAATTATTTTTTCAAATTAGTTAAGCTTCTTTTCCCACTCACCAGGTAAAGGTTCAGTTTAAGGAGTTAACGAATCAAATAATATCTTAAAATCATCAGGGCGTTTCATAAAGTGTTCTTCAATACCCTTGAAAGCTTCTATGTGATTCATACCATATATTTATCTATAAATATCAGGCCAAGAGTTTTCACTAATCCACTATGTTGGATTATCTGGGACCTATTTAATTTTTAAAAACAAATTTTTTCTATCAAAATTAATGCAAAAATAATGTTAAAAAGATTATCAATTTTTAATGTTTATTTTAAATAAAAATTGCTGAATAAAGTTTTAGCTTGAGAAATTTTAATAAATAGAATTGTTTGTTAAATTTAGCAAATAATTTAAAAAATTTGAATATTGTTAAATACCTTGATATCACCTGAAGGACCTGCAAGTAGGTATCTCCATTCTTCTTTGTTCATTAAATCTTTTCCTTGCAAAATCTTGACAGTTAACATTAAAGAGAATAAAAGTTTGTGCTTTTCAAAGAGAGATCTGCAGATATTCTCATAGAGGGAATATGTGAAGAACTTATCTAAGTTGTCAAGACGTTCCTCAAGTATGTTAGACACCTCAGAGTTTTCAACTGCCATAACAAAAAGATTCATAAACCATTATAAAGAGTACTAATACATAGGGTCAATTAAGCAAAGATCTAAAATACAGAAGAATAGCCAAGAAGAGCTGAAAGCAACTGGTCTATATCCTTCTCTTGCTTCATCAATTTAAGCTTCTGTTATTTTACTCTCTTCTACTCTTTTGTTAATTTCTTCAGCAAACTTCTTGGAGTTTTGCAGCTTTTCAATTAAATTTTCATCTTTAAGCACTTCCTCAATACCACCTTTAATGCTTGATAATTCTTAAAGAATCGAATCTTCTATATTTAATAGCTACCTCTTATCATTAGCATTCTTAATTACAATATCTAATTTTTTCTGTTCAAGTTGAGGATTTTCTAAGGCTACAATTTGAGCAAGCATTTATTCTTCTAATCCACTTGGAGTGATACCAAAGTTGATAATTGTAACTTTCACAAAAGTTTCGGGAGGATAGTGAGGATTTGGGATTGTAGTTGTCATATACAGTTTAAAATTAGGATTATATGTTAGATTTTTTTCACCAATTGTTATGCTCAACTGCGAGCCAACTTTTACAACTTATTACTAAAGAATAGGCTCTAAGGAAGGATCCAAGTCTCTACCTACATTTTCAAGGAGAACCCTCTTACCAAACTATATAGCTAATTCTAAAGTTCTCATCAGTTAAGGATTTGAAATCTTAAGAACATCTAAACCCTCTGCATGATCTTTACCCAAATTTTTAATAAATTTATTTGCCTATGTTTAAGGATCTATCATAAGAGTCCATCTTCTTGACTACATTTTTTTCACAAAAATAATTTAATTTAAGTTAAAATTAAAAAAGATATTTTTAGTTTTTATTTACTTGATCTATAATGATACCATTTTCAGTGGAAGAGTCATCCTTTGGAAGACCTGCAATGTTCCACTATTGAATTTTTACAGGTTCTCCTAAGAACTGACGCATAGTAATTTTTTCTGTGTGCATGATAGAATGAAGAGTCAACTATCTAACCCACTGCTATTCGAGTTCAGTTCTGTAATGACTTGTGAAAGGCCCAGAATAAGCAACCATTGCTGCACCAATAACTGAGTTACCTGCTAAATATAGCTCTCCATCTTTTAGATTAAGAATTTCTTAATTCCATCTTTTCTACTCACCTGACA
This sequence comes from Tetrahymena malaccensis 436, assembly GCA_000231845.2. NCBI lineage: Eukaryota > Ciliophora > Oligohymenophorea > Hymenostomatida > Tetrahymenidae > Tetrahymena > Tetrahymena malaccensis. The sequence goes on along the minus strand of AFXY02001442.1, from coordinate 95,066 downwards.
ATCCACTTGTTAGCTTAATAGCTCTTTCAAGCTTAATTTAACAGTCATTCATTTGGTTAGTAAGCTACTCTTTTAGCTATACTTTTGAATTATACAAATCTTCTAAACCTTTAATTTGTTATTAAATCTTATCAAGTTTAGCTTTCTTTTCATTGAGTTCTTTTGTTTTTTCATCTAAAATCTTCTAAGTCTCATCAAGCTTATCACGAAGAGGTTTAGTTTCTAGATATACTTTATTATAGTCATACATAGCCTTAACCCATTAGAATAAGAACTGCACAGCATAAGAGCAAGTCTATGCTCTGCTTAATGTAAAATCAGGATCAGGCATGATAGTTTTTTCTAATTTTTGTATATTATATGGATTAATATTATTTTTATCAAAGCCTTTCAACATATCCAACAAACCAGCAGGATCATTTAGTAAAAACCTTGTTAATAGTTTTTATTAAATTAATTTAGTTATGAATAAATAAAAATAGATGAAAGAATTACTTTTTAGCAGTTTCAAAATAATCTTCTTCTTTTTGATTTAAGGTACCTTCTACTTTCTTTGTAATAATATTTCCACCACATTTTTTGATATAATCCAAATTCAATATCACAATACCACCAAGGACAACTTTCACAGCTTTAGGAGGATTAGGCAATGCTTTAACTTCGACCAAGTGATCTTTTTTCAATTTCTATACTTCTTAGAGAGTGGCGTCCAAAATTTTATTTGCATCAGCGACAGCTGCAGAAGCCTTTATAATAGTAAATTATGGATAAATATATTTTATAATTTATATTTTCATACTTTATCAGCTAAATCAGTTGCATCTTATTGTTGTGCTTTGGCAATTTTTTCTTCAGCAGCAACAAGTTTCTCTGCTTCTTCTGCTTCCTTTAATATATAATTTCATTTATTATTTTACAAAAATTATTATAAAATAAATTTTTTACCTTTTAATCTACAGATAATTTTGCCATAACTTATTCTGTTTCAATAGATGCCTTTTCCAGCAGGGGTTTCATATCTCCTAATTTAACTTACAATTCAACAGTAGCTTGATTAGCTGCGTGTAATTTATCAAGACCATTTTAAAGTCTAAGTATAGCATTCTTTTATTTTGTCTTTTTCTCTTTGAGAATTTACTTATACATTTGTAAAAGCTCCAAGTAAGAAGTAGGTGTTACATAATTGTGTCTTCTGAGCTCATTCAAATATTTAATGCTTATCTTTTCTACACTCTTGTGAATGATCTTAAACATATCAACAAGGGAATCTACTTACTCTTCAATGCCAAGCTCTTAATCAACTTCTCTCAATGCTCCAAGACCGACACCGATAAGTGCTTCCTCAGGCCACTCAGTGAACCAATCAATAGTTGAACAACTTACAAAAGATGGGAACCTTAAAAAAATAATTTTAGTTTTAAATTTATAACTAGAAAACTTACCTTCTTAGACGAGTTGTAAAAGCTTCTCCTAATGGAGACATGGCTATTACAAGATGGATGTTGTTTTTTACTCTTGCTAGATATTGAGTGAAAACATTCATCTTGTTGGGTTATAAATTTTTTTTAATGCACTCGCCTTTGCACGCATCCACTAAAATTTAAAAATTATTTTTTAATAAATAAATCTCTTTATAAAATAAAATAAAATATTACTAATTTCTTCCATGTCTTTATCGTTATATATATTTGTGACATCTCCTGAATTCAAGATAGAGTTTAAGTCTTCGCACATTTACTCATTGATAATTTAAGTATCTACAAAAAGGAATGTAACGGGGACGTTTTCAATACCTGCAATTTTCAATACTTCTTTGATATCTTCTCTCCAATTTTTCATTGAATAGTTCTTTATTACTTCTATTTGGAAAAGCTTGTAGTTGCAAATAAAAGTTGCCATTTTAGATAGAGACTAACGTCCTGAACCACCAACACCAAGAAGTAATGCATTACCAAGAGGTTATCTAATAATACGTGCTATTCTTGAAATATGTTCACATGCATCTAAGAACATAACAAGTTTCATTGCTTTTTTTGAATGTACACCTACTTCGTTGTTATATTCGTCTTGGAAATCATTCATTTTAGTAAGCAATTCATTCAAGTCAGGTACCTATTTTCAAAAGTAAATAAGAATGACATTACTATTATCTAAACTATTATTAGCTTACTTATTGGTAAGGACGTGAATCAGAATCTCTTCCTTGAATAAAATCACCAAAAATAATTCTATCCATGTCTAGCACATCTTTTTAGTTCAACCCAAACTGTTCGAAATACCCAATCAAAAGATTCTTTAAATATTATCTATCTTCTTCTGTTGTTAGACGATCATGATATACTCTCATATTTTCATGGAACCAAAGTCTTACTAATTATGCGCACTCAGTGACATGCTTTGATGAAGCATTGCAAACACCCTAAAAGACCTGTTTAAATTTAAGAAAAAGTTTTTAAATTTAATATATTTATACAATTTTATGAGTACTTTATTAATATCTCTTAAGTTAAATGTGTAATGAGATTTAGATGGAGTAGGGAGTAACTCTTCTCTGACCCTCTAATAAACATTGTAAGAAGTATCAACAACCAACTATATACACTTTTTAATCGGTTCTTCGAATTTATCTTTATTTAATTTATTTATATTAAATAATTTCATCAATAATTATTTATTTACTTAAGAAATATGAAGACATTGTTCCAAAAATTTATTTAATTGTTCCTTCATCTAATTCAGTGTAAGCTAGAATGTTAAAATGTCTCACAAATCTATTTGTGATAAATGTACGACCACCGCCAGGAGGACCCATTGCTGTAAGAAGAATAATATCTTCTAATTTCATAAACTGAAGATCCTTTCTATTATACCAACCTCTGTGATCAATGAATTAACGAATTAGCTCAATGGGAGGCTAAGCTCCATAAGTTTCCTTTTTAGGCATGTTCAAGTCATCAATGAAAATGATGCATTTTTTTCCAATAGGTGGGCCATAGTAGCCTTTTCTTCTCTTATCCATTTTGCTATCAATAGTATCCTAAGTTTAATTTGCACTTGTCTAAGCACTAAAAGCGAGTGCAATATATTAAAATTATTCATCCATTTAAGAACCAAGCAGCTAAAAGAGATTCAAGCTCTTACCAGTACCAGTTGGGCCTGGTGACATAACATGCTAGCCAATAGTCAAATGAATTTTAGTAAAATACATATTTCTTGTGGAATCTGCAGTTGGAATCATAATTTCGTGATATCCTAGCTTATCGCTAATGGCAAAGTCCTTAAAATTTTCCTTCCAGTGTTAAAATTCACCAGCTTTCTCTATGTATTAATAATCATAGACCAAACCTTCTTCTGGGAACTTTTTTTATAATTCATTTATAAAAATTTATATTTTTCAAATTAAAGTTTTACATTAAAAGAACATTGGTTTTATTTCATAAGACCTCTCAGATATTTGTCAAATTTAACTCTTCCTTCATAAGTGATTGTGCATCCTATTGACCAAATCAAGCTGAAGATAAATATTTATTCAAGATGTTCTAGTAATTTTTCGATTTCTTCAGCAGGTATTTTTTTAAAATCTGTATCAACATAATTAACTAAGAAACAGTTTAGATTACGCATGAGAGACTATGCAAGGTTGTTATTCATAGAATCAACAATTTCTATACAGTTCTTTCTAATAAAGTCTATGCAAAATTCTAAATATTCTTCAAATAGTGATTGTAATTTAGGAACAAAAAGCTTATTAGCTCTGAAAGACTCGGTGATTCTAAAGTCCATCCAGCTGTTGATTAAAGGAGTCAAACCCATCGTGCTTGGTTCCATATAAACCATACCACAACGACTAACTGTTGCAGGAGAAGCAACTGCTAAATCTTCGACTTCAAACATCATTGTCATGTAAGGAGTAAGAGTGAGAATTTGACCACTAATAAATTGTAAAAATTAACATTAATTAAAATCTTTTATTGATTTGTTTACCTATTTAAACATAATTTTTTATTATCATCAAGCACTGTATTCATAGATTCAATCCAAATAGCATCAACAGGACCATCAAAAACAATCCAGTGTCTATCACTTGATTAATCCTTTACTGTTTCTCTAATTATGTAAGCAAGAACACCATCAGACCATTCATGAGTGGCATCATTGAATTGTCCATACAACTATCCCATAGTGATTGATTTAGGATTCATAATATGGGTATTAACTTTTGCTTATCCCTTTTTCTCTAAAGAAGTCATTGCCTAAAATAAAATAAAATATGAAACAATTATGAATAAAACTAATTTAATTAAAATACCTTTTAGAGCACTCTGTAATTTGAAGTTTTACCACCTCCTGTTGGCCCGACAAGCATGAGACCATGTCTAACTTAGATAGTATCATAAAGTTAAATAACTTTATCAAGGAAAGGCTTAACAGGCTGTAATCCTAATACTTTACTTTGCTTTGACATAGCATCAAGCAATTCTCCATAATTAATTACAGGCTTATCAACTCCTGGGAAAAGATCTAAAATAATATTTTCGAAAAGAGGGAGATCATCTTTTAGGAATTTTGGTACATTAACATCTCTCAAAGCTCTAAGTAAGAGCTATTCTTCATTCATATCAGGCTCAGCTGCTTTCAAAAGACCAGCTGCATTAATAACACTTCTAACTGCTCTCATACCATAATCATAGTGATCTTAAGAAGATAACTATTCTGAAGATAATTTAAAAGTAGCAACCATCTTCTTAGCCAAATCTCTACCTTATTTGAAACCAAAGCTGTAAAGCATAATTTCACCAATCATAGCATAATCGGGAACCATCATTGCCACTGCTCTGAAAAGGGCTTTCAAGTTATCTGGTAATTCAGTACGACCAGCATAACCTGGATTCATAGTGATAAAGACACAAAACGTAGGTTAAATCTTAATAATACTTCCTTCAAACTCACACTAAGAAGAACCTTTTGCTTTTTCACCAAAGAGAATAAGTAATTATTATGCAATAACTGATAGTACTTCAATGTTGATACGATTAAACTCATCGAAGCAGCACCAAGCACCAGCACTAGCTAAACCTTTAAAGAATTTACCAAGCATAATGTAATCCATACTGTCAGAACAATTAAATACAACACACTATTTTGCTAATGCTTTAGCAAGATCTTTAGTTGACTCAGTTTTACCAGTACCAGCAGGTCCTTTCCATTTTAAATAAATATATTTTATTAATATTTTTAATTTATTTCATGTTAACTCAACAATTAAATCAAACATTTTTTGTTGACTTATTGAAAAATAGCACATATTTAATTTAAATCAAAATTAAGAAAATTGTAATTTAATAATTAAATTATTTTTGGATAAAAATCAGAATTTTATTTATTACCTGCAGGAGCACCTCCTAAATTTAACTTGAGGGCACCCATCAAAGTCATGTAACATTTATCAGTAAGAGGAGTAATGACTAATCTGAGAGTATTTCCTAAATACTCATAGCCATAGGGGAAGGAGGTTTAGATACATTTCACCATACAATTTTCTTTTTCCCAATAATATCTTAATTACGATATCCACTCAAAAGCACTAATGTCAGTGATTTCATTTCTCCACAAAATCTCAGTTACATCCTTTGCATGCACATCAATGACAATAAGTGCGTTTATTGTAACCATCTACTGCTTTGTGAGCTTTGTTCTAACTAGATCAACAAGGTCATTTAGCTTTTAAATAATATTGTAAAAAAATTTTATCAAATTAAGAAAACTAAATTATCAAATTATATTAAGATTAATCAAATATTTTTATTATATTCTACTTGATCATTTTTGTTTATTTATTCATTTATTTTTGAAGAAAATTTAATTTTCTAATATTTTAGTAAATTTATTATAGCTTAATGATTTTATTATTTTTTAGCTAATTTATTAAGTAAGTATATTTTAAATAATTACCTGAGAACTCAAGATATCCCAATATTTTTTAACTGAATTTTATTTTAAAGCTTGCTCAACTTCAAGAGTCCATTGCATTTAAGAACCATTGAGAACACACTAGCCAGGGTGAGAAACTACCCAGCGAGTTCTAGGTGTATCTGGGTATTTTTGATAAGAGTTAAAGAGCTCAAATCTAACAGAGGCTTTCATCATATTTTCTACTTCACCCATCCACTCTTCTACATTTTTGTGGTTTGGATTAACAGTTTTAACAAAGTTAATTTTTTCTTTTTCAGCTGAAAACATAGCATGAATTATTTTTTAATCATCGAATTCTATTTGATGAATATTTTCGAAAACCTTCTTCAAATGAGGCTAAACAGCTGTAGGTTCTTTCGTTTGGGAGAGGATTTCTAGTAAATCGTCATTGGATAAGAAATAAAAACGGGCAAACTTTTCTCTCTTCTTTTCAAGGTAATTGTTTAACTCTTTTTGTATTTAATCGAATTTTTCATTAGCATTACGAAGATTTTCTAGTAAGTTAGGTTCGCTGCATACTCTTATAACTAACTTTTTATCTCTGGCTTAAATCATAGCTTTTTTCCAGATATCGTCAACTTACTTGAACTTTCTTGTTTCATGTGGGAGTTACTTTGCTATATCTTTGCTGTCAAAAATGGGTTGAAGATACATCCACTGTAATTATACCTTAATCCATTCTTCTAAAATATCACTCATTAATTTGAGTTAGTTATTCCATTCTATAATTTCCTCTTCGAATGGTTTTTTGTAAGGTGAAAACTGCATGGCTTAAGTATTTACTAAATGCTCATCCAAGAGAGCTTAAATTTCATCAGATCCCTTTTATAAAAAAAGGATAAAATAAAATTAAAATATAAAAATATAAAATTTACTCTAATGATAAACAAATGCTTATAGCTCATAAGATCAAATTCCACAGTAGCCCATTTTGATTTCATATTTTTCAACATTTCTTCTATGGTGTATTCTTTTGCTGCTTATTCACCTATTTCAACGCAGTGCTCTATATGCGTCATTAAACCCATATCTAGAACTTTTTAGAAGTTGAAACTATTATCAGGTCTAACTTCGAATCCAACTTTATTTGTAATTGCATCCCAATGTCTCTATATTAAATATACATAAACTTGAATTTGCAAATTATTTAAAAATTAAATTTACATCTTTCATTCCTTATTTTTTGAGTGCAACCATCAATGGGACTTTAGGACGGAATTCATCAAACTCTTTTTTAACTTTCTCAGCTATTTTTTATACAGCAGAAAGATTTTTTTCTTTGAAGAATCTAATTGTCTGTCCTAAAGTTCTAAATCCATCTTCAACAAATTTTTCACAATAAGGAGCATCTAATTTATCCCAACTACTATAAAGCCATATTTAAATGTTTTCAAACCACTTGCTAGAAATAGTCCACAAATTATAATATGGAGTGAAATCCTATCAAATTTTAAATCAATAAATTATCATTTAAAATAGAAATTGAGTTTCAAAAATGTAATAAAAATATAAAAGCTAACCTTTTGCATTTGTACAATTTTGGAATAATCTGTCATTTGTTAGCCAAAGAGCTGTTCTCTGGTGTTGAATTTACGAGATTGCTCAATCATTTTGGCTAATTCGTTGAATAATTCAGTAGCTTTTTGAGCTACTTCTTCATGCTGATTGATATTTGTGTAGCTATGGAAAGTCATAATCTTTTTTTGGGCAGCATCAATAGCTTTCCTAAACATGTCTTAATCCTTCTGCTAGTCTCTCAAGAAATTAGATTTGATATCATCAAGAAGACTTATTCTCTTCTCAAGCATTTATAAAGTTTTCTTAGGAAGGAACTGCATTTCTTATTTGCTCTTGATTGCCTCTTTCTCTAATCTGTACATAAATTCATCCAAGATATCATAAATTTCTAGTATTCTGTCGATTTCTACTTTTTTCTTCTCCATTTCAGCTTAATTAAATTTTAAATTAATTTTTCAATTACAAATAGGATAAATTTACTTGGGACATTGCTAATAAAATTTTAAATGTCAGTTAATTCTTCAATATTTGAAGGTTGCTTATTGATAGTGAAGTGCATTTCTTAGAATTCAGTTATTATATTGTTTGTTAGTTTTTTAGCTCTCAAACAAATGATGTCTTTCAAATTATTTGATAGTTTTTTATATTTTCCAGCCAAGGTGTTACTGATAATTTTAAGGTCTATTTCAAAGATAGACACTTTTATTAGTTCTGGCAAGAGTTTTTTTGTTTCCTCTTCCTTGATTAAAGTTTGAATAATTTCTTCTCTTATTTCCTAAATATCTCTAGGATTTTCTTCTGTTCCCTCAAATTCTTTAGAATAGGTATCAGGGTTCAATCTTAGAATATTTTCGAATTTCTTGAAATGAGTCAAATACTCATCCAAAGGATCAACACATTTCTTAATTAACTAAGTTAAGTCTACCCATAAGTCCCAAACCCATAAATTTTCATCATCTACTCTATTATCTCCTGTCTCATTTAAGTTAGCTCTTCTGGGTTCAGAATTTGGGAGTTAAGGAGCTTTTACGTATTGCTTCGACTTATGTACAAATTAAAAGTTAGAATTCAATTTAAACTCGATATCTATTTTTTTATTATGAAGAATACATTTTTCTCATAAGTATCTAACAATAATAATAATAATTACCTGCTATTTTTTGAAACTTATTTAGAGTATTTTTGAAATAAGCTTAAAGCATTTCTAAGAAGAAATTAGAATCATAAGAATACTAAAAAGTATCATCTTTACTCACTACTGCAATTTTGTAGAGAGCAAATTCTTTTTTAGGTTTTTCTTAGTAATCAACTAAAGAAGTCATAGAATTCATACCATTTTAGCTTTCTATTGTAATTACTCTAGGCGAAGTTTAAAGAGTATTGCTCTTAGAATCATAAATATTTTATACATCTCCAGAATTTATAATTTTGACTAAATTTATAAAGCATCATCATAAAAAAATTAAGATCAAACGTGAAATTTTTGGAAAAAAAAAAAATTTTATTTATTTTAAAGTTTTAATTAACTTTTGGAAGATTTTATTTATTTTTTGTTAACTATCAAATCATTTAATTAATTACCTTAGTCTGGGACAAAAGAAAAAAGGAATTCATAGAGTTTGTTGAACGAATAATTGCAGATGTTATAAATGGTGTCTTGCATTTTATATCTAACAAGAGCCATAACTCTTTCCAGCTTATCGTCATCAATTATCCTGCTTTTATTCTTAGAGATTTGAAGTGTTCTCTCAAATATTTTTTCAATTCTTTCTGGCCACTTGTTGCAGATTAAATCTTGCTTTCTATCAATATGAGAATCTTATGAAATTCTAAATTCATTAACTTCTTATGGTTTATCGAAGAAATACACAAATATTTCTTCTCCTTCAATTTATTGACATTCATTCTCAAGTTTTGACAGACATTAAATAACTTCTTTTATGCTGTAGATTGAATGATTTGCAAAATCTTTTCTAATTTCTTCAAATATTTTTGCTTTGAATCTTTATGTAACCCCACTTTCATAAACAACTAATTCTTTTGCTCCTTTTAATCTTTCTAACATTAGCTTACCTTTTTCAGGGACCTTGTTTAAAAAATATATAAATAATTAATACAAAATATTCATTTTTATTTCTATTCTATTATGATTTACTAGTTTTTCTTCTGCAGGAGGTAATATTAGAGGAGTTGGGAATATATCTGATGCATTAGTAGATAAATATTTATTGAAGACGAGTTTATTTTATGTTCTTACATATTATTAATTGACTTCTTCCAATAGCTAGGTTACATCACCCTCTTAAAGAATGGATTTGTTAAAAACTAAACTTAAAATATTCCTTTCTGTTTGTTCGTCTATATATTCCATGTCATGGCAAGGCATGTTGTCTAAATAAAAATTATATCTGAGAATAGAATCCATAAATGTTCTCATATTCCATGCATTTATAAGCTTTTGAGTGTATTGAAAAGGATCTTCTTCATCAACAAATATAAGCTCAATACGATTTAAGAAGAAATTTAGCTAATCTTAAGTCTAAACTGTGAAGAGCTCTTTTTCTTGATCATAACTTATAACTAAAACTTCCTCCCACTCAAATCTTTTCTCTTCTCTTTAAATAATAGCCTAATTTTTCAAAAAAAGTTAAACAATTTGATAGAATTAACTCTAAACCTATTTACTTATGCTCTCATTTCACCTCTATCTTATAGTTTTTATTAGATTTCTTCATTCGAATAAAAATCATAATCTGTGTTGTTGAATGTTTTCAATGGTAAATAACTATGCTCTGCAATGCATGAATCAAAATCAATACCCTTATTTATTACAAATCATAAACTTAGCTAATTTGTTTCTTTTTTTTTGCTAAAACTCAAAAATTATTTTGAATTTGAAAAGTTTAAAATTACACTTTCCTCTAATATTTATGGCATCCAATACTCTTTGTATTTCTTGGGTCCTACATATTTTTAAGGTGCTGGAGATATCTTAGTCAAATCATACTTTTTGAAAGGCTTTTATTTAATTATAAACAAACAAAATTTTAGATTGCAAGTTTGTTTAATATGTCATCTAATAAATTTTATTTTTATCATTTCATATTTTTGAAACAATCATGTACCTTAGATCTCTCCGGTGATTTTGAGAATTTTTATTTTTTTGGAGAGGGGCTCATAAAATTTTCTTTACTAAACTTGCTAATCTTATTTAGATCTTACCCCTTGTTGGGATCATCATCAATTTCATACTTTAATATTAAAAGAAAAATAAAGTAAATATCTCAAAAATGCTAATAGCTTATTTTGATGATTAGATAATTGATTGCAAAATAATATGAAATAAAAAGAAACCTTTGAGGGAGTTTTATGAGCTGCAACCTTAAAAGATTTAGTTCTAAAGTGACTCATTCTCTTATGAAATAATCACTAACGCTGCTTTTATTATTAAATATTATATGGATTCCTTGCTTAAAATGAAATTTGATTAGCAACTATCTAACTAACTATCACTTAATTCAACTCCTTTATGGATTTTTATTTATTTATTAATCAAGGTTTGATTTGTTTAATTTTAATATAAATATTTTTTAACATCCATGTATTAATTCATTCATAAATTAAAAACAATCAATTTAATTTAATAATACACACAAAAATTAAATGAAATATTGAGTTATCATATCAATCAATAATATTAAAATAATAAGCAATTCTAAGGATATTCAATCTTTCTATCTATCTATCTATATACATAAATATATTGGTAGCTTTTCTCTTATTTTAATTCCTTTTTTTGTGACTAAAATTTGAATTCTCTTAGCTCTTTATTCAACTCCATCAATTAAGATTTATAAATTTTTGATTTTTTTGATAATATCGTTAAAGAATATATTAAATATCAATCATTTTTGTTAAGCTAATTCAATTATTTATAATTTGATATAATTATTATTTTAGATGAATTTGTGGATAACCAAAGTTGATTTTATTATATTGCATCTAAAAATCTAATTTTATTAAAATACCAATTATGATAATATAATTATTTTTATGTAAACAAAATTAACATGATGTTAATGAAATTTTAATTTATTTGGATAAAATTTGATCAAATAATTGCTTCCAAATGAAAATTTAAAATTTATTGAAATTTCAATTTAATTCAACAAGCAAAAATACTTTTAAAAAACTGCTCCGGGAGGGGCTTGAACCCTCGACCTTGGGTTTATTAGACCCACGCTCTAACCAACTGAGCTACCCGAGCATTGCATAACAACTTTAAAGCAATTAACGAGTTATTTTTAAATTAAATACTTAATATAAAAAAAATCTATTGCTTAATTAAAAAATGAATCTATTTGGAAAATCTATAAAAATTAGAATACAACGTATTGAAGCTTTAATAAATATCAAGCAATATATTTTTTTAATAAAAATCTTTTTGAATTTTGTATAATAACTTTATTTTTCTATCTTTAAATTTGAATTAAATTAAGATTTAATATAAAATGCAATTAGAAATAGAAAGAGATTATTTAAATAAATATATAATTCATTAAAATTATAAAAAATTCATATATTTGCTAATAAAGTTGATATTCATATACTTGATTTATAAAAAAACTGCTCCGGGAGGGGCTTGAACCCTCGACCTTGGGTTTATTAGACCCACGCTCTAACCAACTGAGCTACCCGAGCATTACATGATATTTTTATACAGATTAAAGTGTTCAATTTAATCTCAATAAAAATTTAGTACAATTAAAAAAATATTTTTTATTAAATATCTAACTAAAATTAAATTATTTTTTGCTTATTTTATCTTAAATTTAAGTTTAGATCTAAAAAATAATTAATTTAAATTAAACTTGTTTATTAAAAAAACTGCTCCGGGAGGGGCTTGAACCCTCGACCTTGGGTTTATTAGACCCACGCTCTAACCAACTGAGCTACCCGAGCATTTCATGATAGCAAATAAACCAAAATATTGATTTTTCTTTTCTCTTAAATCTAAAGTAAAAATAAAATTTTTTTAAAACAATAAAAAATATAGCATAAAATTTTTTTATTCCTAATTGTATAAAATTACCATTTAAATAAAATATATTTCATTAATCTAAAATAAAATAAAAAAACTGCTCCGGGAGGGGCTTGAACCCTCGACCTTGGGTTTATTAGACCCACGCTCTAACCAACTGAGCTACCCGAGCTAGATATTATACTAATAAATTTTTTATTACTTTTTTATTAATCTTTGTACAGATAAAAATGATTCTAATTACTATTTTAACTTGTATGTATCGTTGATGTTTAAAGCAACTCATTAATTATGTTATTGAATTTAAATATAGTTGTGCTATTTTTCTTTATGATTTTCTAAATTTAGTTAATAATTTTTATATATTTTAAATTTAAATATACATAATTTATTTTTTTACCTATGTCTAATTTCATTAAATACTAATCAATTTAATTTTGTGCATTTTAAAAAAGAATTAAGACTAGAGAGAGACAATTATTTTTATATTAAACTCAACTTTAATATTTTGATTCTAATAAATTTATTGAGTGTATTTGAGATATAAAATAACTCTAGAGATTTAAAAGATTATTTATTAAAAATATAAGTTTTTCACTGTTTTTGGATAAGATCTTTTTTTAGTATTAAGGATGTTTTATAAATATTTCTCAGTTTTGTATCTAAATATACAAGCTTTGCTTTATTGTCTGAGAATTCTTTTTTAAAAGCTGATGAAAAAAAATATTTAAGAGGAGATTTGTAATTTTGATAATTATTAATTAATTTGGAAAACTTGGTATTCAATTAATTAATTTCTAATGCTCTCATTCAGTTTACTATGAGTAAGATTTATTATTATTAAAAAATCAGAGATAGTGGATGAGATTAAGTAAGCTAAATTTTGTATTTTCAAAGAAGTAATATTCAGATAAATAGATAGTTCATTTCAATAAAAAAACACATATTACTTTAGTAGTGTAAGTAGAGAAATATATTTAAAGTTTGTTAAATTTAATCAAAGGTATTTATCAGGTGAGGTGTAATTAAATTAATGCAGAAAATAATATTCAATCAAAATAAAACATGAATGGTGGATAAATACATTAGTTTAACTAATAAATTAAGATTTTGATATGAGCTATCTGATAAAAAAGTCATTCTTTTACCTCTATCATTAATAAAAATTATCAATTAATTATAAATAATATTTTTATTTTTAAATAAGAAGAATATTTAATTTTCTCTATTTTAAAAATATTAAATAGTTTCTGCTAGCTTTTTAAGAATAAGTTTAAAAATTTAGAAGGAGTTTTATTTTTCCAAAACATATTACTAGCAATGACAATTTATTTTTTAATATTACTCCAAAGAGAAATTAGATTAAAAAGTTTTTTTGGATGGAAATAGTTGTAAAATAAATCTGGCTTAACAATAATCAAATGCAATTATGTGGTAAATTTTATTTCAGATTAAGAAAATCTATAAATAAAACTTTTGTAAGGGTAGTTTATTTTGTATTTTTTATTTCACATCTGATGTATTTATTAATTTGATTATTAATTTTTGTTCATTAATACTTTGGAAAATCTAAAACGAATTAGGCACTATCAAAAGATTTATTTAATCTTTCAATATATTTTAATACTTGATTAAACATATTTAAACCATAGTAGTTCCTTATTTTTTTTATAATAATTTGATTTCAGAAAATAGCTAATTGTTATTCTAATAACAAAAAACTCTCAAATTTGTTAACAAAAAAACGAATATCATGAAAAACAGAGAACTGATTTTCACCTTTTTAATACTACTCTCATCTATTTTAAGAGGTAAGTTATCATTTTTCTTTCAATAACTATTTACATATTTTTCATTTAAAAAAGTTACTTATACGTTAGAAGTGTTGATAGATCTAAATTTCTAAAAGAGAAAAAATTGCCTTTAAGATATTTAAAGTTAAGTTACATATTTAAGTGGAGCTCCTTACAATTAATTGTGTGAATATGTTTGCATTAATGACTCTTATGATAACAGTGACAACTTAGCTATGCTTGATATAATTTAAGGATTAGGCGCTCAATTTACTTTTTCCTTAGCTGGCTACAGTGAGCCATACTCATATATATAACTAGATGTGAGTTATATGATATTAAATTAATCGAATAATTTACTTATTAACATCAATGGGTTGGTATCAAAGTAAATAGGAGATTCACCAACATAAAGTATTTATTCCGATCCTACAAAAGCTCTTTGTTACAGATAATAAAAAAACATATATACAACTTCATTGGTTCTAAATTAATAAATTCCATCAGGTTAAAACGTTGTTGTTCAGTTTGACAGTACATAAGCATCTATGGTTTCACACTTAAGATCAATCAAAGTATCTAAAAACTGCACTCCTAATTGCTCAAAATGTTAAAGCAATAATTCATGCAGTATCTGTTATGATGGATACTCTCTTTACAGCTTTGAATCAGGCCCATCAGTATGTGAACAAGTTGGAGTCTGCACTACAGCTAACTGTTTTTCTTGTGCTTAGTATAATGGAAAGGAAATTTGTCTAAAATGCAGCTCTGGTTTTACTCTAAATTCCTCTTAATAATGTGACTAAAATTCCCCAGCACCTGTAACTCCTTGTCTTGCAAGTAATTCTAGCTTAATTATTTTTTTTAATTGGGAAAATTAATGTACATTTGAAAAATGTTAAAATGTGATAAATCATTAAACAATTTTTATTAGATTATTAGTGGCTATTAATTTTTGAATGTGTAAATGCCATTATTTCAAAGTTAAGGGGATTTAATTAAATTTTATGGTCAATTAATCTATGAATTAATTTATGATACAGTCTTATCAGAAATAGATTAGGGAAAATTAATTTCATCTTTCTTTCAAATTAAAAGACCTAATAATCCTACAACTTTTAGGCTAATTATTTTATCAAAGAACAATCAATTATCAGATTTTTATTTATTTTTTAGACTTTTAAAATTGAAATTATGTGTTTCAATAGTTTTCTTTTATTACTAATTCAATATCTTTAATAATAAAGATTAGTATTCAGTTAATGGTAAGTGCTAGCAATTTAGTTCTACAGGGTATTATTAAGACAGATACACAGGAGCATTTAGGTTGATAAATGGCACTAGTGTGAATGTTCAGTTAAAATATAAATGTCCTTAGGACTCTCTTGCTATTGTTTTATCAGACAATAATTATCAAAATTATCAGTGCAGGTGCATGTTTGCTAATTGCACTGCTTGTTCAAGCATAGACACTTGTGACTTATGTGTGAATGGAATGGAGTTCAGCTAGTCTTAAATGAAATGTATTAAGCTAACATATACATAAAATTCTTACAAAGTTGTTCAGAAAGTCACAGAAACCGGATATCTATTAGAGTTGGTATTTGATTAAAAATTAGTTAATCAAAAACTATCTCAAGATAATTTGAATTTAACTATTTCTAATTTGAATAACTTCACCTATTAATTGGTTGGAGTCTAAAACAATAACACTTTAGTTATCAACGTAGTTTGTAATGAAAACGTAAAGAATTCAATTTTTAATTTGATTATTGGAGATTCTAATTTTTTAGCTAAAAATATGATCACTTAACCTACTGCACAAGACTAGTTGATACCATTTATACTTGTTTCTTAATCAGAAAGAAGCTCTGCTTAAGATTTAAACAAAACAGGCGGAAATATTTCTAAAGCATCTATGAGTATATTTATAATTATGGCAATTTTTGGTAGCTTTTTTGCGTTACTAAATACTGTTGATTTTATTGGATTTGTATATTTCCTCTTCTTCTTAAACATTCGCTATCCAATCAATGTTTAGAACTTTGCTGAAGTTTTAAAAAACTTTTAAATGGGATTTTTCCCTAACTTTTTCAGCGGTGCTGTCAGCTCTAGTTATTTTTAAAAGTCTAGGCTCTAATTCATGCAACAGTAATTTGATGGATATTTCTTGAATACAGCAGGAAGTATCATCAGCTTTTTTATTGTTATTATGTGCGTTTATCTTTTGATAAAAATATTCTCAGGAATATAGTTACCTCATATCTAGGAATATTGTAAAAGAATTTGCTACTAAACATGGGAATTTGGTGGTATATTAAGTGCGATATGGGCAATATATATCTATGTATTAGGTTATGTATTAATCCAATTTTATAATTTTGATTGCTCCGATAGTTCTTGTGGATTTAATTATTTCTGGTTTGGCTGTTGGGCTTTTTTCTGTACAGCAATTCCCTGCATTGTTTTTTATTTAATCAAGGCAAATCCTAATATAAAAGATGACAAATATATGAAAATAAAGTGCTCTTCCCTAATAGCTGGATTGAAGCTTTTTAGTAATAAAGATTCATTTTTAACAAGAGAAAAAGATGAAGAAAATAACACTCCTCCAGATACTAACAATTTATTCCCCAACTTGACTTAATCAAAAGCTTAATTGTAAGAAGAAGAAAACAAGGGATGGAGAGCATAATTAGTCAAAAGATTTTCTAGATACAATATTGTCGTTTTGTATATCCGCAAAATAGCATTCCTATTAGTGATTGTGTACTTGTATAATTACACTTATGCTTAAATTATAATTATTTCGGTAATGAACGTTTTAGTAGCCTTATACTATCTATTAGTCCAGCCTTTTGAAAAAAAATACGAGAACTTCAAGAATCTAGCTTTTGAACTAGTCATGATTACTATTTAAATTTTGTTTGCATTTTTGGTAAGTGACCCTACTTCTTAATCTGAATCAGACCGCATTTTAATAGGATGGATAGGAATAGCTTTGGTATGTTTTGTTGTGTTGTGGTCATTTATAAGCATGAGTGTAGAAGTGCTATATGAGGCATTCATTTATCTAAAATCTCTTAAAAACAGAAGAAACAGATCTAAAGTTGCAAATTTCGATGCTGCAGAGCATATATAAGAAAATAACCAAGATATTTCCCCATCAAGCGAGGCTAAAAAGAGGACAAGTATAATACAAAAATTAGAAAACTAACAATTTTAAAATGTCAAAGAAGTACCTGTAGAAGATGAAGAAGATGATGGTATACCTATTTAATCTCAAAGATTAAAAAGAGCCAAGTTTTCTTAGATCTAATTAAGAAAAGAATCAAGTGTTAATAATTTAGAAACTTTTGTTGATAATACAAATGCATCTCCTGAAGTATCACCAAAGAGAAAACGCACATCAAAGTTATCCATAACAGGCTTTATTCCTCAACCCACTCAAGTTTTAAATGTGCAAAACGAAAATGCTGGCGAGTCTGTCTATGACATCCCTAATTCAAATTATCAAATAATTAATCCCGAAACACAAAAATCTCCATTAGGAAAGAATATTTAAACATCTTCTAAGGGAAGATTTAATAAGATCAAATCGATTTTAGAAAGCTGATAATCAGTCAGCACCAATTAATTATTTTATTTATTTGTATTTCTTCAATATTCTATATAACTTTGTTGTTACTCAAAAATTTGTTAGGATTACTTTGTAAATATTCTCTTTCAATCAGAAAAGCTTACTCATTCAATTTTTAATACTCTTGTCTATGGATATAATTTATCTTTATTTTTTTGTTCACAAAAGAATTTACGATAGAGATATTTACCTCAATTATCAAGATAATAAAATTTTCAATTTTTATTATGTTTACTTATAGCCAGGTGTTATTTACCAAACTCTCAAAAGAATTTATGAAGAAGGTACTTACTATTTAGATAACCATTTTCTATTAAATAAATGAATTCACCTTTAATAAACTTTGTATTAACTCAATTTTATTTTTTGTTTTTAAATTGGTTCATTGTAATCAATTTTTTTCTTTTCATAAAAATCTAAATAAAAATTAAGTTTTTAAATATTTAGTTTTATAAAAAAATTAGAAGAAGTGGTTATTGGACAGCAAAATACTTTAATTTAATAAATAATTGAAATACTTATTTAGAAATATGATTAAATTTAGCATTAGTTGCTAATAAATAAGTATTTGTTGTGATAGATTTATATAAATAGAAATAATTTGGTAAATTTCATCTGATTTCTTATCAAAATATTTAAATTTTAACATGAAACGCTTTCCAAGTAAAATTGAATATTTTCTGATTTCGTCTTCCAAAATTTATAAAAGATTAATTAAAATTAGACCAATTTGACAGAACAGTAAAAATGTTTAAAAAGGATTGAGTGGAGATTGTTAAAAAATCATAAAATTAATAGCTAATTCATGAGTATCTTATTAAGTGAAAATGTAGTAAAAGAATAACTAATTATTTATAAAAATTTGAATGATTATAAATTTACTATTTTTTAAGTAAAAATTTAAATAAATGACCAACTATTTGAGGTATGAAGCAATTTATATTATAAAATATGTTTTTATTTAATCAAAATTCTGATCATCTAATCCTTTAAGTCTTTTAAATAAATATTTTTTATGGTTATTAATTATCTGTATGTGTGGCGTGTAAAAAATTAAATAAAGGTCATAGTAAAGTTGATTTTGGGTTAAGATTGACACTTTCTAGCGCTTAATATACTTTATATAAATTAACTAAATTCTCAAAAATCAATTAATTATGATGCTTACAAATCTAGTTTCATTCAAGTAAGATATTAAGTTAGAAAAATTATTAATTTAAGCTTTTATTTGCCAGAAATCAATCTAAAAAAAGATGATTAATCGTTTTCCCTCAAGCAAATAAATTGAATAAGTAATTTATTATTTCAGATGATTTATATTTAAAAATAAAATTGGTATTAGGTAATTTTAATTTTAATTTTAAAAACAAAATTTTAAAAAATAAATTATGACTGTAAAATAATTAGCTTACTTACTTAATTTTACTTATCAATGATTAAGATGATCTAATTAAATATATCATGAATATAATTAAGTGGAGAATTCAGCGTTACAGCAATTATTTAATTAAAAAACACAATCAATCCTTGTAAAATACAAATGCAAAAAAAATTAGTGGATAAGAAAGTTAGATCAAATTAATTACAAAATTCTTATTTTTGACAAACCAAAATATAATCTAAATCCCCAAATTTAATCCTTATCACAAAAATAGGTAAAACGCTAATGAATCAATTATAATCAAAAATACTCTTTTTTGACATCTCCTATCTTTTTTCTCAAGAAGACTTAAAAGGTTAATCTTTCTTTATGTAATCAATTTTAACTAAAATAATTAATAACTTTTTTAAAAAATTAAATTATAAAAATTCACTAAATTAAAATATCAATCTAAACGAACGACTAATGTTCAACTCCATGAAGCTATTTCTCTTCTTATTTGAAACTTTGATCTTAGCTTTATTTTTAAGAAGTAAATAAATTAATCCTTATTAATTATTGATTTCTCTTTAAATATAATAATATTTAAATCTATTAAATCAGATACTAATGGGATTGAAGTCATATTGGACAGAAATTTTTTAATGAAGAGTAGTTGCCTTGAAGGTATAGAGAATAATGTTTTTTTTACAAGTGGTGACCCTTATAATATCCCATGTGATTATCGATGCTCTTTTGATAAATATGATATCAGTAACTAAGCAATAACTTTAGATATTATATCTAACATAGGTGTCGTTTTTAACTTTCCTTTGACATAGTATACAGAGCCTTATTCATATATCCAAGTAGATTTTAGCTTTATATAACGCTAAACTACTTATCCATTAACTGTTGATATAAATGGACTAGTTTCAAATTCTTTATCCTCTTCAACCACTTAAAGTCATTTGGGTGATCCTCCTACTTTATTTTGCAAAGATTTTTAAGTTTAAAATGTCTATACATCTACACTTATGCTGAACTAGTAACTTCCTTAAGGAACTAATGTAATTGTAACATTTCAACTAGGAGGATCAGGCTATCTTACTTTACTGAGATCAATTACAATATCTAAAAACTGCACACCAAATTGTAAAACTTGCTCAACTTCTATATCATGCCTAGTTTGCTAGGACGGGTATAGTTAATATACCTTTGCCTCAGGTCCCTAAGTTTGCGAGTAAGTAGGAGTATGTCAAACAAGCAATTGTTTTTCGTGTGCATAGTATAATAATTAAGAAGTGTGCTTAAAGTGCAAACCTGGATTTTCATTAAACTCGTAATCATAAACATGTACGGCCAACAATCCTGCACCTATAGCTGCTTGTTAAGCAAGTAAATTTGATTAAATTATATTTAAGCTTTACTTCATAATTATGCAAATTACGTAATTAATTAATAAACCAATCATAATTCATCAAAAATTAATATAAAAACTTAACTTTAATAGTAAACTAAAAATAAATTAGTGGTTTTTATTTATAATAAGTAGAATGTTAAAATGAATGAATTTAATTAACTTAAGTCAAAGTATAAATAAATGTTTTCTCTTTTGCCAAACTAAACTAAAAAATATTTAATTAACCAAAAAATAGATGGTAAAATCAGTATGCTAATAAATATTTTATTAATTTTGATAATAATAAACTTAAAAAATTAAAAAATTTTACATTCTTATTTGGTTCTTTTTAATTATTAACAAATTTATTTGATAATTTTGTTACTCTTTTAAAATTTAAAAAAATGTATTATTTAATCTACAAATTTAAATGAATTAAGTTAAGCTATTAATTTGAATTAAAAATAGATTAATATAACTAAGATGGAGTCTGCACTAATTTCAGTTCAAATGGGTATTACCAAGATAAACTGACAGGATAACTAATTTTAATATAACTTTCTTAAATAAATGTTTAGAGTTCTTATCAATGTCCATAAAATACTCTTGCGATTGTCTTAAATTAAAATAACTACTAGGATTACCAATGTAGGTGCATGTTTTAAAACTGTGTAGGTTGCTAAGATATAAATTCGTGCACATACTGTGTACCTGGAATGTTTTTTAACTCCACATCAAAAAATTGCTAAAAATTGAATTTTACAAGCAATAATTACTAAATTAAATAGTAAGTGAGTTAGGATGGTTACGAGCTTTAATTAGTTTTTTAAAATTAACTTATAGCAACTGACATAAATCCAAGTAATCTTAACATTACCATTTCTAATTTTAAGAATTACACCTACTAGTTAAAGGGCAAAAAGGATAATTACACATTAATCATTGATATTAATTGTGATGCCAATGTTAAAAATGAATATGTTTTTGTTACTATTACTGACAGTACATTCTTATCTTAAAATCTAATGTAATAATCTACCAATTCTTAGTAATTAGATCCTTATGTCTATGTATCTCCTCTTGACTTAAAATAAGCATAGTAACTAAAGACTGCTGGTACTTCAGTTGCTACTACAATGATTAGTTGCTTAATCCCTATTGCCTTTTTAGGAAATTTTTATGTGCTCATAAACACTATTGACCTTACTGGTTTTCTTTATTATCTGCTTTTTATCAATGTCAGATTTCCAATCAACATATTCTAATTCTATGGAATTTTTTAGAATTTTTAAATGGCCTTCATTCCTAATTTCTTTTAAAATACTATGGATCCTAATTATGTTCAATAAGCTCCTCCTTAATTCATGCAACAACAAACCGACTCCTACTTTTTAAATAGTACAGGATAAAGTATTAGTGTTGTCCTTATTATCTTTGGCTTATATGTTCTTGCTAAAATATTTTCTGGAATAGAAATCAAACATGTTTAAGCTTACTGCAAAAGAGCTTGTTATGAAACATGGGAATATGGAGGGTTTTTCGATTTGATTTGGTGTAATTACACTTACATAATTGTTGGTATTTTCTTACAATTTTATATCTTTGATTGTGGTGATTCTTCCTGTCCATTAAATTATTTTATGTTTTCCTTCTGGATTATTATTTGCTTAGGAGCTCCAATTATAATAACCTATGTAATTGTAAACAACCCAAACATCAAAGATGATAAATATATGAGAACTAAATATTCTTCTTTAATTTCTGGCTTAAAGCTCTTCAGCAATAAAGATTCACTAATCCCAAAAGATGATGAAAATAATACGCCTCCACAGACAAATAATTTATTCCCAAACGTCTCTCAATCATAATCTCAATTAAATCTTTAGTAAGTTGGATGTAGACAAAAGCTAATTATGAAATTTTCTAAATATAATTTGGCCATTTTATATTATCGCAAGATTATATTTGCCTTGATAATAGTATACTTATACAAATACAGCTATATCTAATTAGGCATAATCACTTTTATGAATCTTATTGTTGCAGCCTACTATATAGTCATTTAACCATTTGAGAGTAAATACGAAAATATTAAAAATGCGGCTGCAGAATTTGTTCTTATTGCTATTTAAATAATTATAGCAATGTTAGTAGATGATCCATAATCTCAAGCTGAAAGTGATCGTATTACATTAGGATGGATTGCAATAGCATTAATTACCTTTGTCATTTTGTGGTAATTTTTAGGAATTATTTATGATGGATTGTATAGTTTATATGAGTACCTTAAGGAGCTTAAGTAAAAACGAAATAGATCTAAAGTTGCCAATTTTGATAATTAGTAAAACGATCATGGCAATAACGATGAACATGCTTCTCCCTCATCATAAGCCAAGCAGAGAACAGAATTTTAATAAAAGTTAGGTACTTTAGTGTTTTAAAAAGTAAAAGAAATGCCAGGAGAAGAAGAACAAGATGAAAATGATAGTCCGTTACAATCGTAAAGGCTTAAAAGAAACAAATTTTCATCAGTCACTTAAATCAGAAGACAAGGAAGTATAAATAATATGGAAACATTTGATCAATCAAATATATCACCTGAAGCTTCTCCGAATAGGCATAGGATGTCTAGGTTACAGTTGAATGTTTTTAACCCTTAAAACTAATAGATGGTGCAAGGACAAGGCGAGACACCTCATGAATCTATTTACGATATCCCTTACTCAAACAATTAAATCATGGGAGAACCTGAATAAAAAAAAATGAACTAAAAATTTTCAAAAGTGCGCAGTATTTTAGAAAGCTGATTTTTGAATATTTTAAATTTAATTGCTTAATTTTAATAAAAGATATAATAATTGTTTACTAACTTACTATTTATTTCATATTCCATATAAAACAAAAAAACAAATAAATTTTATTTCTCTATTAATTAATCATTTCATCAAGTAATAAAAGTAATAAAGGTTTTAAATTTATTAATTGGCTTATTTAATTATTCGGCATTTTATAAAAGATGAATAAATTTAAAATTTTTATTTCAAAGAAAAAAACTTTTTTATGATGTAAAATTTTATTGATTTTTAAAGAATAAATTGAATGAATTCCTTGAATACTTTCTTTGAAATTCTTTGAATAGAAAATTTTATTGGTATTAAAAGTGTTTTTTAGTATTTATCTCATATTATAAATAAATTATTATCCAAATTAATTAATTATTTTTTAAAAGTTATCATAAAATTTATCAAAAAAAGAATAGTAGGTATAAAGATTTTATTTTTATTATTAAAAATAATCAATTTATTTATATATAAAATAAAATATTTATTTCTATAAATGCAAATAATATACTTGCTTTAAGTTTATAAACTTTTAACGTACAAAATTTCATTCTTTCTATAAGTTTTTTTTTAATTTATAGTTATGTTTAGTAAATATTTGATAATAAAAAACTCATTTTAACAAATTTTTTTAATAAAAAATAGTCTTAAGTTTTATTGTAAATACTTCGTTGAATTAATTTAAATTTATTTTATTATTTTGATAAAGATTTTATTATTTTTCAACTAATTATTTTCATAGAAAAAACACAATAAAAAATTTAATAAATTATTAAAAAAATATAAATAAAGATTAAAATATTTGATAAAAAACAGATAACAAATTTATTACTTTTTATAAACTATAAAAAATATCAAATTAAATAATTTAATTTATCAAATTTAAATTTTACTAATTGCTTGTACATTTTTAAAGGTTGGGTTTATATTTTCCTAATTAAAATTGCTGTTATTTTAATAGGATATAAGTATATTCTGCTTTATTCCCAACCGAATTGTTTAAAATAGAAACATAAATTTAGAAAGATAATATTTCAAACAATTGTTAAATCATTTATTTGATTTATAAATAATATTTTGTCGTATAACTAAATTAATAATTTTTAAAGATAGTGGAATATTAAAATTTATTAGAATAGTAATCATACCAAGTATAAAGATTTAATCTTTTTGATAATTTTGATCAGTAAAAACATTCAACTTAATTATTAGTTTGTATGAAACATAAAAGACAAATTAAATATTTTAGTTTATAAAATTTAAATGTAACAAAGTAATTAGTGCTCAAAATTTATTAATTTTTAATGTATAGTTTTTTTTGTTTGGTTTTGTTTGTTCTATTAACATTATTTTTACTATCATTTTAGTAGAACATAAGCATATTCTGCTTATATTCCAAATATTTAGATTGAAAATAAATAGGCTAATTTTTTTATTTTTCATTTCTTATCAAATTCCTTTTCCCAATATTCTTTGAGTTTTTCAGACTGATGATTTGGAACCATTCCTTTACCACCTGGTTTCCATTTAGCAGGACAAACTTCTCCGTGCTCATCTGTAAATTAAAATGCTTCAACTAATCTTAAATACTCATCAATATTTCTTCCCACAGGCAAATCATTAATTGATATATGCCTAATTATTCCCTTTTTATCTATAATAAATGTTCCTCTATACGCTGCTCCTCTGTTTTCGCCTTCATCTATTAGTACCCCATAATCCTTAGCCATTTACTTATTCATATCTGATAATAATGGAATGTTTATACTACCTAGTCCTCCTAATTCATTAATTAAATGTTAAGTGTAAAGTTCTCAAAAAAATTGAAATACCTTTCTTTTTAGGGGTTTTAACCCACTCTGAATGAACAAAGTGAGAATCTATAGAACAACCTAAAACTTAGCAATTTATTTTTTTGAAAAGTGGTTGTGAGTCTGAAAAAGAAATAATCTCAGTAGGACATACGAAGGTAAAATCAAATGGATAAAAAAATAACAAAACATATTATCCTAAATAATCCTCTAAACTTATTTATCTAAAATTTCCTTAATCGTATGACATTGCACAAAACAAAGGAGCAGGTCTTCCTACTCTTGCTTGTGGCGTATAAGAAACTATTGGGTATTGCTTGACGGATTCTTTGAGAGGTCCTATTTTTTTTGCTTATCTCATTTTATTTAATTAACCCTAATTATTATTACTTCTATTATCACAGAATGATATTTTTGATATAAAGAAATTATAATATTTATAATGAATTTACTTTTTGTATTTCTGTAGATTTCTCTAAAAGGCTAATTAATAATAACATCTAATTAAAATAGTAATTTGGTAATACCTTTGGCTGAAAATTGCTTATCTTAAAATGTGTGCACATAAATATGAAGAAAGCAAATGTATTTTATATAATTTGATTACAAGTAAGATTTTTTTTAAATATATATAAATAGTATCAAAGATAAATTATTTATTTATTAGCTTTATGAATCGTAGTTCAATTAAATTTTATTTTATTATTAATTAATTAATTAACTATTTCATTTATTTATTTATTTATTATGTATTTTTCAGAAAATTCATTAGATTTTTCATAATTCAATCAATCCCAAATTAAATTAAATAAATAAAATATGAGATTTGTTATTTTCAAAAATTTTTATTATGCTAATTAACTCAGTAGTCTTCTTCCTCATCATAGAAATCAGGATCTTCTTCTTCATCTTCATCACTGTAGTAGTTATTATTGATAATATTATTAAATATTACATTGTTTCCTACACCTCCTTAATTAGTCATTGTTATTAGATAATAAGGATATGCCTTACTATTATTGAAAATAACATATTCGTTTTATCCTATAGCATTATTTGAGCGAATGGAATCATAACGAATACTTTTCGAGCCAGCAATAAAAGGAGGAGCAGTTAAGTTGCCATTAGGTCCTGTTGCATAGCATTTTCCAATTAAAACCTTTGCACAGAAGAGTTATATTTTTCCTCCTTTGTTATGGCCAAAGCCATAAGAATAACTAGCCATGTCATGGAAATATGTACCCCTACCATACATACCTCCTTAGCATACTCTAAAATCGAAACCTTCTTCGCTTCCTAATGATACGTTATGAGATAATTTTTAATTTATTTATGATATAATTTTATGAAGTAAGTATGTATGTACCTTTGTAAATTACTGAAGGATCAGTATTTCTGGTTCCATGGAATAACCATCTTTCTGAGGCATCACCTTTTTCTTCAAGCTTTTTTCTTTCAAAGCAGAAATTCTTCCATAATTTTAAGTTTTAGATTCTTTCCAACTTATGAAATTTAGCATTTGGTATAGATTTTTTGACTAATTTAATGATGTTCTTTGCAAATTCACTATCGAGATTTACATCAAAAACTTCAACATCTTTATCTTGTGATTCCCAGTCATCTGGCACAGTAAAATCATCAAATTTAATACTTAGCCCTAATAAGAATACAAAAAATTAATAATCTAGAAAAACTAAAACATTTTTACCTTTTATAAATTAGTTTCTGAGTCTGTTTATTGTTTTTTTGTAGCCTTTCAAAATTAATTCTTCTCTTTTCTCGTCGTATTCCATCTCAATATTATTTTACAAAGATATTTCCTCTAAGAATTTTATGTTATTTTTAGGTATTTTTCTTTCTAATTTAATTATATGTATTGATCTTTTCTCTTTTTTCATTTTTTCACAAATACTTTTCACTATTTCTAGGCCATCCTTCAATCCTCTGATTTTTAGCTATGGACCAAGCTTTTTCTTTTCTTCCAGTTCTTATTGTTCTTACTTTTCTTTAGCTCTATCTTTTTTATTTACTTATTTTTTTTATTCTTGAACGTCAATACGTTCTGATTATGCAGAGGGATCTGCTTCTTCAACTAGATAATTAAACTTTGAGTTCTCCTCTCTCTTGATGAAAAAAATATCACCTTTTCATTATAAGAATTAAATAAATATTTTTTTCTAAAGTAAAAAAATAAATAAATAAATGATTCTGCAAATACTTATTTCTGATAAACAAGTATAAAAACTATAAAAAAATAATTAAAATACCAGTTTTCAAATCAGTCATCATGCTCTGACTAACATCACATTTCATAATGTGAGAGGATAGACCAAAGTCAATAATATTTCTTTGATAAGTAAATGTTTTTTATCCGTTTTCTTAGCACGATTTGAAAACTTTGCAAAGCTCTTCTTCGAAATCTGCGAATTCCTAAGTAATCGTGTCTATGTATTGCCATTTATGTTTTTTTTTAGGATCCTATGAAATAGGTCTCTCAAGTTTGCTAGAAAGAAAAGTCTCTGTCATGTTTTCAAAATTAACTTCAACATCTTCAACCATGTCGTCTTCAACCTCATTATTTTTATTGACTTTTTTCCCTTTCTTGTAATAGCCAAAGCCAAATGCATTTTAATTGGGCTAATTTAAAAAAAAAGATAAATTAATATTTAAAATAATTTTTTAACTTTACGTTTTAAACCAATTTTTCAGTAGCAATATATACTTTTTTCTCTTCTCTAAGAAAGGCTCTTTCGATAGCGATTGATGGATTTTCTTTAAAATTTGTAGTTGGTAAATTTTGGTATTAATTCGCATTAAAGTTAAAAAAGAAATTTTAATTTCTGTTTTATCCATAGTAACACACTGCATAAGACCATTAGCCACCTTTTTTGACTTTATCAGGATTAATATTCTTATTTTTGATGACATCGCTTAAATAAGAAGATATTGTAGATTCTCTTTCCTCTGACAAAAACAAATTAATCTCACTTGGAAATGAAAGATAGGTGTCTTCATCTGAAACTTTATTCAGGTATTTAAGAATTTCTTGCATGTACTTTTTCCCGCAGTTTAGGTTCAAGCTGATACAAATATTTAAAAAGCCTTTATTGTACAGCTCTTGTTTATCAATTTTCGTAAAAAGATTCTTTAAATTCTCGATACACTTTTCTTGAGATTTTGATGTCTAAATACATAAGTTTACTTCCTAAATTAAAATATTTAATTATAAGCAAGCAGCAAACAGATAGAAAAAGAACTTAAAATTCATGAAATTAATAAAAATATTTTACCTTATTGTCATATTTAAAAATTTAATCACAAATAATATCTTCCTGAGTGAGTTTATCTTTATTTTTTTTAATCAAGTCTTTTATTTATTTGTTTTTATTTATCAATTCATATCCAAAAGAATCAGTGTAAATCCCATCAGACTCTATGTTGATTAAAAACAAATCTATATTCTGAAAGCCCAATAATTGAGGCTTCTCAATCTTCGACAACTTCAAGATGAATTTTTAATTTATCTAAAAAATTTGAAATGTTAAATAAATATTTTGATTTTATAGAAAAATTATAAAAAATAAATAAATAGTAATTTATACTAAATAAGATCTTATTAAGTCAGGATTATAAACAATCTCAGGATTAATTTCGTCCTAATTGCCTTCAGGATCTAAAAATTTAACTTCTGTATAATTAAGCTATTCTATGTAATCATCTAACTTTTTGTTAATGTAGGCATACTCATCTGAGTTGCACTTTAATTCTATTTCTTTTATTTCATTTCTTATGCTAACTTTACAACTCATCACTAAATTAGTGAACTCTTCTAAGTCTCTTTCATCCATATCTTATTAATTGTTCCCAAAAACTTCAATATAAGCAGGCTTTTATTCCAATAAATTAAAATATTTATACATTTATTTAAAATAATTAATGAATCAAGTTTGAATTGGTTGCTAATTTAAAATACTTTTTTATCTCTGCGAATTCTAAAATTCATATTTTTTTAAGAGCAAAATTTTCTAAGCATTTCGGAATTCTGATTGATCAAAATCTTCAAAACTAGAGCATCTTAAAACTCAATAATTTAAAAGCGCTTATGATTCATACTTGCTCCTCTCATTATCATTTGATTTTATACTGGAGGCATTTCATTTATTTTTCTTTCACCTTCACTATTATCGTTTTTTTTCATCATTTTTTACAAATAGAATTAACCTTTTAATGGCTTTTTTTGAGCTTATTATTCTTATCTTTCATAATCAGCAACCATCTAACAAATTTTCTCCTCATCATCAGAGAGTTCATTAACCATATCGCTTTTTCTCTTCATTTCAATAATCTGAATTAATCCTAATTTCTTCTCTATTTAGGATTCTTCCTCCTATTAAGTCTATCTTTGCAATTTAAAATTATAATAAAGTTATTTCTATTTACTTTAGAAAGTTAAATTCTTAATTCCCTATATCTTAACTATTTTTCTTTATACAAATATTAATATTCTATTAAAATCTGTTAGATATATATACGCGCGGTACTTTAATTTTCTTGTAAGAAACTACCAGTCATAGCATTTATAAAAAAATTAATCGTCTACAATAATTATTTATAAAATTTGATCAAAAATTAATCATATTTTAGAATAAATACTCAATAATTTAAAATATTATGAAAAAAGCTTAAAAATTAATTCATAATTAATCAAAAAAGTTTTACTTATAATTTAATTAAAAACAATTTTAAGACAATTAAAATATCAAAATGGTCTACATCAATTTATTTTCAGAATTTTGAGATAATTAACTAAAAAGATAGATTCATAATTTTTTTATCTACTTTTTATTTAACATGCAAATAAAAATCTTTGTGAATTTAATAAAATTAAAATTATTATTTTATATTTCAAGTAAACAAGTTAAATAATTTTTTTATAATAAAAATATAATTCTAAGTAGATTTAGAAATATTAAAAATAAGGCTGAATTTTGTAGAAAAATCTTTGATACCTTAGCTAATGCTTTTTTAATAATTGAGATTTTATTATTCTAAATAGATATTTTCAGTGTAATTAAGCTATATTTTTTAGTGAAAAGCTAGATATGAGTGCAGATAGCGATTAAAAAAAGACTTAGAATCAAGAATTTAAATTAGAAGACGTTCCTTAATTATTAGAATTTTATGGAGCACTTGTAATTGGACCAAGTGGATCTGGAAAAACAACTTTGTGCAATGGTTTACAGTAATTTTACAACCTCTTAGAAAGAGATCACGCTATTATCAATTTAGATCCTGCTAACGAAACCATGAAATACTCAGTATGAAAATTTAAATTAGCAATAAAATTAATTAGTTAAAAAGATTAATTTTAATTGAATAGTATTCAGTAGATATCAAAGATCTCATCAATCTCGAAGATGTAATGGAAGAACTTAATTTAGGGTATTGAATTATTTAATATATTAATGTTCAGAATGCATCATTTAATTTTTAGCTTATTTAGCTAATTATTTATAATTGTAAAAAAATTTTAGACCCAATGGAGGTTTGATTTACTGCATGAAATTCATCGAAGATAACATTGACTGGCTAAAAGAAAGAATAGCTAAGCTTAAAGGAAAATACTTGATATTCGATTTACCAGGTAAAGTAGACATAAATCTGCAAAATCAATTATAAAATGGTACTAAGTAGAAATATAAAATAATTAATAGGATAAATTGAATTGTATATGGCAAGTGATCATGTAAAGAATATAATAGAAAAATTAAAAAAGAATGATATTTTTGAAGCTGAATTAACTATTGTAGAAATGTTTGATAGTACTTATTGCTATGACTATTCAAATTATGTCAGTCTTACGCTGCAAGCATTAGTATCATATCTCAATTTAGAAATGCCTCATATAAATGTAAATTGTCTTATTTAGATATAAATTTTAAGAAAATTAATAAACAAATTTAACTAAATAGGTATTAAGTAAAATAGATCTGATGAAGGAATATGGAAAACCTAAAATGTCTCTAGACCATTATCTAGATGGCTACGGAGTTTCGCTTGCTTATAAATATGACTCTATAAGTTATAAAAAGAGTTTGAGCAATTTTGAAAAAAAAAATTATAGATTAGATAGGAGATTGGCTAGACTTATAGATGAATTTAAACTTATCTCTTTTGTTCCTCTTTCTATTGAAAATAAATTGCTAGTTTCAAGTTTAGTCTATCAAATAGATAAATCTAATGGCTTTTAATACTCAGAGCAAGTATTGATTGTTAATAATATAGAATAATTTTATTAAACTTATATTTTTAAAGTATAACTAAGAGAGATTTTAATAAATCAGAGCTGACATTGCAGAAACAAGCTAGGTATATTCAGTCAATGAGAGAGTACTGCTAGAAAATGAACTTTTTGGGGATTAAGAAGAAAATATAGATTGGGCAAAGGAGTTCTAAAAACAAATATACAAAGAGTAATAATTGGATGTAAATAAATCCGATGAAAACAAATAAAACTTAGAAAATGAAGTAAATCAGGATGAAAATGATGATGGAAGTTTATATGACGATGTTGATGATGATGATTATTTTTATTGAATTTTATTTTTTATTTGAACCTGTATCATTAATTAAATAATTATTTTCAAGAAAAAATAATTTATTTTTATTAAATTTCTTTTAAAATTATTTTTGGTAAAAATTTGTTTTTATTGAATTTTGACATAATTGAATAAAATATTAATTTTTAAAATGCATTAAAGATAAATTAATATTCATTAATTAAACTAAAAATTAATAAATTTAATATATACATACCATATCTATGCGTAGCAAATTCTTTCTTAAAATATTGGAATTTTTTATTTTTAACTATGAAGGATTTTCAGTATTCATTAATCAAATAAGTCATATAGAATTTATTACGAAGAAAGCATCATATCAGGATGAATAAACTTGTTAAAAGCATGTATCAGTAAAAGCTATTATCTAAATTAATTTAAATTACTTCTATAAAGCCATTAGTCCCACTATAAATGAGCTATTATTTTGTATTCTTCTGCTAAATTCTGAAATATTAATTTAGAATTTGATGTATCTTCATTGCAAAAGATACTAAGTTTATGATTATATAAACAATATAAATTCTTTTTTAAAGCAATCAAAGAAACAACTCCAAAAGGAATATCAAAAACTTTGATCTCAATTTTTTTTTTATTGGAATCTTTTATAAATATATTTTTCCTAATATTTGCTTTGTAAATTATGTTAATAATTTTTTTATTTTTTTGAAGCAATAATATGAGCATTTCTTTATAAAA
Organism: Tetrahymena malaccensis 436; assembly: GCA_000231845.2. NCBI lineage: Eukaryota > Ciliophora > Oligohymenophorea > Hymenostomatida > Tetrahymenidae > Tetrahymena > Tetrahymena malaccensis. The sequence goes on along the minus strand of AFXY02001442.1, from coordinate 62,369 downwards.
ACTATAGCTTTTATTTTAAATTTAAAAATAAATAAACTACTCATTAGGTAATATTTTTAGCTGTTCTTCTATTATTTTCTTACACTCTAAACCATCAAAATTAAATTCATCAATAACAATTTATCTTGATTAGGGACCATACTTAAAATACTTAGTTACCCAAATTATAGATTAGAAATACGAATTAAGCAAAAATAATATTTATAAATAAAAGGCATTTCTAAGATTATCAAAGTTACCTTAATTAATAAATAAAAGATCAAAAAGCATTGCTAGAATAATAAATGAATTTTATAAGAAGTAATATAAATTGTTTATTTCGTTTTCCCTTATATTTTATGTTTAATTTAACTTTTAATCAAACTACCTTTAAAATCCGATGTGAGTGATGAATATTTAAATAAATACTACACCTATTTCATTGTTTTCTCGTTCATATATTTCATACTATTAATTAAAGTATTTAGATTCATATAACTTTAACTTAAAGAATATCACCCATGCTAATATTATAGAAAGAAAAAAAACCAATCCATAGAGCTTTGTGATAAAAACCAAAACGTAGCTGAGACATAGATTCCTTATGAAACTATATTTAATGTTTATAACATCCATCTTTTAGGTATTATCCAAAATATCCATTAAAAACTATAGAAGCACTGAATTTATAATAAAAGTTATAATCCAGAAAAGATTAGACTCATAAAATATGCTAAAAATGCAGTACCAAATAAAATAAAGTGAATGATTAAACATTTTAGTACCTGCATTGACTCCTAAAACATTTACATTTAACTATTATAAATCTCCTTTTGGAATGTAGTAAAAAAACTCCCATAATAATCTTTAGATAGTGAATTACCTCTAGAAGTTTACAAAGAAAATATCAACAATTGGTAAAACTATACTGCCATATAGCTTAAAGATTACTTAAATAACCAGAGAGACATAAAACTATTTTTAGAATAGAACGAAGAATGAGATAAGCTAGGAAAATTTAAGCAAAATTCTTAGCAAAATTAGCAAAATCTTTATTTAGAAGCTCATTTATTTAATATAGATTATTTATTTATTTATTTTAATTTAAGATTTCAATCTGATAAATTTAATTATTAAAACTTCAATTTTTTTCATAAAAATTAACTCCTTCTTTAATTAAATACTCTAAGATTAGAATCCACAATTCTGAGCTGAATTATTTAAAAAAAAACAAATAATTAATTTGTTTCTCTAAATGTACCACCGAAAAAAAGCTTATACTCACATTATAAAAACTTCAAAGTAATTAAGAAATTAATATAAAATAATTTTTCTTCAGATTTTGGCACATTATTTAATTGCACCTTAATTTAAGAGTCTAAGTTATTTATTTTAATTTTTTATATTTAATTAGTCCTCATATTTATTGATACATCAAATAAAATAATGAAATAAATCAGTTGAAATATTGAGCAATAATAAAGCTAAATGATTTTTTATTTTTGTTGTATATTTTTGGTAATAATAACGATAGAATAACAAATTTAAGAAATAATATTTTTAAATATAAAAAAAATACATTTTTAAATATTTTAAACAAGCAATAAATATACTTAGAATATAGTTTTATCATTATTTATATTAAAATAAATTAAATTATTTGGTATTTAATTTTTGTCTTTTTTTCATATTTAAAATTAAATCGTACAAGTATTGTTTATTTTTAAATAAATTATAGTATTAAATTAAGCTATTCTTTAAAGGCTGCTTTGAAATTCATACAAACTTTGCTAATATTAATAGATTAATTCTAAATATTGCTTGAAGCCAATCAGCATATTCAAATAAAAAATTTTAAAACAATAAGACAATTTAAAATTATAAAGTTGAAAATAAATATTAGCTATCAAACAAACAATTGGTAATTTGATTAACCTAAGACAGATATAAAAATTGGAAAAAATTATAAAAAGTTTTGCTTTAATTTTTTAATTTTAATAATTTAAATCCTTTGAGAATTCATCTAATGTATTAGATTGTCCCGTTAGGAAATATTATGATGATGTATTCAAAGCAGTTTATAATTGCAACAGGGCATATGTCCATTTATTTGTTTTTTATTGTGTTATTTATTTTAAATTGTTGACTTTCGCTTGAAATATTACTTTCTAAATTATTTTAGTTGGTCTGCTAGTTCCTTACTTAGAATGAATTACTATCAAAAGACCTTATGTTATTTTAATAATTTCCATTTTGTCTTGCACTTTGGTAAAATGGGCTTTAATTTATGTTTCTTTGGCTTTATTAAAATATTTATAATTGCTAATCCCAGGTTTGAGAAAAGGAGTTGTTTTGCTATGAAGCCCTATTGCTTTGACTATTATTTCTATTTTAGTCTGATACATTTAAAGATGAAAACAAAGTTTAAACATTTTAGTAGTTAAGCTCATTTTACATGCTACTGGTTCTTCTACTTAAATTAAAAGAGTTTTATTATTAATTAGTTGAATTATTATTTGTTTGAAAAGCTTAATATCTAATATTCTACGATGTTAAAAATTAGAAATCGTATTAGATTTAGAACTAAATATTTGGATAATTTAAATAAATTTCAAAGTGATTTTAGCTTTGCTTTTGCCCCTATAAAGTTTAGCAAGATATAGGAATTGTTTTTAACCTTTTTTTATCTATGAAATCATAAAAGAAGATTGTATTTTAGCTATAAAAGGGCACAGCAGATTTATTATAAAATAAATCAAAGTGCTAAAGCATTTAGAAATTTAGCTTTATTTCAATTTAGCCGTCATAATCTCTTTAAAAAAAAGTTTCGTTATGCTTTCCTGATATTATCATTAAATATTGTTATTTATTTTAATCTTTTGGGTTTCTTATTTTCATTTATGAGCTAAATGCCTCGTTTATATTTAAAGCAACACATTGGGTGTACATCTTTTAAACAACATTTTGATAAAAGTTTTTTTAAATAAATTTATTAGAGACATAGTCCCAGAAGCCATAAGTTCCATCAATAAGGTTGATCACTATAATAGATTTGTAAAATATATTATCTAAAGTAAAGTTGTAGAGCATTGTGCAACTCACTATACCCTAAAAAGGAAACAGTGATTGATCTATATTTCCTTTAAACTGAGATATTAGTTTACTGTTTTTAGTGTTCAATATAATTAAACTTGCATCTTCTAAAACTACAACTAGCAACGAAGAGTTTTTTACACAAAAAATATCTTTGTAGACTTAAAATTTGTCAGGTATGTTAATTCTCTCTTTTCTTAGAGTGCCAAATACATTTTCAATAACATAGATTTCAAAGTCAAATACAATAACTCCAGGTAAATTTGAGTCTCTTAATTCAATGTAAAGCAGTAATGCAATTTTATTTTCAGATATTTTATCAAGCTTCATTATAAAGACATTTCCTTTAAATTAAAGTTTATTAAGTATTTATTTCCTCTTTATATCGTAGTAGTAAATTGTTTTATTGTTGCTGACAATAATTAAATTGCTTGAAAGTTTAACATAAGAAACAATAACTTTCCCATTTTCCAAGTCAGATAAAAAGGAAGAGTAAAATATGCCAGCATCTAATTCTGATTGGGCTTCTTCTTCATCATCTTCTTAATTATTATTTAAACTCATTTCTCCTTCATTCCTCAACTGATCTTTCATTAACTTTTCTTATCTCTAAGCCATCTCAAATAAGTTATCCTAATATATAATAATTCCTTATAGATTTTACAAGTTGTACTCTTACTATTAAATGAGTTAGAATGTATTTTAAGCAGTTTCTTGCATTTTCATAAACTAGCATTCTTTTTCTAACAAATCCTCACAAATCCTTTTCTGAAGATTGCTTTGATTGCTTTTTTCTAAGGTTTCTAATTTATTTTTATCATTAAATTTAAATTAAATATTATTAAACTATCTTTCGATATCATCTAATTATTCTCTTTCCATATTTTTTACTGAACTTTCAATTTTATTTATTATCCTTCTCAGTTGATATGCTCTTTCACTTACTACTTATTGTCGCTATACTAGAAGTCTTTTCTCCATATCAATTAAGTTATCTATATGTTCATCTATAGTTTAAATTCCTTCTTTTATATTTTTATTTTAAAAGCATTTTGAGCATATATATTTATATGATTGAGAAGCAGGTTAATATTAAACAAATTCTATTTTCCTTTTGTGTTCTTAACACATTAAATGACTTTCCATAGCTTTATTTCCTTCGTCATCTATCATCCCAAACTATTTAAGCAGCTCAATACTTTCTTTATTCAATTTATCATCAATTTCTAAATTTGATAAGGAATGTTATTAAGAATTCATTTCTGACTTTGCTTAAGTATTTATTATAATATTTGTCTAAATTGTTTATCTAATAATCTTAATAACCAATAGCTTTTAAATTTTAATTAATATCAGATTTTTCTAATTTCAAATAAAAACAATCTTTTAGCGGAAAATATCTTAGAATTATTTAATTTTCATTAATTTTTATTAATTTTTGAATTTTAATTGAAAACTAGAAAGCCAAGCATATATAATGTTAATTTTTAACTAATAAATAGCTTTCTAGCTAATCTGCTAAATATATTTAATATTTACTAAATTATTTTACTCTCATTCAGTTTCATCATATTAATTAGCTGTTTAAATCAACTATATATAGTAAGGAAGCAATCAATAAATATAAATAAAAAAGAAATAACTTTAAAATTATTGTAGAATTAGATTAAATTATTTATTCCTTTTCTTTTTTCAAACTTTTAATTAATAATTACAAATTTCCAGTGAGTTTACCAAAAATATTATTAATAAAAGCTAAAATCATTATCAAAATATTTAATATTGAAGTAATTTTTAATTTAAAAATTTTTCATTAGCTAATTTTAAATCAAAAATGAATAACTTTAAAATTTAAAAGAGATTAATTAATTCCTATTATTGATAATTTTAACTTATAAAAAAATAATTTTTTTTTCAAATTTAGGATATGCTACTTATTACTTTTAATTATGGTTTAAAAATTAATTGCTGTAGTTTTGCTTTAGAAAATTAAAATGTAAATTTTTTGCTCAAATAGAAAAAAAGGCAAAAAATATATTTGAATTTTAAAATACTTTTTAATTTCAATACTTAAGAAAGATTAAATCTAAATATTTTTAAATTTACTTCAAATAATATGGTTAAATATTAAAAATTAGACTATATTTTTATTAAATAAATAATTAAAATTAATAAGTAAAAAGCTTAAATACCATTAAATATCCTAATCTTTCAAAAACAAAGAACTGATTGTTTGATTTTAAAAATTCTTAAATTAAAACTATTTTTATTCTAGTGAAGATTATTAATTGGTAAATTATTAAATATTTTTTAAAATTAATAATAGGTAATAGTTTTTTGCTTGATAATTAATTTTATATCATATATAAAACCTAAAGGATTAATAAGTAGACCAGTTTTTGTATTCAAATTTCTAGAATTATTCATTGTTAAAAAGATAAATAAGTATTGAAAAATTAAAATATCTTTATTAATTAAAGCTTTTTAAGGGAAAATGAAAATGTTTTTAAGGCAAGGCATACAGCTTTTTATAAATAAAGGATAGCTCATTTTTAAAAACTAGTATAAAATGTCTAATTAATCTAATTTATTGTAGAATGACATGCTGAAAGATATAAATTACAATAAAATAAATAAGTAGAATAATCAATAAAATCTAGTAAATGAATAAACTAATTAGTAGAAACATATTTCTGAAGTAGAGAAACATAATTCAGTTTAGAACACATAAAAGAATATGGTATATTGCCATGCTCTTCCAAACGATTGGGACGAGTAAAAGTTGATGCAATACTTTGATCCTAACCATAAAAATATAGCTGAAATAAAACTTTTAAAGAATAGAATAGGCGGCTACACAGGTAGAGCTCTAATTAAATTTAATAATTCTAAAATATGTGATGAATATCTTAAAAAGTATAGCGATAATTTTATAGAAACCAGTGATGTTTTATAAAGAATAATTATGAAGCCATTTGATTTAAAAACAAAGAAAACCCGTTTATAGTTTGATAGAAGTATGAAGGAAGTTTATTTGGCAAATTTACCATACGAAGCTACTTCAGAAGAAATCTTTGCTTTGGGATAAGATTTTGGTGAAGTTATTTACGTAGATATGCCATTAACAATCAATGGATAATCAAATAAAGGATATTGTATAGTTAAATTCTCTAAAGCTGAAGAAGCATCAAAATTCCAAAGGTATTTTGATGAAGAAACCTTCTATGGAAGAAAAATAAGGTAATTTATTAATTAATATTGATTAGCATGTATGAACGTATGTATATATGACTTTAATATATAATAGAGCTTAAATTTAGCATTACGAATTTGACACTTAAAAGAAGAGAAACTAAAGATTGAGCAACAAATTAGTCAAAGAGTAAATAAATAAATATTTAATTTATTATTTTACAATATTGTATTTACAATATTATCATTTTTATATTAAAATATTTCATGTTTTTAAAAATCATCAATAAAAATAGGGATCAAAGCATTAAAAATGCAAATTTAAAAGCAAACAAAGAATTATACAATAATTTAATGAATGATAATGAATGAGCGATGTCATTCAAAAACTTACTAGAATAAAAAATTGAATATTTAGTATTAATGACTGTCTATCTTTCCATATATTTATTTTTTATATGTCTTACTAATCATTAATCAAAATATATTAGTTTTATCATTTTAATCAATTTTATGAGAATTGTAGAGATGAAAATTTTTAAATTAATAATTATTCATTTTATTTGTTAAATCATTCCAGTGATAAATAAAAGCGCACGATTAAATTATACAATTGAAATGTTAACATTTTATAAATCATATTACAGACAATCTGATCTATCAAGTATATTATTTTTATGGTTAATTAATTATGGCTTAAATATTATAGTTTTGTTAATAAATTTTACTCTTTTTAATAAATTTAATAGTCTAATTTATAGTTAAAATCTTTTAAAAATGTACCAATAATATTATATTATTTACTTTGATTTATTTAATAATCTGATAAAAATACTAAATTTAATTAATATAATTAAAAATTTATTATTAATAAATACATCATTATTACCATTTAATTTATTTATACCTTTAGAAATATTAAAAAATAAATTTAACAAGGAAGATAAACAAACAAACAAAAAAACACTATGATATTTTAATTATAATTGGAATTTTGTATTCTAGATTATTTTTTAAGTATTTATATTATTTAATAGTTTAAGTATTTTCAAACAACTATATCTTCATCAGCTTCTTCATTGAGAAGATCACCTCCGATGTTCTTAATACCCTTAGCACGGAGCTCAGCTTCCTTAATTGCAGCTTCTTTTTCTTCTTCAGCAATAACTTTTCTCTTGAAATCCAACACCTTTTTAAGTCTAATTAATTTCAAATGAATTTAATAACAAACATATTGTAAAATAAAATTTTTATACCTGAAGAAATCTTCTCTTGACATTTCGTCAAGTTCTTAATTAATATAAGCTTAAACTTCGATAAATCTGGGAATAACGACGTGTTCTAAGGCATTAACTCTTCTGTTGGTGACCTTAATAACTTCATCCAAAGTAATGAAAGATGTCTAATTTATTTTATTTGAGATTAAAGATTTATTTAATATTATAAAAATTTAAAAAAAAACAAAATATTTTCTATCATATTAATGCTTACTTAAAGGGAAGCAACTTTAACAAGGAGATAGAGAGCTTCTTTGAATCTTTCCTTGGCTTTTTGGATTGAGAAACCACCCTTATCAAGACCAAGTAAACCCATATTACCTTCTAATATTGTTAAATAATGAAAATAATTAGATTTTTTTGGAAATATCCTTAATAAGCTTTTAATTTATTTATTTATTTATTTGTTGGTTCATTTTGCTTAACAAAAATAACCAAAATATAATGAATGTTTAAGAAAATTTACCAGTATCTTCATTGTCCTTTATGTTTTCTCTAATATTTAAGTTTGGTAACATAACACCTGCAATATTTTCACTTGAGTATTCAATTCTAACAAGTGCTTTCTTAACAGACTCTCTAACATTAGTGCTATTATTTTAAGTAAAACATCAATCATATTGTATTTTCTTGCATAAAAAGAAATTTCAAATTTTTCAGAAGAATGAAATTAAATTAAGATCTTACTTGAATTAATCAGCAGCCCAGTAAGCATCAGCTAATTAGATGAAAGCCTTTTGCATTTCTTCATCCATCTTCATCTTATTTTCCAAGAGGGCAATCATAATAGCTCTGAACTTGGTCTTCAAAGCATCGCACTTCTTTTTAAGCAATTCGTGACCTTTCTTGGCAGAGACTGTCTTAGCTTTAAATAAAGCAAGAGTCCTTTTTGATAATAAAATCATTTTTAAGCTTTATCCTACAAAAAAACATCTCATTTGGCTCAAAATTATGAAAAGAGTTGAAGATGATTGAATTTCATAAATATGAAATCCTCTCAAATTAAATTAATTTATAGGAATGACATCTCCTTCGTAATTCGTAGATAAAATGCGCTGTATATAAATATGGCTACTTCTTTTATTAATTTTGAGCTAAATAGAAGATATTTGTTTATCAATAATTTTATAAATGTTGGTTGCTACATTCTACTAGGTGTAATTTATTGTGACATTCGCTTTCTTTTAGTTTGTACTTTAGTTTTAATTGCTTATCTTTTATTATTGCAAATTAAAATGATATTCAATATTATTATTATTAATTAATTAATTAGTCTATTTATTTTCCTAAACAAATAACTATTCATCGATCAATCTTTTTGATTCACACACACACACATATAAATAATCAAACACACAATCAATATAATGCAATACATTCATACATAAATGCATATTTATTTATATGTATGAATGTATTTATTTATTTTCTTTTCTATCCCACTCTTATGAATCTCTTTTTATTTATTTTTATTTTAATGTGTTCCTTTAATCATCATCTATCTACTTCTTTGATTGCAAAATTCTTTTAAGAAATGATACATTTTTTATAATTTATTGCGCATATTCTTATATATATATTTATTTATATTTTTATGTTTGTATGTTTATATTTTGATTGAATGATTCAACTTCTTTTTCATTTTGCATTATATATCTTCAATTATAAATACTATCAGGATTAATTTATGCCATAAAAAATAAAATTCTAAATATCCTTCAAATTTTCAATAAAAGATTAATTGAATAAAACTTTATATTATTAAATTCTATTTATTTTATATTTAAAAACCTAAATGTTATTTGAATACCTAATTAAAATTAAAATTGTTTTCAAAATATATTCAAGTTAAGCATGAAATAAATTTAATATAATTTAAAAGAAGAAAAAAAAAACGACAACTGCAGGATTCGAACCTGCGCGGGTAAACCCAAAAGATTTCTAGTCTTCCTCCTTAACCACTCGGACAAATTGTCTTAGTAAGATTTTTAACATAATTCTAAGTGATCTAATTATTTTTGCTAAATTTATACAATTAAATAGAATTCAATAATAGATTGCAAATTTATGATATTCCTTTTGATATTTTTAATCTAGAAAAATAATATTATCATTTAATTTTTTAATATTATTTACTGCTTTTAAAAAATAACATTAAAAACTTCAGATGTTAAAAAATATAAAATAAAAATTATAACTTAAAGAATAATTAACTTTTATAATCATAACTTAATAGTTATTCATCTTAATATTAATTAAAAACAATTAAATTATTTATTTAATCTGATTTAATAAAGACGCAAAAAAAAGATGGATGAATTAAAATGCTATTAACTCAAATGCAGACAAGTAATTTATGAGCAAGCAATTAAAAAAAATCTTTAATTTTAGGCCAGAAAAATGAAAGAATAAATAATATTTTTTGTGATAAATTAATAATGATTTTGTAGTTTTATTTATATTTTGAAATAATTTAAATTAAAAAAAATCTTTTGAAAAAAGAAAAACATTATTTGAATGAAATGAAAGAAATGTTTGTAAAATAATAAAATTTATGTTAAATTTTTTATCTTAACTTTTGAAATTCTTTTTAGGTAGGTCATTTAATCCATTTTTATTTTGAAAATAAGCTATAATTTAATTTTAATAGAGGTTTTATGTTATTAACTTAAAGATTTTTTGCAATTCTATTTATATAGGTTTAATGTTTATAATTATTAATTAAATGAAAGATATAATAGCATATTAGCTATTAAATAAGTAAATAAATCATAAAGTTAAATATTTATCTAAAATAAAAATACAACAGTGTGTTATTATCAAAAAACATAATTTATTTTATTTAAATTTTAACATCTAAAAATTTTAAAATTAAACTCAATTAAATTGATAATATCATTCTTTGAAGATTCAGATATTTAATTGTAATTGATAATTGTTTGTCTGATTTTTAGGGAACTAAAAATTGGGCTTATCAGTTTTAATTTTTAACAAAAAAATATATTTTTATATTGCTCTTTTAAATAAAATAAGTATTTATTTATTTTAAATTTTTAATCTCGCTATTTTTATAACTCTAAGTGTTAGTAGTTAGTATAGCATTTAGGATAATATGTATGATCACTAATTTAATTATCTAAATACTAAGATATAACTCTAAAATTTTATAGGAAAAATCTTATAATTATGAAAGGAATACAATAAAATTCTTATTATTTTACTAGCTTATTTTAATTGTTTACATTAAATAAAAAGAATGAAGAGCTGTAAATTATTTCATATTTAAGAGTATATTGAAGTAAATGTTACACTATAATCAATTAATAGTTTTTAAAGCTAATATTTTATAGTTGAACAGTTGATTAAGTATAATATTTTGAATTTTGTGGATTAGAAGTTGTATGGGAGTTTATGTAAAATGTTACTTTTGTTAAATTTTAAACTTTTCTTTAGTAATTCTCATCTAAATTTTTGCAAAAATTTTAAATGATTTTCTAGAATTTAGGAAGAATATAATTTTCAGATATGTTTATAAATATATTGATAAAAAACAAAAGTAATAATGTAGTAATACTAGTTAAAATTTTACAAATCAATTAAATTGAAGTATTTACCCAAAAATATTCTGAATTTACACTTGTTAATGTAATTCATTCAGACTCTTAATATTTAATTTACATTTTTTTTATAATTTAAATTAAGAATGCGCCAGAATAGGTAAATACGAAATAAGGCTAATAATCAATAAAATTTTATATAAATCTCTTTCGAAGAAATATTTTTTAAATGTTGTTATTCTACTTTTTTAAATAAAAAAAATCAGAAAATTAAAAGTAGACAGTAAGTAGTTTTATTCAAGCATTATTTAAGTTAGGTTAAAAGATTTTAGCCACTTATATTTTTTGGTTTAATTTTCTAAGGGTATTTTAACTATCAAAGCTTGTTGTAACTTAAGAAATAGTAGATGAATGAATCAATCAAAAAGTTTTGGAATTTAATTTACTTTTCTTCTGAAGCTAACTTAAAATAACGAAAAATGAATTTAATTTATAAGTTAATTTAAACGGTGTCATAACTAACATAAATAACGTTGATATTTAAAAAAGTAAACTTAAATTTGTTACACATGATAATTATTAGTATTCATTTAGATGTTTTATACTTGTTACTTTCAAAAAATAAAGAGTTATATTCTCAATAAATATTTAACATTTCTGCAAATTATTTTACAAAGAATAATTATCCTATTTATCATAATCTAACTAGTACTTTAAGATAAAAAAACTAATTATTTAGTTTTCAGTCAAAATCAATTCAAGCATTACTGAAATAAAGAAACAAAATTAATATTGGAATAAAAATATAAATTAATTTGTTAATTAAGAAACCTTTTGGTTTTACATATTAACACAATCAATATCTTTATTTAGAATTATTAATTATAAATTAGATCATGCACATATTTGTATAAGCTGTTTCGATAATCACAATATTTATTTATTAAAACTAGTGATATATTTATACTTTTTTACATATTCGAATTAAAAATAAAAGGGATACCTGCTAATAAATAACATAACTAAATTCGATTGATTGTTCCTTAAAAGAAGCAAAATATTTTTCTTTTTAATTTTTGTGTTGCATAAAATGTTAATAAATGCGATGAAATTTTTTAGATTTTCATTTTCAGTTAAGGATATTTAGATTAAGTGTTCTTGTTTATGTTTGTGTGTGCTAATTTATTACTAATACCATTACTAGTTAAAATTTAAAGATTTTTTCACCTTTGATTTATTAAATTTATGCATTTAAATCTGAGTTACTTGAATAAAAATATTATTTCTAATGAACAAATTCTAAGCAACATTACACATAATTATCCTTTCAAAATCAAATTTAATGAAAGGAATATTTTAATATTATTTCGTTGACTTAATTTGAAAATAATGAATGATAATGCTTGAATTTGATAGAAAAGCTTTACAGCTAGCTATTTATTGACAAAAAATAAAAAATAATTTGAATCAAATACTCTGTTTAACAGAGAGGTCATTTTAATAAAAAAATCTTGTGAGGTTTTCCAAAATATTATTAAGCAATTTACTAAAAAAATTATGAAGATTACTTATTTATAAGTGCACAAATTAAAAGAAATTTAGAACATAAATAGAGTGTTATTTATTAATAAAAATAAATAATTGAATTAAACCAAAAATAAATTAAATTGATAATTCTTAAAGATGATATTTTAAATAGTTTACTTCTTAATAACAACCCATTTAATTAGCTCTTAAAATCTTAATCAAGTTTTGACTGTTTCAAAAGGAGAACTTTAAATTAATAGCTCAGCATCTTTATATTATATAGATAATATCACTCTCTTCAACCTTGGTAGTACTTAACTCAGCAAATCTAATCTATTGGTCACATTTACAGGTTGGATCTAAACTATAACAGCCTCAAATCTCAATAATTATTAGAGCAAAATTTAAATTTTCAATTAAGCTAATGTGTATGAAAAGCTACTTTTCTTTGGAAATAACTCTACTCATTTCATACTGAGATAAGATATATCTCTTGGCTCCTCAAGGTGCACCTGCGAGCTATAACATTTGTAGAGTACTACATACAGATTCATAGTTAGTATTTTACAAAATTCAAGCGGAGTTACACTATCTTTAACTTTATAAAGCTCTGATGGGAGTGTGCAATACTGCAAGTAAAGCAGCTCTTAATATATAAATACTAACTTAAATACTTATTTAATTGCTTTCCAAGCATAAAAACCTTTGGATAGCTACATTTAATCTACTGAGAAGATGGGAGATTTATCAATAATCTAAAATTATTCATTTTCTAGAGACTCAAGCAACAGTAACCTGAATGAAGAAAAGTTTTTGCTGTGGTTTAACCCTTCTGCTTTACAAGTTTTTTACTTTTAATTTTCATATGAATAAAGAGATTGCAATTGCTTAATTGATTCCTCCTCAAACTAAATTCAAGCTACCGCAAAGTAGGCCTTTGGAGTTTTAGAAAGTATGAATGCTGGAGGGTACTTCATTTATACATTCACTCAAAATTAGGAATATGATTTTCTTAAGTAATATGTTAGATTTGGACAACCAATGGATAATTTTTACAACTCTTTGAATATTAATAATTAAAGTACTTCATACGAAACGATGTCTTTGATTTTTAGTTTTTGGATACAATTTGATTCCACAGTTCAATCTTTTTAGGTTCTTAATTATATTTCCCCGAACAATTAATTTTAAATTAAAATAAAATTTAACCAAAGCAGCAATACCTATTAAATAAGTGCATTCTATTAAAGTATTGAGTATATTCTAACTACATCTTCTTCGATAAATCCTGGTTTATAATACCATGTTATCCTTCAAGTTAACCCTTTATATATTGATTTATATATCAATGGAATTTTTAATCAAAGAACTGCTTTGAATTTATTAAATATATTTTCTTAGGAAACATCCAGCGGGAGCTTTAAGATTGGAGGTGAAAATAACCCAGCGTCAAGTACTGGAAAACTTTCGCAATTAAGAATGTTTAGTTCAAGTTCTATTTATACAAATTAAATTAGTTCTATAAGCTCTCTAATACCTAATTGCTTTTCTCTTGTCTAAGAAAGACAGAAGTATACCTGCATTCTTTGTTAGAGTGGATACTTTCTCAATAATTCAGGATAGTGCGTATCAAGCTGTAGTTCTTCTGAAATCTAAATTCCGTCTGTTCGTTTATGTGCTTCAAAATGCTCCTATAGATGCAATACTTGCTCACCTTAAGATCCTCTAATCTGCACTTCCTGCAGCTCCTAAAGAGTTTTGAAAGGAACAACTTGTCTCTGCGGTAGCGGTACATTTGAAGATTACAAAAGTCTATCCTGCAACAGTATTAATATCTATTTAATTAACTATCAATTTCTATTGCAAACAAAATATTTTTCCAATATGCCAAATTACCAAAAAATAAATTTTTAGAAAATCTCACAAAGTTTTTTAGCTAATTAAATTAAAATTTTTACACTTATTAAAATACATTTTATGTTGAATAAATTGGATTTTATTAATTTTTTATTTTATAAAAAGGTGTTAAAAAGCTTACAAAAGGATTTGAAATAGGCTAATTCACTTTTAATAGTGTTAATCAATTACAAGTTAACTTTAAGAATACTTTTACTTAACCTCCTAATGTTGTATTTTCTATTTTAGGTTATAGCGTTTCTGATGCAAAATTTGGCTAATTTTAAGTCTTAGCTCAATCAGTTACTTAAAGTAGTATGATAGTTACTCCTGGTGTTTCTGCCCCTTCATTTTACTTACATGTACAATATTTAGCTTACCAACCCTCTAATTTCTTTTATTCAAATGTACTTAAAGCTTTTAATTTGCTTTCATCTTCAGGGAATTATAAACTTCCATCTCTAGGACCATATTAAGGAAAAAGTTCTTCATAATTCAATACCCATGTCTTTTTTGGGGGCTATTTATGTAATCCTATAATAATTTTACTTAATAGCCCTACTTGCTCATTCAACGCTTCAGTCAATTCTGATAAAATTAGTGTTGATATCTCAGTTAATTCTGTCCTTCTTTCAACATCACCAACTATCTACTATCTAATTACTCCCCCTGAAATAACATCATATAATCTTGGCTTCAACTATAATACCAATTCTATATTTTAAGATATTGGCTACTCAGAAAAATATTAATTATCTTAAATTCCACTTTCACCTCTCAATTCTGTTATAAGTAGTTTAAATCCCTTTTCTCTTGACATCATTTATTCTATTACTAATTTCAACATTGCATAAAAAGATTTTCAGTATTTAAAATACCAACCAAATGAATTAATTAATTCATCTGGTATCACTTAGTAAAATTTTGAAATATACTTCAATGCTGTTTCTGTATTTTCAAGTGGTGTTTAAGCGACAGTATTATTTGAATAATTCTCTGATGCAGTTTGTGGAGTAAAAGATTTATATTCTTTGACATGCTTATATTGCTAGTAATTTGGTTTTGACCCAAGTAATTCATGCACAACCTGTCTTAATACGTTTTAATCATCAGGTGGAAATTGTATCACTCCTAGTGGATATTAGTAATATTTAATTTTAATCTATATTATCATAAATTCTTTTTAATAATTAGTTATGATAGTGTGAGTAATTCTAATTTACCCTGTGATGCTTCTTGCAGCTCATGTACATAATCAAGTTAATGTACTTAATGTAAAGGACAATTAGTATTTAATCAAAAGGGACTTTGTTCTTGCTAGTAGAGTAACTATTGGTAGATTATTTATTTAATTATATGTATGATTTTAAATAATCTTTTTTATAAAATTTTTTTATAGGTTCGATAATTTGGGTAATTGCCAAATATGTGATTAAAGTTGCAGCACCTGCAGTAATTCTAATTCTTGTTCAACTTGCTAAAAAGGATTAACATAAGCAAGTCCTTCTTAGCTTTGCGAATGTCCTCAAAGTTAGTGGTAAAATTCAATAATTTTTTACAAAATTTTAATATTTTATTTTTTAAAAGGTTTGATTCTGGTTCTATTACTTGTTTGCCTTGCTTTTTTGTATGTTAATCATGTTCAAGTTCAATGAGTTCTTTTTCTTAAAATTGTAATTCTTGTAAAAGTAACAGAGTTCTTGTTAATGGTTCATGTTTATGCTCATCAAACGATACCAGATTGTTTAAAGACGATACTAGGTGTAGTTAAGACTAACAAGCTGTGCTCAACATAATACTATCAAATGACTTTTTAAGTCTATCAATAGATTTTGGCATACAAATTCAGCCTTTATTTTCATAGAGTTAATCTGCACAATAAAATTGCATATCACTGTTCGGATAACAAACTCAATAATTATTAGGTTCTGGAGCACAATGTACATTAAATGGCTCATAAATAAATATTTTGTTAGGTAAATATTAAAAATATTTAATTTAATTATTTAAAAAAATAAATAAATTAGATGGAAGTGCTAGAGTTTTACCAGGAGATAAGATTAATTTTAATTCTAATTCTCTATAATACACCTACAATCAGCTTTCAATTACTCAATTCTTTCGTAATTAAGTTTAAATGACTGACTAACCTTTACAAGCTTAAATAAAGTTAAGTGACTACAATTAAATTTAAAATTACTGCTTTTCCTAAGCAATAGCTTTACAAGTAATAGCCAACGATGGTAAAAGGGGTTTCAGGTCTATTTCTTGGGCATTGAATTCAATTTAACCAGCAGACAGCAACAGCTAAAAATCTTTTTAATTAGTTGTTAATCAGGCTAATCAAAACTAATCCTAGTAGATAATTGTATTTCTCCCTATGGTTTCATAAGATATTTCACTATCTTTTTAAGTTTCATGGGATTTATGGATAGGTTAAAGCGGTGTTTAAAACATTAATATAATAATTCAAAAAAAAAAATTCTTAAGCGTAAGCCATACGTTTATGCAATCTCCTCCATACTATATGTAAAAAAAAATTAATATCTAAATTACTAATTTAAATTTTAAATGTTTAGAAATTAAGACGTTGGAATTTTGTATAGTGTGAATTCTTAAATCTGTGATGAGCAAGGCACAATTTTAAGAATTTAATAACCTCTTAACATTGCTATTTAAAACAGTCAACTTGGCATAAATTTAATGAAGTAAAATTATAATGAGAATGAATTCTTATTTACGATTCAAGCTTATTCTATGAAAGCCAATAATACCTACAATATCTAAGTAAAATAATTTAAATTTTAATTCACATTTTTTAATTAAAAAAAAACAAAATAAATTTTCATTTTTGGTTGGAAAAAAATATCAAATTTATATATATATTTTTACTTATATTAAAAAAGGCTACTTTTACAGATGCTTCTGACTCATCTATAACTCTCAATGACTCAGCAAATTTGTATATAACGCCCTCACCTTTGATAACTAAAATTGTTGGGGGAAACAGGTATTCAAGCTACTAAAAAGCCATGATTATTAACTCATTTCTTTAAGATATTGAAGATTAAAATTCTTAAGAACTTAATCTTGGTATTTCTATTAGCTGGAGCTGCTAAAATCTTGGTGTCTCATAAGACTGCTTTAATAGTAAAGGGTAACCTTTAGTCTTATAAAATGACTAAAAATCTTTGAATATCAGTGCACATACATTCCTACCATACTAAGCATTGCAATTCAATTTAAAAGGAACAAAAACAAAATCCTATCTTAATACCACTGTTACTAGATACGGTTCTGATTAGATAGTTGCTTTTGTTACTGAATTAGATATACCAGTTCTAACTGTTTTGCTTACTGATGATTTAATTATTGATCCAACAATAAATCCAAATTAACTCATCCACGCTCTAATGGTCTATGACACTACAGTTAATACAGATGTGCTTTACTACTCAGGAGCAATTATTTACAATGATAATGTTGTTGGAACTATTAAATTTGATTACAGTTTTACTAGATTTTAGATTTGGGATTATTTTAATGGCTTTTCTTCTTCTAATCCTTCAATTTAAGTTAGGTTTTCTGTTTATAATCCATAATACGTTCTCCCTAGTTTATGTACTATCAACTTCGTCTTAAATTTCCCTCCTTCAAACTGTTAATTGGTAAGCAACATATCTACAGGATACTCATTAATTGACTCCTTTTAATTTAATCTAAACAATTGCTAAGATTAGAACTCGCCTATCACATACTAATTCTTCTACTATACTTAAAGTGCTTAATATAATTTCGAGTTAGTTAATAATTAACAAATTTAAAGATAGCAGATAACAGATAAGGTTTTGTCTAATAGTGTTACCACCTTTCTCCCAGGAGGCTAATTAACTATTTTAGCATAAGCTATTGATTCTAAAGGAGCTGTTTCTAATTCAACAATAACTATCAATGTAAAGTATTAAAGCTATTCTCCTAACGATTTTCTAGATGCTATAAATAAATTTATCTAAGACTCTAATATATTATTACCTGAATAACGTATTCTTAATTTAAATATAGTAAGCTAAGATATTTTAAACAGAGAAAAATCTTTTTAAAGTATAAAAATCTAACTATCTAACCTAAAGTTATAAATAATATAATAATTATAACTAATTTCTACTTAATTAGTGGCAACATCATACTTCTATTAGCTTGCTGATCAAACAGTCAATATGCTATTTTAATCTAATATAAATTTATAACCCTCGGATTAAATGACTTAAATTTAACTAATATATAGCAATTTGCTATCTATTTAAAAGAAATGTGAGCCTAGTATTATGAGCCAATAAAAATATGAGAAATGCCTTTAAGATGTGTATCTAACTTTTAACATATTAGATAGTTTAAGCAGTATTACTTAAGCAAACACATTATCTTTGAATACCCAATTTATAGATATAGTACACTAAATAGGAAATACACTGAATTATCAATCTCTTCCAAACGAAAATGCTATTATTTTCAAAGGCTAAAATATTTAAATTATAGCTTAACAAGTAACTGAAAAAAATATTCAAATGTTTACAGGAATAGGTACAGATTAGTACAAACTTAGAAGAAATTTATAGGGTTCTAATTTTTCTAATAGCTAAAGTGATAATTAATACATCTAAATTTATCTATAACAACTAAATAATTCTACAAACGTTTATGATGCTTCTTACAATAAATATAGTATCAACTTTTACCAATAAGACCAATCTTTCAAAAACTACACTGATAAAATTTTTAATTATACCTAAAAGCAGGCTGAAATATACCCTGTGATAGATCCGAATATCAAAAATAATGCAACAAATTAACCGTATAATCCTTAAAATGGTGCTATTCATTATTTTAATTTAAATAGCAATAAAAACAACTCATAAAATATAACTTGTTTTAATAAATAAAATAACTAAAATTGGTCTAAATCTACATGCTCAACTAGAATCAATCTACAAACAAATCAAGTTCAATGTATATGCAATGATTTAACGCCTACAACAATAATATAAGATATTAGTGACCTCTTTGATAATAATAAAAACCTGGATACTGTATTCAGCTCAAAAGGAATCAGCAATATAGAAAATTTCTCCAATTTTTATGAGTATTCCGTTTTCTGGGTTGTTTTTACACAAACTTTTATATTTATTTGCCTAATATTCTATGGAAAACGTTTAGATTCTGAATATTTATATGGCAGCATTCCAAAATCTTTAAGAAAGAAAAAGATCAATAGTAAATCAAAAATATTTCCTGTTAGTCAACAGACTTAGTTAGATACAATTAAGCCTAATACCCCAACAGATCAAGCAAATATTAATTTTACAATAAAAGAAGAAGATGATGAAAAAGAATCACCTAAAAAAAATTTTGAGCAGAATTTGCCAAATAACATTCCAAGTATTTTTAAATTAGAATAGATATAAAAAATTGAAAGCAAAGAGTAGACACCTGAATTGAAAAAAGCATAAAAAATGAAAACTCAGTAGGATCAATATAAAGATTAAAATTTAAAGGGCAAGGAATAAATGAAAATGGTAAATAATGGATTATAAATGAAACATAAGTTAAGCATAAAGCTGCCTTAAAATATTGAATAAAATTTAAACTAAGAGCAAGAAGTTGACTAAAACATAAACAGTAAAAATGTAAATAATAATGACTTTAGCCAATCAGATATATTTGAAAATGATGCAAATACAACATTAGGTAAAAATAACTAGAATAACCTGGATACAACAAGACCCTTCAGCTAAACAACAATAAAATAATCAACAAAGAATTTAAGAAAAAGAAATACTAGAAATGCATAATAAAATTTTGATGCAGAGTTTTTAAAATATAAACAATAAATTAAAGAACCTTCCTCTGTTTCTGCAGGTTTAATTAATTAATTACCAAACATTAGTATAAATAATGACAACAAAGACAGTAAAAGAGAATCCCTGAGCTTAAATGAAATAGATTAAAATGTGTAATTCATGAAGTCTTCATATCAAAGCAATGTTCCTTCTATTTTTAAAATTGGAGATTAAAAAGATGAATAAACTCCATAAAATTTCAACAACTGGAAAACCAACCTTCTTTAGTTGCCTAGCATTACCACTATAGGAGATTAATAAAGTGTTACAAATGATAATGAATAAAATAAAATGTAAGCAGCCATTTTAAAATTAGAAAAATAGAATTCCAACACTTCAGTAATTAAAAAATCAAAGCAAGAAAGAAAAGCTAAAAAGTAAAATTTGTTGAATGTTTAGAATGATTTACTAGTAGATCAAAAAGAAAAAATAAATAAAATAAGCAGCTTGAAATACTATGCCCATTTCCATGAGTTTTTATCAGTGTTTTTGGTATTTAATTATGAAGTATCAAGAGCAGTAAGATTTGTTTTATTCTATCTTAGATATTAGCATAGTTTGGCAGTTAGTATATTGTTTGGCTTTAACAAAACCTTTGTCTAGAAAATATTTATTTCAATAGCAAGCTCTTTATTAATTTTAATTTTTAGTATTTTTATTGAAGTCTTGCTAACAACCAATAGCTTACTTAAGAAAGTAGGTGTGTTTTTATCTATTTTATAAGCAGCTTTCTACATCTATGTGATTATATCTATTATTAGTGGAGATGATCCTGAAAGTTCAAATAAATTTTTCCTGACCTACATTTAATTCTTAGTAACAGACATATTTGTTATGTAAGTATTGACAGCCCTTATATTTGGCTTAATAGCCAAAAATATTTTGAATAGATAAAAAGATTAAGAAGAAGAAAAATAAGGCTTTTTTTACAAGCTTTTTAATATTCTTAAATTAAATATCATTATTCAAGCCTTATTAAGTTGATTTATATTAATCAATTTATAATTTTGTAATATCTAATTTCTGTTTAGTGCTATGACTTTAAATCAATCAATCCTTTTAAAATTCTAAAAGAGATTTTATTAATAATATTTAATTTGATTGTAAATATTTTAAATTATTTGTTCTAATAAAACCATTAATAAAATAATTTACTTTAAAAATAGAAAGTAGTTAATCCATACTTATAAAAACAATTAATAAAAAAAACATTTTTAAGAAAGCATGCTTTTTTTTTAATAACTTACTTTGCTACTAATGACTTTTAATCAATTATTTAAGATTCTAAAAGAGATTTTATCAATATTATTTAATTAAATTGTAAATATTTTTAAATTAGAAGGTTTATTTGTTTTAATAAACCCATCGATAAAAAATTTAAGATAAAAATAAAAAATAATTAATCCATCCATCCTAATAATTTACAAATAAATAAACGATACTTAAACAATAAATGAAAAAAATATTTTAATAAACCATTCATTATTTTTTTGGATTTAATTACTTACATTATTGTTAAAACATAATATTTATATTTCAGAATGAAATTATTATTAAAATTAAATAAATATCTGTTATTGTATTTCTATCAAAGTTTTTTACCAAATAACAATATTATAAAAATATACATTCATGGTAAGTTATAAAATTTCGTATTAGCTATAAGGCCATTCGATGATATATTTTGCTTTATTATTAACTTAAAAGTTTTTTGTTTTAATTAAATGAGTCTTAATTAATAAGGATAGATAGTATTATTTAAAGAGTAAAATTGAATAGAAAATTTACAAGATATCAGATTTCTAGTTATTTTGTAGTATGTTATAGTAGTTTAAATATTAATTTAAGCTACATTCTAGCTAAATTTTAATAAGCGTAGAGTGATAATATCTATCAGTAAGATTATTTTTCTTTGTTATGATATCTGTCTGCTAATAACGCAAAATCCTAAGTTTTATTTAATAAATTACTGGCTTTGTTTTGACTTTAAATAAATTTATGATTTTTTTTAGTCATTGCTTTAGTAGAATAAATAATAGATAAAAAGAAGACAACTTAATTACATTAAAATTAATAATAATCATAATTAAATTGATAAATTCAATAATTAAAATTGCACCTAAAGCATATTATAATAATTTATTAAATATTGATTAAAAAAGATGCAAAGGTACTGCCATAGATCTCTAAATAAATTTGATATTTTCGGTAGCGATGTGGGTCTCATTTATAAAAATGATAGCTTATTTAGGACTGCTTTTGGAGGGATTATCACAATCGCCTTTGCTGCTACTTTAATAATTTTATTTTTTCATAATGTAAGCAAGTTTTAAATATAATAGCTTTTACTTAAATTAGCGCTTAAATTAATTATTTTTTTAACAAAAAATAGTTTTCAACACTAGTTTAGAAGAGTAATTAAAATGCAATTTAACCATTTCATGGATAACATAATTTTATTTTATTATTTTTAAGGTGAAGTTAGCGTAATTTAATCTAAGTCTTATGATGTCAATCCAAGTATGCTAAACTTTACTTAAAACTAATTCATGATAGCAGTTAAAATAGATTAAGATAATTTTATCTAAAGACCTACCTACAAAATAGGATTTGAGAGAAGACACTACTACACGTTGGATAACGGAACGTTTGTATAAATAAAAGTAAGTATTAATTTGTTTTTCCTATCTTAAAAAGAAGTATTTTCTACTAACTAACTTTTAATGTATCTATCTATTCTACTTTTCAATCAACTCAAAAATTAAAAGTATGGAATATTTACCCTTCCCATTGATTTATTAAAAGTAAAGTAAATAATAAAAGGACTTAACTATATTTCTTACACTTAATATTTTTTCTTAGATTACTATTAAATAATTACATAAGATAAAAACTATTTCGCTTTATTTTTATATAAATTTTAAGGAACCTGTTTACTTAGAGCCATGTAAAATAAACCATTTTGCTTCTCTACCAAACTAAAATATTAACTGGACATAACAATATTTTGATCAAGAGCTGAGCGACTATTTGTGTCTCAAGTAATAGATAATATTTAATATTTAGCTGTCAAGGATAGATAATAAACAAAATCAATCAATTAATTATTTTCACTATTACCAACCAAATTAATGAATTCTCGATTAATTATATGATTTTATCAATTAGGATGGATAGCTTTTTTCCAGTTGGTGGAAGATATGAAAGTCCTGATTTCTTTCATTTAAAATTTGTTGTTACTAAATGTGCAAATGTGACTGACAACTCAAATCCTTGGTAATATAAATGCGCATCAAATGAAACAATTCAAACTAAGTTGAAAAACGAAGACAATCGCATAAAGTTTATGTTTTCTAATTATTTGCTGTAACCTGAAAAATCTAAAGATGTAACCACAGCTTTTTTAGACTCTTTGATTTTTAATATCCAACCTGATAAAGTACTTTTTGATGACTTTTTTTAGTGCAAATTAAACTCATAGTCTTTCTATATTTTTTTCATTCAAAAATTGTGGAAAAAATTGTTAAATTTATATTAAAATTGAATTATTTATTTATTTACATATTTCTTTAATAAAAAATATTAGATGTACACAACAGCTAACATATTTATGAACGAAAAAATGGTAGAAACAGATGAAAGTATCTTTCTTATTAAATAGATTCACTAAGACACTTACATTACAATTGATAACGGAGATTTTAGGCAATAAAACGCTGTTGGTTAATTTGATAAATTTTGTGAAATATTTTTTTTGAGAAGTGCTTACAGCACAGATATAAAAAGATAGTTTATGAAGTTAGATGAAGTAATTAGCTATATAGGAGGTTTTTCTTAAATATTTCTATTGATATCCACTATTATTGGTAAAATATACTTAATAAATATATTTATAATTTCACTTTCGTTTATAATTTATTATTTAATTAAATAAAATAAATAACATTTTCATTCCACTTGCTTGCTATTTAATTTAAATATTTTATTAATAGTAACATTTTTGATCTATTCAGCTTTACATATTTTTATATTTAAAATTTTTTTTGTGAATTTATAAAAATAGTTAGCTTTTATAATGAGTATGTATATTATTTAGAATTAGCTAATAGACTATATGATTTTGAACTAAAAGAATCTAGCGACAATTGTACACAAGATAAAAACAGATCAAAATAAATTTCAATTTAAAGTATGGCTATATAGGGTATTGGTCCTTAGACAAATAACATACTTTCCTCAGGTTAGCTCCAGTTAAAAACTGATTATTAGGAGAATAAGCAAATAGAAAATTAAAATAAATTTAATCTTAAGACAAACAATAAAACCAGACATGAAAGTAAAAAAATTACTAATAGAGAAGAAGCAGGTTTGATGCCAATAGATTAAATTAGAAATATAATTTGTAGCAGAAAAAAGACATACATTCACTTAGCAAATAATAACATGCCTCGAAAATCTCTTTAAAACAATGATTTTTCTTACACAAAAGCATATCAAATAGATTAAATTTCAGAAGAAAAACTATCTTAATAAAAATCTGTTAAAAACATTGAAAAATATGAACCTGTATCTGACTAAATGATTATTTTAGATATGGATAAAAATCAAATTAATTCCTAGTAAAGCGAAAATAAAATAAAAGTAGAGAATGGCATCATCAACTCCTTTACACCAAGATCTACAAACAATATAAACTAACTTGGCTTGTAATAACAAATTGATTATGATAATAATTGTACCAAAACAGAAACGTATATAGGACAAAATAAAAAATAAAATGATTTAAAAAATGTTGATACTTTAAGAAACAAAAAATTCAACACTCAAAAAAATCAGCAGGGTTCTGAGATTTATAGTCCTGAATCATAAAACAGCATCTTTTAAAAATATGAAAATAAGGTATTTGAAGGTCTCGGTTTTAATAATGCAAATTAATTCTTAGAAAAAGAACTTGAATTTATTATTAAAAGAGATAGGTCTATTCAAATGTCTTATAAGTATTTTGTTAATATAATCACATGTGGAAAAATTTTTAATACAGAGGATGTTAAATTACTGAAAAAAGCTAACTCGCTTGTCAGAAAAGATTTGGATATCTTTAATGTTCTAGATAAAATAAAAGAAGTTGAAAAGTTGAAAAAACTCTTACTAACTCAAGAAGAGCAAGTGTTATTTAATTTTTTCCCAAAGCCTGTTATAAAGATAAAAGACGAAGCATAGCTTCCATCTAGATAATAAATGGCTTTAGCTTCGAGGTCAAGCTAATCTCAACAAATCAAATTGAATAGCAAATCAAAACAATGGAATATTAACATGAAAAATATAGCAACTGTGTCAAAAGCTTTTACTAAATTTAAAAACAACCTTAAAAAAAACAGGATAAACGAGTACGAAACTCTATTTGAGTGCTACGATAAGATTATGCAAAGCTAAGAATCAAAGTATTTTATTATATTAAAATAGCTTACTTACAATTAAATAAAAATTTATTCAAGAAAAATTAAGTTATTTAAGAGTTAAACTAGAAAAAAAAAAATTAATTAATTAATTAATTAATTTTGATCTAAAATCTTTTAACAAATGTTTGTTACTTAAATATCTACATAAAAATGTACTATTGAATTAATTATATTTTTTTATAAAAGGTATAAAAACTAATTGATTTACTTGCTAGGAGATGAAATGCGAAACATATTTGAAGTGACAAAATTGTAATATTTTGTTTTATCTAATTTTTTTTATTTAAAAAAAATATTTTAAAATATAACATTTTAGAATGTAGTTTAAAAAGTAAGAATCAAATAAAAACGAATGCTGTAGTGGTTAATTACTTAAAAGAAATTTGAGCTTGCAGTTAAACAAAAAAGAAACATTGAATAAATAAAATGTCAATCAAGCTTCTTAATAACATAAAGTTTCGCAGTTTAAATCTATATAAAATATAACCAGGGATGAAAAGGCTAGTATTAGTGAAGATGATAATAACACGAAAAATATTATCCCTGAAGAATTAAAAATTTGTTAAATTTACGATATGTGCAATGATTATTTAGAATAGAAGAATGATATTATAGAAAGTCATATTTCTATGGAAAACAGGCAAATAGATGAAGCGAATGAATAAAACATAGAATCTATGTAAAATAATAAAATCTGTTTCTAGAGAAATTTTGAATAACTAAAGAATCCACTCTAAATGTGATTGATCATACAATCACATAAAATCACAGATTTCTCAAATTTAATTTTTTCTTTTATACATACCAACAAATAAGTTATTTGCAAAAATAATTAAAAACCAGAAAAATAAAAATTTACTAGTTAAATTTTCAAAACCTAAATTAATTTATACTAAAAATACTTTTTAATAGATAGAAAGAAAGAAAGATCAATAAATAAATTAATTAACAAATTTAATCTTCTATCCTTCTTTTTTGTATCTTTGCTTGTAAAATACTTAACATTAACATACATACAATCAAATTTTTCTTATCACTTATTAAAGAATAAATTAAATCTTCTTTAGATTTTCTGATTATTGTTTTGATTATTTTTACAAAGATTATATGAGAATATATTTTATCTTCAAAGTTTCTTAAATGAGATGTTTTGATAGATTTTCTGAATTTATAATTTATAAAAATAAGATATATTTTTTATTTTCTTATCATTATATTTATTAATATTTGATACATATATTTTAAGTAGTTTCATTTTTATGCAGATTTTATAAATACAGACACATTGAATTTTTTAATTAAAAGATAGAAAAATTATAATTTTTATACTGTAAATTCAAAAGAGTGATCATAATTTAATTTTTGTGATTGATTTTTAATTAAAAGTAAATTTTATTTAATGGTTTGTATTATAAGAGCTCGATTTATTTATTAAATCATTTATTCTTTGTCTAACTTGATATTACAAATTATTTTTAATAACTATTTATTAGATAATGTCTAAGAGATAAATAAATATATTTATGGTCTCAGAATATTTTTCAAGCATAATAGTATATTAAAAATCTAAAATTCTTCAAAAAAAAAAAAAAAACTGAAAAATTTATTTTAATTAACATTCAACTAAAATCTTGAAAGAAAAATTTTATGAGAGCCACTGATTTTGATCAAAGCGTAATTAACAATAAATAAAATCTGTAATGTTTTTTGGAGAAAGTAAATAGATCAAATAAAAAAAGAGATATTATATTATGTGGATGGGCAGAAAAATAAATTAAAGTTTGATAATTATAACAAATTGAAATTATTTGATCAAAAAGAGAAAATGAATATTTTGGAAAAAGTCGACATATTTGGTATTCAAATAGGATTAAATTATAAATAAGACAATGTATATAAAACTGGTTTTGGTGGACTTACTACTTTAGTGTTTATTGCAATGATGACCATATTTTTTTTCAACTAAGTAAATATTTGAGTATGTATTTATTTATTCATCTTACCTATTATATTTATATTAAAAGGTTGTGACTCTTATTTAGAAATGTACGTATTTATTTATTCATTTGTCTCATACAATAAATAAAGAGAAAGAAATTTTTAAAGAATAATATTTAAAAATTGTATTAATGTTTTGTGTATTTAATTAAAATTAGCTTAGGTTAACTACACTACCTCTCCATCAGTTGAAACTGAGCCGGGGATTATTGAACTAAATACTAACAGTTACATGATAGCTGTTAAAATAGATTAAGATGATTTTATAACTAATCCATATTACAATTTAACATTTGAGCAAAGACATTATACAAGATATGAAAATGGGACATATATTTAGAATAAAGTAAGCTAAAAATTAAAAATTATTCTAATTCATTAATATTATAAAAACCTTAGACTCCTATTTAGCTTGAACCATGCACTTGGGACCACTTTAAAGGACTTCCTAATTTACAATATGATTGGCAGTAAGCCTTCGAATTACAAGACCTGAGTGACTTTTTGTGCTTACAGTATCTATCTATTATCTATTTACTTTGACTAAATTACTAATTCGTCCTAAATCAATTATAAATTAAACTTACTTTTTTTTATTACCAATCATAGAAGAAATAAAACTTTCTACGTAGGAGGAAAATTTGAAAATAAGGATTTTTACCATCTAAAATTCCTAGTTACATAATGCAAAAATTCAACTGATACAACTAGAAAATGGCATCCCGTTTGTAAGACACCTTAAGAAATCAAAGATAAATAAAATGACGAAGACACTAGAATAGATTTTTTATTTACAAATTATAATTTAAATCCAGAAAAACCTGATGGAACATCTCAGATTTACTTAGAAAGTATGTTTTTTACATTCTAGCCTCATTATGTAAATTTCGTTAATTTTAAGAGAATAAATTGATAAATTTTACATAATAAATTAAATAGATGTACTCAACAGCTAATATATTTATTACTTAAAAAACTATGACAACTGACAACAGTTTGTTTCCATTCGAGGATAATTCTGATGAAATATTTCCTATTTATAACAATGGCGATTACAAATAGCAATATTCTGTGGGAGATTATTCGAAATATAGTGAAATTTTCTTCCTTCGTAGTAATTTCGATACGTAGATTAATAGAGCTTATCAAAAGATTGATTAAGTTATAAGTTATATTGGTGGATTTTGTTAAATGTTTTTGCTTTTGTTTGCATTTGTGGGTAATAAATAAACAATTATTATTATTAATTTATTATTTGAAAAAATAAATTAGTGAGAACTTACAATTCTTATCACTATTAATTCGAGTTAATAAATAAACTTTATGATTTTGATTTGAATGATATACAAAATGATAATGACTAGCATCCTAACAAAACTAGTCCAACAAAACAGCGAAGAACATCATTTTTTCAAGCAAAGTAAAATTGTAAAATAAATCCAATCGAATCTTCTAATTAGATAAATGCCCATCAATCTAAGGTTCAGACTTAAAAAATTGATAAAAGAGGCATTTAAGCAGATGCTAACTAACATAATCCAAGATATTCTTCGATTGATTTAAGCCCTTGTAAATTAAATAAAAGCAGCTTACAATTTGAAAAAGAAGTTTCTCAAAATATTGAATAAAATACTGGGACAATTAATAATGAATAAAATTATTAGTCTAAAATACTCAAAGAAAGCTTAAGTCCAACTTAAACTCGAGCTTCTCCTTTGAAAAGAATTCAGCTAGAAAAAATTTAATTTTCTACATAGTAATCTGTATCAGTTTTACCTTTAAACTATACTTCAAGCTAAGAAAGAAATAATCCTTATAGCGATGAACCAAAAAGAATTAATCAAAAAAGCATGTTTGTAAAAAAAATATTATAAGAGCAAGAGTCAGGCATTTTAAAATTAGAATAACCATCTAATTAAATAAACCACAATGAAAACAATCCAGAGGTATTTTTTTATTTGCTATTTGATCTTTATATCTTTCTATCAATTTTACTTTATGGTAAATAAATGATTATCTATCGATTAAGTGATCTCAATATCGCTTTATTAATTTATGATATTTTTATTAACTCATTTAATTATATTTATTTATTAAAATTTATCGATGAAGATCAAATAAAATTTTATTGACGAAGATCAAATAATCTAAAGATATTTTTAAAATTAGACTCCATATCATAACAAAATTGCAGAAAATGAATACAACGCTAGAATGAATGCTTTCAATGAAGGTGCATAGGATGAATACTTTAACTAGGCTTTATAATTAACAAGCGAGTAAGCCTTAAAAATTAAGAAAGGCGTTAAATTCTACAACGCTTAACAATTTTTAGAAAGAGAAATAACAAATTACATCAGGAAAGAAAATCCAATGAAATTAAGTCTTTAATATTTTATCAACTCAATAACTTTTGGAAAACTTTGCAATACACCAAGTGTTTAGATTTTAAACAAAGCAAACGATATGCTTTCAAAGGATATTGATATTTATGAATTGATTAGAAGCATTAAAGAGATAGATAAGCTAAAAAAACTCCTTTTAAATAAAGAATAAGAGTCTCTGTTTAATTTCTTCCCCAAGCCTTTAATATCCCTAAAAGAAGATGATGGCATACCTAAGATAGATTATTTAAAAAGTGCATAAACAAATAATAAAGTTACGTTCAATAAGCTAATCTACCAATAAAAAGTTACTTCCTTTAAATAAATTGCTTTAGTAATTAAAGCAATCAATCGTTTTAAAATGAATCTTAAAAAAGGATAACACTCATAAATAAAAAAACTCTACGACGCTTATGTAAAAATCATCCACATCGATAATCCTAACAATTCTGAAGCTGAGTAAAATTTTCATTTTTTTTTGCATCTTAATTTACATTCATACTTTTATGATCAACAGAATTAATGAAAGACTTGTCTAATTGCTAGGAAAGGAATTGGTTAAGATTTTTGAAGCTACAAGAAGGTATATATTATATAATAACAATATAATCATAATTTTATTTTTTTTTCATTTTAGAATATATGTAAAGACTGAAGAGTAAATTTATAGAGAAACAATCTTAGCCATCCAATAAAATTAGAATGATGATTAATTCAATCAGAATTATAATGATGTTTCTCCTATTTAAAACCAAATTGCTTGTAAACCGTATATTGATAATCAGGTAAGTTCTTCTAATTCTGAGAGTAAGAAGTAAGAGGAGTAATAAATTTCTCATAATAATGAGTAAGTAGATGAAAAAATTGAGATAAATGAAACTATAAAAGAAGAAAAATAAATTAATTTAAATACATAGCAATAGCAATAGACACAAACTGATCAAAATATGTCAATTTTAAATGCTACTTCACTACCTTTTATAAATAATTTTGGTAATCCTGAGTAGACAAGCATTATGAAAATTAATAACAACGAAAAGCATAATTAAAGTGAAATGGATTAGGAAGATAATTAACAGGAGGAGTTTAATGTATATTAGTCTTATAGTCTAAATAAAAATCTAAAAATGGATAAATAAGATGATTAAAGCAATATGAATATCTCATCTTATCAAATAGAGTTTAATACCCCTATTTAACTTGTTTAAAAAGTTAAGTCGAAGAAAAACAACTATGTAAAATCACCTAAATCAAAAAAATAAAAATGAAAATTACTAAATTACTTCAAATAAATAAATTTATTTTTAATAAAAATATTTTAATAAATCCATAATTGTAACCAAATAAATAATGTACTCTTTCACTACTTTAATAGTTTAGATATATAAATAAACAAATAACTTCGATTTTCTTGTTTTACTTGTACTTTCTTTTAGTTTTAAAATAACTAAGAAAAAATATTTTAATTATGAGTTATAAATCTATTTATAAATTTAATGTAATTATTTCAATACTTAAACTAATGTTTAATTATTTCAAATTTAAAAGTCAGCTTGTGTTTTTTTATAAAATCTAAATTTTTTTTTTTTTCCCATATTAATTAATATTTTTAAACATAAATTATTTATTTATTTAGTTATGTTTTAACAAAGTTTTAAGATTGATTTTTGTCTTTTAATTTAGAATTTATCAAAATTAAATTATTATTTAATTTCTTATTTTATTAAAACAGTGAAAAAAATAATTTAACTTGATTTATTGAAAATCATTTTATTAATTTTGAATGTTTTAGCAATTTAATAACAATTCTACTATATTTATTTTTATCTCTAAATCTATTATTCATCTTCTAACTAATCAATTATAGTCTTATCTTATTTATTATTTATTAGTATGCATGAAGCATCCATCATGAATAATACCATTTAGAAACTATTATTATTAAGCATCAATTGCTAATAAAAATAAAAAATCAAATTAATTTCTCTCATACAAATTAAAAACAGTTAGTTCTGAATAAGCATAATTTTAATAATTACTGGAATATCAAATAATTAACGCAATAAACACACAAATAATAAAAATATTAATTAGTTTGTTGAGAAAGATAGTAGTAAAATACATTTCAAAATATATACAGAAGATATATGTAAAAGTACTTGATCAAATCGTTTAAAGGGCTGGATGTTTTTGGCTCAGATATCAGTTTAAATTATAAAAATGATACTATTTTTCGAACTGCCTTCGGAGGAGTGATTACAATACTTTTTGTTTGCTTCATATTTCTACTATTTTTCAATAATGTAAAACACTTTTGAAAAATAAAAAGATTTAGTAAAATAGCAAACTATAAATATAACATTTTACCTTAAAAAATAGGTTATTACCTTGATATCTAAAAGTAAACATAAAATAAAACTCTTTTATGACCTTATCTTACATCTTTTGACATCATATTTAAAGCATAAATCACTTTTGTTGAATCAGTTGAGTATGATACTGATCCAGGAGTGTTAGAAGTAGGAAGTCACAACTTTATGATTGCTGTGAAAAACGATTAATCAAATTTTATTAGCAAGCCTCAATACAATATTACTTTTGAATGGAGGCATTATTAGAGATTTTAAAATGGGACCTACATACAAAACAAAGTAAATAAACATTTTTGTTTTTCATTTATCTAAATAAGTCAAAAGTTCTACCTACCTAAATTTAATATTTGATTAAACAAATTAGAACCCTATGGAGCTAGAGCCTTGCACTATGGATCATTTTTCAGACATCCCTTCTAAGCAAATAAATTGGACATAAGTTTTTATTGAATAAAGTATAAGTGATTTTCTTTGTTTAAAGTATTTTATTATAATTTTAAGTAAGATAGTTTTAATATACTCACAAATAAAAGAAAAGGAGAAGTTCTTAAAATAGGAGGAGCTTTTTCTAGCAATGATTTTTACCATTTAAGGTTTTCTGTAGTAAGTTGTGTAAATTAAACTAATTGGCCATCCAATGCAGCATGGCAACCGGTTTGTGATACTCCTCAAAATATAAAAGCAAGTCAAAGCAAGTCAACTAGAGTTAATTTTTTAGTAACTAATATGTAGGTCAATCCAGAGAAGACTCAAAATCATGCATAATCTTTTATAAACTCTCTAATCTTTTCATTTCAACCTTAACAAGTAAGTATAAATAAATTATATTAATGAAAATAAAAATAATTTAATTTTAACTAAAGATGTACACAACTGCTAATTTGAATATTAACTAACAAATAATCAATACCGATGAAAGCCTAATACCTGTTTCAGACATAACTTCAGAAAAATACTCAGTTTATTAAAACAACGACTACACAGAATCTTTCTCTGTTGGAAACTTTACTAATTTTTGTGATATCTACTTTATAAGAAGCTTTTTTACTACTACATTTAATCGTTAGTACTTAAAGGTAGACGAAGTTATAAGCTATATTGGTGGATTTTGCTAAATTTTTCTCTTGATTTCAGCAATTATTGGTAAAATTTACATCACAGTTATCAAAAATAATTTTTAGTTGTTTTAAACAAAAACACATTTAAAGTATTTTAAAATGCAATTTTAACCTAAAAAATATTATTTCAAAAATTATTTAAGTATAAATAAAAAATACTTCAAATCTATTTTCAAATTTAAAATTAGCTTTCTGATAAAAAAAGCATGATAGTATCTTGAAAATAATATAATTAAATAAATAATTAATTAAACTCTTAAAATGTAACATTTATTTATTTTTAAAAATAGTACATTTTTATAATCACTATGTTTATACTTTTGAGCTTGCTAATAGATTGTATGACTTTGATATAAAAAGGAAAAAAAATGATTAAAAGAAGTAAAATGAATAAAATAAGCTTGAAACGTATTAAGTTAATGTGACTGAGGCTGATTAAAATCAATAAATGACTACTATGGCTGATGAATAAAATAAAATGACAAAGAATCCATATCGGCAAAAGATCAAAGACTTTTATAGAATTAAAAGCTTAAACTAGGACGGCAGAATATTGACTAGAGAAGATGCTGGCTTAATTCCACTAGACGAGATATAAAAAATGTTAGAGAAACAAAATGCAATCAGCATAAAGAATGATCTAAAAGACAAATTAATTCAAAAAAATAAATAAATTGATTAAAAATCATAAGAGTAAAATTTTAACAACCTAAAATTTGGGAATACTTTAGGATTGGAATTGAATATGAAAGATAGTATATTAATTAATAATCCAGATTGCAAAAATAACTATGATAGGCAGCAATAGACAAATAAATCGAATTTTGCACAAGACAATATTTTTTGTTAAAATAATAATTTAGATATTAAGAAAGGTTGCAAGAACGAAACAGAAAAGATAAATGAATAGGATATTGATAACTAAGCACGTAGGGAAACAAATACTGATTAATATATGGCTAGTCCCTAATTAGATGGATAAAACAACTAAGTTTTAATATCAGAAAGAAATCAACTACTGCTAAATAATTAAAATTTTCTTTTGGAATAAACAGGGTATAAAAATTATTCAAAACTAAATACCAAAAGATCTACAAGTTCAAATTTACAAATAAATTCTTCATCTACTAATTAAAATATTTTGTTGCTTAATGAAAATTTAGAAAGTCGTCGTCTTACTTAATAATAAAATAAAATAGCTACTCCTAAAACACCTCAGACTGCATTAAAACCGATATTTGGCGAACTTGAAAAAAAGGAGTTCTTAGACAGAGAACTAAAGTTTTTATTGTTAAGAGAAAGAAGTCTACATTTCAATTTAAAATTCTTTTTAAATAAAATTACTTGTGGCAAATTTTTTAACTCAGATGAAATATAACTGCTAAATAAAGCAGAAGATCATATTAGAGAAGATTTAGATATTTTTAACATATTGGACAGGCTTAAAGAAATAGAAAAGCTAAAAAAACTACTCTTTAATCCTTAGTAATAAACACTATTTAATTTCTTTCCTAAACCAGTTATTAGTATTGATCAAAAAAGCGATGTTTTTGATAGAAAAGCATTATTAACTGAAATGGAATAAAATCAATAAGAAAAGCCTTAGACAAAAAGCTCAAATAAACTGCAAATTTCCTTAAAAAACATTACTATTGTGAGCAAGGCTGTTTCTAAATTTAAAAGTTCAACCAAAAAAACAAAGCTTTCTCATTATCAGAAG
Organism: Tetrahymena malaccensis 436; assembly: GCA_000231845.2. Taxonomy (NCBI): domain Eukaryota; phylum Ciliophora; class Oligohymenophorea; order Hymenostomatida; family Tetrahymenidae; genus Tetrahymena; species Tetrahymena malaccensis. Next base: position 26,900 of record AFXY02001442.1, on the reverse strand, counting down.
CTTTATAGCTGTTATGAAAAGTTAATAGAAGATGACTAAAATGAGTAAGTCAATTTATTTTTAGAAAGATTTCTCTAAACAAAATTTATTATTTAATATCTTGATAATTTTATAAAAATGTATCTTTATAAATAAGTTAGCAGAGCTAAATGAATAATAAACTAATTGATCTAATAGGAAGCGAAATCAAAACTATTTTTTAGCTTGCCAGATTGTAATAATTAATTTAAATTTTCAATTTATTGAATTCATTTTTATAAATTTTATTTTCTTATTTTAGAATGAAAAAAAAGTCAAAAGAGAACCTTAATTAAAGCTTGAATTCTTAGCTAATCTCTTTAAATAAACAATCTTAAAATATCGAAGCTAGTAAATTTGTTAAAGAAAAAGATCGTTAATCGATTTTTGCATAAAATATTCAACAAACACATTCTGATTAAAAATCTGCCATATAAAATGAAAGTAATAGAAATTCAAATACAAAAATAAGTGATTAACAAATATAACCTGATCAAAATCCTTCCAAGGAATCAATGTCAGAATCTCAGCAAAATAAAAGCTCTAATTTATAAGATTAGCAGTAAGATATAATTGTATTTGACTAAGAAGAAGCGGATTTGTCTTCTATTAAAGAAAATTGACCTTTTAAAATTTATTTTATAATTTTTTGTGCTTAATCAAAAACTTTATTTTCAATCTATGAGTCCCAATTAATATTGTGTGCAAAACACAATATAAATCATAATGCATAAATATTTATAAGTATTTTTATTCAACTCCATTTTTTTATTATTTTCATAGACATTAAGTTTAATTTATTGATTTTCAAATAATTTATATAAATTAATAGAATTTACATCCAATAAACCTTCTGTGAATTAGAAAGCTTGTATTTGTTTATATCTATTTGCTTGCTTTCTAGTTTGCTAGTTTTTATTTATTTATTTATCTATTCATTATTTGTTTATTCGTAATTGGCTATTATATGTGACGATGATAGAACATAAAATTTAACTTGATGAAAAAATTTTTTACAATATTAATTTTAAATCATTATTAAATTGATAAATAAGTTAATTAAAACGACAAAGTAGACTAAAAACTTCTTATATTAATTTATTATATTTCATTAATCTAAATCATCAATCAATCTCTAGATGGTATGAAATTGTAGAATTTTGAAATTATTGAAAAACTAGGCGAAGGAGCCTACAGCTAAGTATATAAAGTTAAAAGAACAATAGATTAACAAATATACGCTTTAAAAAAAGTTAATCTTACCACATTATCTCTCAAGGAAAAGGAGAACGCTCTTAACGAAGTTAGGATAATTGCTTCTATTAGACATCCAAATGTGGTTTCTTTCAAAGAGAGCTTTTTAAGTGATGATGGAGAATTTCTTTATTTAGTTATGGAGTATGCAGATGATGGTGATGTATTAGAAAAAATCAAAAAGCACATTAGGACAGGGACGCGGTTAAGGGAAGACTACATTTGGAGTGTCTTTATTTAAAGTGTTAAAGGACTTTAAGTTCTCCATAATTTAAACATTTATCACAGAGACATTAAAAATGCTAACTTATTTTTATACAAAGATGGCACAACTAAAATAGGTGATTTTAACGTTTCCAAATAAGCTAAAATGGGACTTCTCTATACACAAACTGGTACTCCTTACTATGCAAGTCCTGAAGTTTGGAGCGATCAACCATACACAAGCTCTAGTGATATATGGAGTTTAGGATGCGTGTTATATGAATTGGCTACTCTTTCCCCGCCATTTAATGGTGAATCTATGAAGGAGCTTTATGGAAAAATAATGAGTGGAGTTTACAAAAAAATATCTCCGAAATACTCAACAGAATTGTCTAATATGATATCAAATATGCTCTAAATTGATCCTAAAAAGAGATATTCTTGCTCTTAAATTCTACAGCTTCCTTACATTTAGAAAAAAATATCTGAAAAGCGCATCCTGTCGAGGGAAGAAGAAGAAAAATCAACTCTACTTAAAACTATATAATTTAAACCTGTTACTGCATCACTTCAAGAGAATTTGCCTTAACCAAACTATCCAAATTAATACCATAGTAAGAGTGTTAAAAAAATAGTTAATGAGTTTTTAGAAAATTAAGATGATAATAATAATGAAAATAGTTTTTGTTTATAGCCTTCTCTGAGCATAAAATCACCAAAAGAAGCAGATTCTTCTGCTAGTCCTTTAGCTAAAAAGTAATAAAAGATAAATTACTCTAAAAAGGGATCTCTTATCCCTTCTTTAAGAGAAATTAAGGCAAAAAAAAATATTCCTAAGAACGAAAGAAGTATAGATAGGTCTAGTAGAAGCAAGATTTCGATTTAAATAGATAATTAAATAGATACTGACTCAAAAAAGAATGATAATAGTTTCACCTAAAGTGAATAAGCTAGTGTGAGCATTCAGCTAAAAAAGAAGAAAAATAACCCTAGTGAAAATAGCCTACAAAAGAAAGAGTATATATTGAAAGATTAACAATTCACAAAAGAAAATTATAAAAGAGGAAGGTCTCCTAACCAAAATAGAAATATTAAAATATCAGAAGAATACCAAATGCAAGAAAAATAAAAAGATAATGAAGCTAATCTTAATGAAAAAAGGAAGCGTCTTTTAAAAGATAACTCATTTAATCACTAGCTCAGTAATATTTCTTCTCCAAGAGATAATCATACTAGAGGTAGTAATCATTCTTAAGACTAAAGTAGCATAAATCAAGGAAAAAACATCTTTCTTCCTATTCTGTACCAAAATAAACAATTTTTAAGTTCCTCAAATAGTCCACCTGTTTCTCGGATTAGATAAGAAGCTATCACTCGTAAACTGATGAAAGATATATATGCTGCAAAAGTATAAGAATAGAATAAAATTAGAAGTTTAGATAAAAAAAAACAATATATTTAACTTGAGATAGAAAAAAATGTTAGATTAATGCCATAGATATAACACAGAAATATGAATTAATCCACTGATTCCTCGAGTGAAAGACACAAAGCAAGAAACAATAGCAAATTCGAAAGATAAAATGGCTAATTTTAGATATAAAAATATACAGGACTATCAAGCATAGAAGAAAAGAAAGAAGATAATTAAATTTAAGATAGTTAGGTTTACAATTCAGGTCAAGATTCTAATAAAAAATCTTTAGAAAAATAGAAGTCTATTGAGTATGAAAAGGCGACACCTTAAAATTAGATAAAATCATATAAAAGATACAATAATTTGAGAGATTCTCAAGAGCAACAAATAAAACTCTAACAAAACTCTCTATCTCCTAATAAATAAAAAGATGACTTTCATCTGCCATTAATTAGTAAATCTTCTGTCTTATAAAATTATGATACAAACGATCTATTACAACCACATAAAAGCGTTAATAAAATTAGAATCCCAACTAATCTCCTTAAGAAAATTGATTTAGAAGAATAGTAATCTTAGCAAACATAATAAATAAAAAAAAACCACTAAGTTACCTCTCTTCATGATTCACATAACTCTTTAGAAGTAAGAAATAACATTAATGCTTTATGACTTAAATATAAATAAATATTCATCTCATAAAATAACTTCCGAATTTGAAAGAAATTTCTTTTGGTGTTTATAAATAAAAATTATATAAAATATGCATGAATTTATTTGTTTGTGTATTTATATTTGTATATTTTCAAAACTCTAAGTAAAATACATGTAAAATTCAATAAAATTAAAGTATATAACTAATTTAAAAATGCTTGATTTATCAGTTAGTGATAATTTTTGAAAATGGAAAAACGAGTCAACTTGCTATAAAGTAAAATTAAGTTTATTTAGACAAATTTTAAAATTATTAGAAACAGTAATAGTAATTTAAATTCAATTTTTATCATTACAAAATAATCAAATTATTTAAAAAATTAAATAAAATTAAAGCACTTTTCTAATTCAAAAATGCTTAATTGATTAATTAATTAATTAGCCAAAGTTATTGATAATAAAAAAATGAATGAGTGAGTTATCAACTAAAAATTAAGTTTTAATTGTTATATTTTAAAAATAATTATAACCTGTAATAATAAATAATTGATATTTAATTTTTTATTCTAATAAAATATTCTAATTATTTACAAATTTAATAAAGTTAAATTAAAAAACATGATAGATAAATTATTAATTATGAAAAATGAGTGAGTGAGTTTTTAAGTAAAAATTAATATTATTTAGATGTAAACTAATTACAAGTAGTATTATTAATTTTAATTTAATATTTTATTATATCAAAATAATCAAATTTTACAAAAATTAATTTAATATTCCACCTCTCAAAAAAAAAAAATTAAAAGCATTTGCTACGTTTTTTCAATTTTAAAAAATTAATTCTTTCTAACTTGACATAAAAAATTTGTTTCATTTGTTATTTATTAAATAAGGAGAGAGAGTATTTAATATTTTAATAAGTAATATTAAATTTAATTAAACTTTTGATTATTTTAATCGAAATAAATTAATTGCAGTTAGTTTGATACAATTTTTTAGAAACTTCACAATAAAATCAGAAAAAAAAATGGTAAAATAACAAAAGCAGTAATGTGAGAATTAAATACATAAAATATTTTTTTAAGTTTTAAAAAAGAATTAGTTTTCTTAAGATTCTTTTTTTATTTATTAATTTTTTTTAGTGTTTAAATCAGAAAAGAAGATGGTAAATAATATAAACAGTAAATGTGAATTTAAAATTGATAAAATATATTTATTTAATAAGAATTGAATACTTTAATTCTAAATATTTTATAAGTTATAAAAAAGAAATTAGTCTTATTTAAATGGTTCAAATTAAATTTATTTATTTTTTTTATTTTTTTCATGCAATATGGAAACCTTGCTTTCCTTCTTATATTGCAATTGTTAGCTTTTCCTTTAGTATTTCTTTGGAATCATATTCTGGAAGATCTAAAGATTTAGTACAAGTATGAGCTACTGGTAAATTATTTTTATTTTCTATCTTAGCAATTTCTAATTACAAGTTTTTGAATCCTCCGAAAGGAACTTTAAATGAACCTATATTTATTTTAAAAATTAATTCATAAAGCGTGCTTTTTTTTGTGCTAAAATTTTATATTTATTTACCTGTTACAAAGAATAAGAATAAACTGCGCTAATCTTCATCGTATTCGTTCATAACTTCGAAGAACCATTATATGATTTGAGAGTCTTTATTATAGCGATAATATCTCATGTGTTTTTTCATGTCATCAACTATATTTTATAAACAACATTTAATAAATTTAAATAAAGAAAAATAATTACCATCAATTTTTTTGACACCTGAAAGTAAAAGTCCTAGCTCTTACTCGTTCATATATTTAAGGGATCTCTAAGGAAGTATTTCATAGAATCCTTTTAGGAATGATTAAATTTGTTCCTTTATTTCCTCAGTCATTTTAAAGTGGGCTATTTATTTAACATATTCCTTTTTATTTTATTCTGTAACTTCAATGTTTCTTCCATTTGGAATGAGATCTAAAGTATAGTTTTAACCAAGGACTACTCTATCTATTGAATGAGTTAAGCATAAATCGGTGACATCATTGTCAAGTATCCACAAAAGGTTATTAGCCTCATCTGGATCAATGTCTTCAAGATCACTTATGTAAAGAGTTTTGTCTATTTTTATTAATTTATTTAATTTAAAACAAGTAAGCATTGATAAAATATTACGTAAAATATGCTTCAAGAAAGATTTAGTGAAATCAACTTCAAAGTCAAGCTTTTCTATCAAACCCTTGGCAATTAATCTTCCAGCAAACCTAAAGTGTGTCAAGTGGTTTGGAACAAGGAAAGAATGGGGATTTGGCTGCATTGTTACTCCATTTGAGGAGAGCTTAAATAATCCCTTCTATGGATCTAAGATATCATTTAGTGCCAATACTATCCATTCTCTTGATAAACCACCTTAGTCGATACCTGATTCTCCTTCAAAAATAACATCAAACTTCTAAATAACAAATACATTAGCAGGATAGTTCATCAAATCTCCCAAAGACGATTACCAGCATTAATCTCTTTGACAATTTATATAAATCTTACGTTCGGCTCCTTTAGTTTTCTTTTTTGCTATAAACTTAGCGAAAGTGCTATTTTTTTATAAAAAATTTACATTTAATATTTTATTTTGTTTTTATTAATTTTTACGCTGCTTTAGCCATCTTTTTCTCAGCATCTAGACGACGAGAAGATTTTACATCAACAGCAATAATGTTAGATATTTCTACCCATTTCTTCTTTGATTTTACATCATAGCTGTTAATTAAGTATTGGATTAACTTATTCAATTCTCTTAAAATTAGATCATAAAGTTAAGTCATATCGACCCCAGAGAATTGCTTTGATGAGGTTGCAGACATTAAAGCAGTCATGGTTCTTGTCATAGATTGGCCCAAACCTATGCTGTCCATCATGTCCTCAGGTGGTTTTGTAATAAGTTTAGAAAGTTAAGGTAAAGAATCATCAGGAATATCATCTCCACCAAACTCCTCAGCAGGATTGAGTTTTTTCTTTTTCTCATCAGGATATAAGAAGTCATAGAGTGTTAGGATACACTTAAGGGGATAATCGAAAAAGCTATAGCTTGGAATGATCTATAAATATAACCAAATAAATATTATTAAATGAAGTAAATAAAAATTACGAAATCTCCAAGAGACCAAGCATAATTAATAGATTGAATCATAAACTACAAGAGATCAATGAAGAAAGACATTACACTAGGATCTTCCACTAATAAGACTTGTCTAACATCTTAGATCATTCTTAATGTGATCTATTTGTTTTTTTAATTAATAAAATATCATTTTTTTTTTCTCATTTCAATAATTACTTTATTTTTTTCTTCCTTAAACCACTCCACTGCTGCTTCAGGACCATCTTCGGATAAACGAAGCTTGTATTCGTCTAGGATTTATTTTAATTCTTCTTTTTAGGCAATCTTAAAGAAGACAGTCAAATCTTTGATGCTCTTTTTGAAGACTTCCATATCTGATTGTAGGAAGTTTTTAAATTTATTTAAGAAATCATTGTAATCCAAAATATCATTAAGAGTTGCACCTTCATCATTTAAATCTTCGAATCCACCTTTATATTGATTAAGATTTAAAAAGAAGAATGAAAAATTTTATAAAATTACGATTTTATTTAATTTGGGTTCTCTTGTGAATGAATGCAGCTTAGAGCCTTTTTAATTCAGGATGTAATTTCTTAATAGCAATTCTCATATATTATTTAACAAAGTCAAGGTAGATAGTAAATATTTTGCATTTGTCTTGAAGTAGAGTAAAGCTACTAGATTCCTAATATTTGTTCAATATTATTATTTAATCATAAAATATAGTGAAATAAATATAAATGTATTACAGATATTCTCTTCTTTTTAGCTAAATCATTAGGAATTTCTTAGGTGAATGACTCCATCAACTCTTCCATATTTAATTCTTTCCAAGGTCTGTATAAGACTGGATATTTATTGTCATAATTTGCCTTAACTTGACCATTGTATTATATTTATTAGTAAAAGATTTGATTAAATTTATCAAAAGGTTCAGTGATTAATTGATATGAAGATTCAGAGTAAGAGTAAACTAAAACATTATTATATAAGTTTTTGTCCTATGCAATCCATTTTTGAGCAAAAGAAACCAATTGGTTTAATGGTATGCTTTTGAAGTTAATTAAAGTTGTTAAATAATATATTTAAAATTTTAATAGAATTTTACCCATCTTTTTGTCCCTTTATTAAATTTCCTAATTTAACATCTTTTAGATGATCAAATGGACGGAATTAAACTGCGACTGTTTACAATTTAGAATGTGACTCACTTCTGCCAACTTGAATTTTGTATTCTTCAAGTGAGTTAATAGGATAATCTTATAAGCCATACAATACATGGCATTAGTTGTAAACTAAGAGTTCGTGAAGGACACTTATATAATTGGCACATTTCCAATATTTGACATCAATTTCTGCTCTATAGCTGATCTGTTTATCTAAAAGAAGGATAGGTATTTCAATCAATTACATTAAATTATTTTAGTTTAATGATTCATTAGTAATTTTAGATCTTCTAGGATATAAGAAAAGTAGGAAAGAAATAAGGTCAACTATCCTATAAGCATTATATGGATTCTAACACACAATTCCAAGTAGCTCTACAACACTCTTATGAGAATACAATTTATTTTTATCAGTAAAAATATGCAATGACTCAAAGAGTTTTAGTAAGAATTCATCATCAAAGGTAGGAACCATTTCCAGTAACAAGTTTTGATGTTTAAGCACTCTATCAACTGATGCATTCTTTTCCATAGTTGCGTACAATAAATTGTCTTCAATTTTATCAGAATTAATGTCTTCTTCTAAATCTTGAATTTCTTCATTTTCGTTTTCCATGCTATTATCTTTGACTACGTCTTTTTTAACTTCAAATTACTTAAATTTATTGTTTAGCTCTTCTCTTATGTTTTGAATCTAAGTTACAAATATATTAAAAAAAATAATTTAAAATGATATTTTATTTGATTTAAAAGAGAAATATGTTGGTTGAGTTAATTCTTTATATTTGAAAAAATATTTTTAGGTAAGAAATTAAATTAATTTAATCATAATTTTGAAAAATATTAACAAATGTCTATTTTTTTCATAAGAAAATGAATTAGGAAAAAAGAGTGTGGATACTATTATAAAATCTAAATTTATTCTGTTTATGTTAGATTTTAAATTTTTTAATTAGCTATTGAATAAGATTAAATTGATAGTAGACTAAAAAATTCATGCTTTCATTTAAATTGTTGAAATAAATTCCAAAAATTTAAATGAGAAAAAGCAGGCAAAAAAGTCTAATAACTTGGTTAAATTTTTATAATAAATAAATACCTTAGTTTAAATAGGTTGTGGCATTTATTCAACAAGCTCCTAATCCCAAGATAAGGCTTAAACCCTTTGTTCTTTAGGCTTCAAGTCATTAAAGAAGTCAATAATGTTTTGTTAAATATAAACTTTTAGAGTATCAGGAATGTGTGGAATTTTTTTCTTTTTGGATGCTCCAGATTTGATTCCAGTGGCAGAAGCTGATCCATTAGCTTCTTCTTCTTCCAATTCTTCATGATTTTATATTGAACCATCTTCATTGAATTTTGGTAAACTATGTGGATCTTACTCAACGTCATATATTTGAGCATTAATTTTTTGCATGAATTTTTCAAGGATATCTTTTTCTCTCTCAACCACAAATTACAATTTTTGTAAAAGTTAGTACTTTTTCTTGCCTTCTCTGAGTAGCTCAGTCTTTTGATCAATATTAGCGGCTAAGAAAGCATTTTCGTCTATCTTATATAACTCTAGAGCGTTAGGAGGATATCCCATGGAAGTAAAATCAAATACAGAGATATGAGTGTCAGTTGTACCATGGGTGGTTTAGATGCTATGAGAATTAGTAGTTCCAGTAGTTGTCCTTTAGCTTGTTGAGTATCTGTCAGCAAAAATCTAAACAGCTTCCTAAGCCTATCTAATTGCATTTTATAATAAATTCATATTCTAAGCAAAAGGATTTGCTTAAACATTGTATAAGTTTTAGAAAGGTCCTGGACGAGCTTGATTATTAGCAGAATTAACTTAAACATTTGAAGGATTTCTATCTGCTTGTGGTGGTACTTCTGCACTTTTACTAACAGGCTTATGGTTATCACCTTCCTGCTTATCTTCATTCTTTTCTTATTCTTTGTTTATACGATCTTATTCTTCTTTTTCTTTCTGCTTTCTTCTATTTTCTTCATTTAATTCCTTGAAAATAATCTCATCTAAAATCTCGAATTAGCTTAATTTTGTAGGACGATGGTGATAAACAGTCTCCAATAACCCATAATCTTGTTTCTCGAATTCTGTTTAACGTCTTAGGACAACATAGAGGTGACTTAAGCAGTATATGAAGGTCTAAGTATGTTCTTTTTTAGCAAATAAGTTTGGATAAGCATTGTAGAAATCATACAAGGCCTATAATCCATGAGTAAATTATTCATGATGAGCATAACACATCTCATCTATTGATTAAATTACTCCCTACTTGCAGAAGAGCCCTTCGAAAGCTATTAAAGAAGTTAGAAAAAATTAATAAAAATGTTTTAAAGTTTAAATTAAGAGCTACCTTTTTCTTCCTCAAGAAGCTCTTTGGTTACATCTGTAGAATCCTTTTAACTCTTTAAATCTGGCTTATCATAAATTGAGGAGTTATTATTTAAGGGACCAACAGTTGATAATTGATATCTCACTTGTAAAATCTCTGGATTGATCAATTTTGTGTTTTAGTTAATAGTTCCATATACATCTGCATAGTTAAACTGAGAAGATTTTTCAAGTTCTAAACCTTTTTCTTTTTCAAAGTATGATAGCATGTTACGATTGATGTAGTAACTAATATAGTCGAGAGCAGTTTCGAACTCAACATCGATATTTCTATCCTTGAATAATCTCTTTGGAAGAGTCTGCAAGCATTCTTTCATGAGTCCGAATACATCAATTGAAATAAGTTTGAATAGCTCTTGTTGGTTGGCAGATCTCTTTATTAAGTGAACAAGGATAGATAAAATTTTCTTATACTAGTCAGTCAATATGTAAACGCTATAATCTTCAAAGAAGCTCTTTAAGCTACTAATTAACCCATAAAGTATAGTAAAGCAGCTTTCTAAATTTACAAAGTTCTTTGTTTCGATAATCTATTTAAATTATTAGTTAAAAAATTATTTTTTTAAATCAATTAAATTTTTATCTCTTTTTTTAAATCTTATTTCTAAAAAATTCATTTATAAATTTGTAAAAAAAAGCTGTTATTGTTGCTATCAAACAATTTAAAAAAAAACCAACAACATTATTAAGAAATTTGTTTTATTCTTTTCTAATTATTAGTTCAAACTATTTAATTCCAAAATGTCAACATTTTTTAAACTTTTATTAATTTACTGTTTATTATTAAAAATAATTTAAAGAGTGAACTTGGTATTGCTGCTATAAAACAATTATTAATAAAAAAAAACATGTCTTTTTTAAATAATTGATTATTTTTATAAAATTTTTCTATTTTATTTAAAATAGTGCAAATATTTTTTTTAAAATTGTTTGGAATACTTTTATTAATTTTTTGTTTAAGAATAAAATAATTTTTTAATGAGAAGTTGGCTTTGTTGCTATTTAACTATTCTTTAGAAAAAATAATAATTCTATTAAGAAATTTATTGTTTTTATCAAGTTATTTTTAAACCTTTTTTATTTAAAAATGTATACAAATACTTTTTTTCTAGCTTTTCGTAATTTATTGTCAATTATTATCGATTAAAAACGAAAAATTCATTTGCATTAATTACCTTTTTAATCCATGTTATATTTCTCTCAACTACTATGTTGAAGTAATATTCAGCACTACCTATTATTGGTATTGCTTTTGGTTTCTTTTTTATAGGAGGTTTAGATGAAGGTGATCCTTCTTCGTTTTCTTCATTTTATTCCTAAGGAGGTTCTTCTTACTCCTCCTCTTCTTCTCCTTCAGCTGCTTTTTTCTTCTCAATATATGAATAATTAATTTTGAATAGAGTTTCTAAAATTTAATTGGAGGTAAACTCTGAAATAGAACCTCCAACAATCAAGAAGTCCAAGAAGGAAATGATATTATTTTTCTTAAAAATAGAGAACTCAGGGATTTTAATACGCTTTTCTAAAATGTAAGGTATAGTGAGAGGATATTTTTGCATAAACATTTACAACAATTTGATAGCGAATGGGAATTCTAAATAAAAAATATTAAAGAGAGCAGTTTCGCTAGAGTTTTATTTTTCCTTAGATTAGTTGTATGAATCATTAAGTCTTGCTTCAATGAGGTCTATTAAGAGGTCAATTATTTGTTTCTATAATAAATTCAATTTAACAACCTTTGATGATTGTATAGCAGTATTTTAGTAATATTTAAAACGGATTTTGCGATTATTTTAAATCTTTTTTGAATCATTTTCCTAGGCTGAATTTCCTTAATTTGATTTAATTTCATCTTCTTATTCATCAACATCTACAAAGTCTTCAGAGTTTTCTCCATTATCTTAATTATTATTAGAATTTTATTCTTCACTTCTTGAAGCATCTTCTCCTTCTTAAGATTGACGGATATTGATTTCAACTTCTCCATCTTATTGTTCTTATCCTTATTATGATTGTTCTCCTTCCTCTGCATCTTATTACTACTATTCTCCCTCTTCGTCTTCTTCCCCTTCTTATTTTTCTACGATATCTTCGTTTTCTTAAACTTTTTCTCCTTCCTCGTTTTCCTATTCTTAAGCAGCCTAAGCTTGTTATTCTTCAGCTGCAGGTTAATCTCCTGCTGCTTCTTCGTCCTCTTCTCCTTCCTTCTTTTCTTATCCTTCTTCTTCACCTTCCTTAGGTTCATCAGCATCTCTTATGATTTCAGGAAGCAACTCTTATTCAGGTTCATAGTCTTCTTTGAATTCAATTTAGTCTTCTGGAAGACCCTCAAAGAGAGTAGCAATAACTTAACGAAGGCATCTTCCATTTTCAAGCATATCTTTTTATATAATTTTTTTATTGTCAATTTCTTTTAAGCTCCAATATTGCTTGAATCTTTTCTCAAGACTAATATAAATAGAGTTCTTGATACGAATTTCAATGCATGTTTTGATGAAATTTTCCTTTTAGAAGGTAAACATTAATTCAAAGCATCTCATTAATGGAGTCCACAAATTATTAGTATTTTTTGAGCCATTTACTCTTTTAATTTTAAGAAAAAAATATAACTTTGTTAAATGAGAAAAATTTTTACCTTTCAAATATGAAATCATCATAATAAACAGAAGAAAATCTGAATAGGACTTTAACCAATTATGCAAATTGCTCATCTAAATTAATTTCTACATATTTAAGCTTGTTAATAGAATAAGCAATAAAAGTTAGTAAGTTTCTTAATATCGGATAAGGAGAGAAGACTTTGCTATATTTTGAGTACTCTTTGAATAAATTTGCTTCAAGGTAGTCAATAACTCTGTCAAGAGTTTAGGTGCTCAATTTAATTAATGTGACAAAAACTTGATCTTATTATGGAAAAATAATTATTAAAAATACCAAAAATCTTATTTAAGTTAAAATAAATGTTAGCTAGTTCTATTTTATTAAAATTAATATGAAAAAAATTAAATAAAATTAATTTACTGTCAATTTAAGTTTCAGAAACCCTGCTGCATTCCCTCAAATAAACGCTAAGCTAAGTAAACCAGATATTAAGCATTTTGAACATGTTTGATACATTAACTATTTAATGCTTTAAGTTTTGAGGAGAGATGTTGAGGTAATCAAGGTATATTTCAAACATCTTTATAAAGAATTAAACAATATTTGCTCTGTTATAAGTAGAGAATTTTATAATCCAGGCTTCGTATTTGTTTATTATGTCAATAATAACAAATACTAAAGATCCTATTAATGGAGCTCTGTTGACTTAAGGAGTGTTAACGATTTCTTTTTTTAAACATTCTACAAAGACCTTCATTCCGTCAGGTAATTAATCGATTGCTTTATTTAATTTCATAGAAATAAACAAATCAGTTGGAGGATAAAGTTATGGTTAGAAGTTTGGATCATATTCTTTAAGCAGATCAATTACAATATGCTACAAATAAGTACAAGAAGCAGCAACTTGGACTCTTTCATCCTTTAATTAAAGATACAAAATTGTAGAAGCAATAGCCTTTGCTTCTTCACTTATTAATGCAATACCAGTTCTATTTAATAATTATTATATATTTAAAACGCAATTGAAATCATAATTATTTACCTTGATATTTCTCCAAACAATCTGGCAAGATATTAACCAATAAACTATCTAGCTGCAGGAGGAGCACCATCTAATTAGGCATAATTATTGAATTCTAAATCATATGAACCATCATATGTATTACTTAAGAAAAAGTGTCTTATATTAACAGAATTAATAAAGAATTAAATGCAATGGTCTTTTGCTAAAGAATTTTTGAGTTTATCCTTATTATCAAGAATTAAAACCTTTAAAATTTCAGGTTGAGATATTAATGATGATGTTGGAGATATGCCCATAAGCAATTCATCCAAAGTTATCTATTTATTAACATTAAATATATATTTAAATATGAGAAATTTGCATTTATAATTATTTATTTTACAGAAACAGAAGATCTTTTATTTTATAAGACGAAGAACCACCATCTTATAAAGACCATAGAAAGAATCAAAAATTGGTATTTGTACCATGTTTCGCGAGTAATACTAGAATCATCCTTCAATATTTTGAGAATCTCCAAATTTATTTTGAATTTTCTAAAGACAATCAGAATATTATTAGTCAAATCAGATAGTTTCTTATAATAGTCGCATTAGTCAAAAGTAGCATTCAAACTACCGTAGTTTATACTTTTTCTTATTTCTTACTCAGCAACAAGGTTGGTAGCTAAATCTTAGAACGCTTCTCTTATATTATCAGTGCGTATTTGTCCTGTCAAGACATTAGCTAAAATACTTTAATTGATTGAGCTTGAAAGATCATCAATGATTAATCTATTTTCTTTTTGTTCCCAACAAATCTTTAAGAGTTATTAATTAAGACCTTTTTTTATAATTTAAATTATTTTAATTATTATTTGAGAATATTTAATTTTATTTTACCAACAAAATATTTTTCTAAACCCTTTTTTATTGAGTGGAAAGCATCTACGTCTCCCATAAAAGTACGGGAAATTACATATTTATTTGATTCTTATTTCTCACTTCCTTTATACAAGAAGGCGCTATATAAATAAGTGAGAACTGATTTTTTTACTTGTGGGTTTTATGAAGTTTTAATGAAATTATGTTCAAAGTTGAAATCCATTTTGCTAACGTAGTATTTAACCTTTTATGGGATGTGAGTGGCAATTAATTCAGGTAAGCACTTTCTAGCCTTTACAATAAATGCATTTAAGTTTTCGTTAGATAGTTTCACCTTGTCTTTTATGATTTATTTAGTTTGTGTTTTAAAGAGACCATATAGAGTGCATAGTTGTTTAACAAGAGTAAGACTAGCAATATTTTATGCATCATAATTGCTTATTAAAATATTTGCGTGATCACCGATACTTAAACTGTTTCTCTAGCCTAAAATCCAATTCTTATTTACTCCTTGATAGGGTAAGAATGTTAATGTATTTTCATTCTTATCAATTAATTCAACAAATAACTAAATAAAGATATGAAGCATAGGAATTTTTTCTTTATTCTCTTCTATTAAAAGCTTAGAATCTTAAGGAATATTCAAATAGTAAAGCAATGTTATCTTGAAGTCAACACTGCAATAATGTACTAACTCCAATGATCTTCTAACTAAATTTAAGCAGTCTTATTCATTAATAAAGGATGGCACCTAAAAATGTATTCAATTAAAAAGTAATTAAAATATTATATTATCAAATTATTTAGTTGATTATTGATTACCTTAGATAATATATTGATAAAGTTTTGGAAAAATGCGCTTTGGAATTAAGAAGCCCTGAGAGCGTTAGTAGAAATTAAGGATTCTACAAATGATCTTACATAGGCGTTTCTTGTAAAGTTGGGGAATCTCTCCATAACTGCTGTCTCAAAAGCTCTATCTTCTTGTAAAATAGGAATCTTTTCATCTAAATACTAATTAAAGTATGCCACAAATTTATTAGTGAATCTATTGAAAGAAGCATCAATTATATCAGAAGAGAGAAGATTGTTAGCATTTTTTTTATTAGATGTTTCTTCTCCATTTTCTTCTACTGTTCTCTCATCTTCTTACTGGTCAGGATCTTCTTTGGATTGATCAAGTCTCAAATGAGAAAAGCAGAAACGAGAATAATTAACTTTTTCAACAAGCTAAGCCATTTGCAAGTTGTCACCATATTTCTTAACAAATGCATTCAAAACCATATTAGCTGGAGAAAATGCTTTTAATTAAAGATTATTATTTTAAAGATAACTTGCAACAACTTCTGCAGTGTTTTAGAACCTTTCATCATCGGTGTTAGATAAAAACACTTTTGAAAGAATATCGCAGTGATAAAAGATAATTTATGCTCCAATTTTTCCTACTTAGTTTTCGCTTTTTAATCCTTTGTAGCAACTATCAAAAAAGGTTTTAGAGGTTATAAATTCTTTAATTTCATTTTTGAAAATGCCCCTTGTTGCCAGCAATCTGTGGTTGACAAATCTAAAGTAATGTAAAGCATTAAATGGTAATTCAGGGTTGTGTGCTTCTTCGTGGAAGTTGATAACACTTAAATAAAGCTCTTTAACAGCTTCAATAATAGGAACTGCTTCCTTTCCAATAAATTCAGAGTTTATTTCAAAGAAATAAGAATTAACATAAAATAATCTAAAGAGGCTCAAAACATTTCCTGATCTGTTAATACTATCTTCATCATGAGCTTATTTGATTTCTCTAACTAAACGATTAATGGCTAAAGTGTAGTATTTGATTAAAGTATCAAGCAAGTCATTACATTCTTGCTCTAACTTGGCTAAATGAGGACTATTTTTAGTTCCTAATTTATTCAAAAGATCAACCTTAATACTTTTATATATCCCAGTAAATTATTCAAAGTAGCGAGCAACATCATCAAACTTAACATTCTCTACAAAATCTGTCTGATCTTCATTCAAGTATTTTGCTTTGAAGTCATCTACAAATCTATTTTCAAATTCAATATTTGTGTCTTCTTCTAAATTGAGAATCTGAGCCTAACTATCACGAATAAATACCAAACACCAGAGCATATCCAATTAAAAGTCTGGGTATGGGAAGTTTTTCATAGCATATAATAAACGATAATCCTTGTTCAAGTGGAATTTTTTGAGAGCATCAATACATGTAATGTAACGTTATCCTCCAACAAAAGAGTAGCACTAAGAAACAGTAAAAAAATTATTGGATAATATAAAATTTTAAAAATATTTACTTAAATTCCAGCTATTAAAGCTCTGTTTTTAATAGCAGAGAAATTCTTAGCTAAACGAAGAGTTAGCATAACATTAACAAATAGTGGAGTTATTTTATTTGGAGGCTATTGCACATTATCTTTAGCTAGCAATTATTAAGTTTGGTAATAAGAAGAAAAGAAATCAGAATATTCCTTCTTCACAGAGTTAATTTCTAATTTAAAAACTTCCTTTCCTGGGTTTTCATAAAATGCTTAATCTCCTTAAACGTCATTTCCTAGTGGTTTTGCTCCAGTGTCCTTTTTATCAAATAATTATAAATCAATTATTATTTCACTTAAATAATTATTAATATAAAAAATCTTCATAAAGAAATAAAAAATTACTTTGTAAAACTTTTCATTTTTAAAGATTTCAGCGATGTAAGGATATCTTTGACGCCATATGTTTATAAAATATAAGTAATAACTTTCCATTAATCTGCAGCTATCGACTGTTTTTAAGACCTAGTTGCTAATTATTGAAATAAAATTTATATAAATAAAGGTTATCTCCTTCTTTTATTGCTAATATAATAAATTTAATTAATTAATTATATGTAAGCAAGCATTGATTTGTTATAAAAACGTGCAAGTTTTAATCAATAAAATAAATGATGGATATTCATTATGAACTTTGCACTTCCATTTAAATTATAAGTTAGCCAACTAATTAGTTACCTTTCTGCAAAAACAATAAACTTAAGAACGAGATAATTGATTTCGAGATTATCACAATAAAGTAGGAGTTAAACAACATTGTTGAATCTATCTGTTTCAATTTTTAAAGCATTTATACGCTCACTAAAAAGTTCAACTAGAGTTTCTAATATACTAATAAGATTTCTCAAAATAACTATTATGCCAATATCCTATTTTTCAATCAACTTTATGCTTTCAACGCCATTCCATGGACCTTCTTCATAAGTTTTTCTAATAATATTAATCCTCTTTTCTAATTTTAACATATAAAATTAAAAGAGGTAGTCTCCTTAATGAAGTTTAGAGAGCTCTAATTTGCCTTCATCTTCCTAATAATTTAAGAAACTTTCGAGTTGTGTTTATAAAGTTTCATCATCAACTTCTCTTTCGTCGTCTACTGGCAAGTTTTCAAGTACTTTTTCATTTTTATTCTTTGAATTTCATTACAAAAAATATTAATAATAATCCACTTTCTAC
The DNA here is from genome assembly GCA_000231845.2 of Tetrahymena malaccensis 436. Lineage (NCBI taxonomy): Eukaryota > Ciliophora > Oligohymenophorea > Hymenostomatida > Tetrahymenidae > Tetrahymena > Tetrahymena malaccensis. The sequence continues at coordinate 8,662 of AFXY02001442.1, read as the reverse complement.
CATTTATCTTGAAATTGTATTGGTTCACAAATATATGCATAAATATTAAATAATTTGACAATATCTAAAAATCAAAATGTTTTTTCTTACAGGAAAGTTGAGTCTGCTTGGCTATAATAAATTTGTGATGCTCTAATGATATGCAAAATTCATCTCTCCTTAAATATTTGGTTAATCTATAATCCTTGCTAAATAATTTGTTCTTCTTCACTCTCTTTATTATTCTTATTTATTTATTGCAAATTATTCTTCTTTATTGCCTTTATTAATTAATAGAATTAAAGTTATTTATTGTTTCTTTTTCTTCTTCCTCTTTGCATTTAATTTTCAAATCTTTTGTTGTATTCTATACATTAATTGAATAATGCCTTTTATTAATATTCATTTATAAAACTACATAATTTTCAAATTAATTTATAATCAAATCAATGTAAAAATCTTATTAAAAGACTGAGTTAAATTCATTCATTTATCATTCTATTTAGCTATTTATTTTTAACAACTCGACATACCTTTGCTTTGCATTCATCTATCAATAGATATTAATTAATATGTATGTATATCCTCCTTATGTTTTCATAATAACAATTGATTGATTTATATACAATTAATTATTTAGTTGTTTCATTTTTTTGATTTATTCACATATCTTTCATTTATTTGCCATATTCAATTAATTGTATTTATAATTTATTCAATTTGGTCATTCTTACTAACAGTTTACAAAAATTAAATGCATTTTATTATCAGGCATGCAAACATATAATTCTAATACTTACTTTTCTCAATAAATTTAATGGTGTATCTATCTACAAATTATTTTAAATTAGAAATATAAAATAGTATAATTTAAATTAAATACCAATAAAGAAAAAGAATTGTATATTTTATCTCTTGAAGACTTTATTTAATTTATTCACAGTTGCCATTATTTAAATTGTACTAAAATAGCTTTTATAAGATATATAATTAAATTTGCTAGGAAATGTTATAAATTAAATAAAATAACAGGTTTTAATTAGATTTTATCATTTTATAATTGATAAATGTTTGTTTAAATAAACTTTTTATATTCAAAATGAATATTTTTGTTTAATTTGATCAGAAATACATTGATAATTTGAATATTAAAACACAATTTTTAAAAAATTAAATATTTAGAAATTCGTAGAGCATTGTTTTGATTTGAAAATTTGATAAAAAATTTTTATTATTTTTTTTCATTAAATTTAAATTAAACATTTAAAAACAAAAATTGACAATTTTTTCAGTAAAATTATTTATTTAAATAATTAAGTTTATGATTTGAATAGTTGTAAGTATTCGTCATTTTATGGTTATAATTTGAGCTTTACTAATTAATATCTATTTATAAATAATATTAAAATAAATAATTATAATTCAAAAATATGTTTTTGAAATAATTAATTAAAATATGTGAATCTTTTTTAAATAAATTAGAGGGTTGTCATTATGATAAATACTCTAGATATTTTTATATTACTGACATTTAAAATGATTTGAAATAATATTTTACAGTTTTTATATTCGATTTGTCGTTAATTTAATTAATAGTAAAAAAATTATTATTATCTTTAAATGTTTAAAATTTAAATAATTTAAGGAGGGATTATTTGTTTTTTGTAAAAATATGCGTGATAGAAAATCACTCACCAAAAATCAAAAATTTTATTTACATTTCTATTTGGCTAACATTTGATGAATTAAATAAATATCTAATAAGGATGGATTTAATCTCTCCTTTTTAAATTGAAAATAATTAAAATTTTTAAAATTCAGCAAAGAATTAAATATTTTTTTTAGATTATCAAATTATTTTTATATAGCAATTCTAATTTAAAATCTTAGAAATGATTAGTAAAAAAAGCGCTATAGATGACAAAAATTTAAATGATTTGTTATTCAGTGATCAACCTAATTTTAATGAGTAAGTACCTCTTATTATCTTAATTAAATATTTTAATTTTATTGCTATTATAATTAGGAATATAGATGAAGAAGGTATGAGAATTTATAATAGGCAATAAGAAATAGCTGAAGATGATGAAGATGGATTAGAAAATTATTAAAATCATTATGATGGTGAAAGTAATGGAACAAATAATTAATATGGTTAAAAATTTAATCACCAATAAAGTAATAATGCATAAGGTTAAAAGCATAATAGTAACTAGTAGTTTTAAAATGTAAATAGAGATTTGAAATCTAATTAAAATTTCAGCTCAAGAAATGCTCCTAGCAATACAGATAGAAATTAAAATTAAATGTATTAAAAGTAAAATAACAAATAAGGATACAGACTCAGCGAAAATGATTTAGTAGATAGTAATGCTAGCTCAGGCACTAAGCAATATCTTCACGAATAGTAAAAAAAGAATACATTCGAAATGTTTCAGCAGTAGAATATACACAATAATTTATATGGAATTAATGAAATGCAAAGAACATAGCATTTTGTAAATCAAATGGCTGATTAAAGCCCAAATAAGTTAATAGATGAATAAGATTAATAAATTGCAAATGTTATCAACGAGATACCATGTCCTTTTGGCGATTTAAGTATGACATCAAACTCAAATTCGTCTACTCCAGATAAGTCATTTTAAAAATTTGGAATGAACCAAAACAATAGACTATCTAATCAAGGCAATTAATTTAATAAATAGAATTTGCCTCGTTTTAACAGCGGTTCTGCTAACGTTTAATAAAAGACCAGAGTAAATTCTAACTTCTAGAATGAAGGTAATTATTATGAAGAGGATGAACAGAATCTTTAGAAAAACAACAAAAATAGTTATTAAGTTCAAAAATAGCAGTAATAAGAGGACGAAGAAGATTTAGAAGATGAAGTTTCCTCTTACAATAATTTTAATTAGAACTAGCATTAACAAAAAAAGTCTTTTTAAAATAACAAAGTCCAAAATAATAACAACTAAGATTGGTAACAAAATATTATAAAAACAACTAATTTATTCCCAGAAATTAATATGCCAACTATGGAACTTTCAAACGAAAATAGTGCTATATTTTCTCAGTATTAGAATAAATACTTCTAATCTCAACCTACCTATAAGGATAAACTAGAATAAAATAGATAGAATTTAAAATAATTTTAGCAATAAATGTAAGAAAATAGTGCTTTAAAATAATATCAAAACCATAAAATAGAAGAAAATGAAGTTGATGAATCATCTTACCAACAATCTAATTAAAAGGCAAATAATATCAATAATAATAATAATAAGAATGGTAATAATAATTATTAAGGATATTCAGATATTTCATAAAATATGGAAAAAAGTGAGAATTTCTAAGATGTACAACAAGATGAGTGTGAGGAAGTTGAAGACCCTCGAATTTTTTAATATTAATAATAAAAATTCAATAAAAATAATTTTGGAAATTAACCTGGAATATAAGTAGATGGCTTTTAAGATTAAGACAACGATAATAGTCATAACAATCTCGAATAGTCAAATAATTAGTTTAATATGAATTTTCAGGATAACAGCTAGCTATATGATTAAAAATCTAACTTTGGGGAAGATATGAACGAAATTCACTAAAAAGTAGCATAATCTCTATCAAGAATAAACTAATCCATAGCAGAAAAATAAGTTGTTTAATTACAAGGATTGCTCAAAGATAAAGATAAAGTTATCACAGGTCTTCAGTATGAGTAATCATAGCTTTATGAAAGAATAAATGAAATTGAAGAAAAATTTTCATTGTTATCTGAAAAATATAAAGTAATAAATTTCTATTTATTTTTAGTTGATTTAGAAAATTTAATTAACAAGAAATGTCTTAAAATCTTAACTCATTTTAAGGAGACTATATAATAAAAAAGTTTTATTGAAAATTAATTAAATTTTAGTTTAGTTTAATTAATTTTTTATTTTAAATAAAATAGGATGCTTCAAGCTTAGAATAGCTCAGAGGAAAGAGCTTAGATGGAGCATAAAAATAAATAGCTAAACTAAGAAATATTGTGGATAAAAAGGAAAACAAAATAGTTTAATTATCTGAATAGGTATAACAATTAACTGGTCATGTAGAATAATTAGAATAGGCTATCGAATAAGAGCTTTATTCAGTTAATTAGGAAATTTCGAAATACAAAATAATCCATGATAGCTATGTAAAAAGGATTTCAGAAAATGAGTAATAAATTTAACAACTCTCTCAACACAATGAATATATAATGTAGGAGAATTCTACAAGATTACAAAAACTTGAATAAGAAATGAATAGTTTGAGAAAACAGTGTAAGAATAAAGATGACATTAGGGAAGGTGATCTATAACAAATTAAGCAAAATAACAAAGAAATCGAAAGACTCCAATAATTAATTAGGGAAATGGAAGAAGAAAGAAAAGAATCAGAATAAAAATTTAAAGAATTAAGAGATTAATTTGATTTAGTAATGATGTAAAAGGCTGATACTAATACACTCAAAGAATATGAAAAAGTTTTAGGCTTAGAAGATGGATTCGATGCAAAATTGGTTGGAGAAAACAATAACACAAATTTAAATCATTAAAAAAAATAATTTGATGATGAACTTACCCGCATTAAAACTAATTATGAAAGATAAATCGCTAAGTTAAAAGAGGAGCTAGCATACTAAAAAGAATTATCATCAAAAGAGGTATTCTAGTAAGTGAATAGCCATGATGAAAACAATGTCTAAAGAAGCAATAGAAGCTAAGACTCAAGAATAATAAATATTGAATTTTTATAGAATAATAACAATGCTACACTCAATTAAACTTAAAATAACGATTTCAATCAAACTGTAATTTATTCTTAATTCAATTCTTTAAATATTTTTTAGAAAAATTCATGAATTTCTTTCAAATAGAATTCTAAACAGAGATCGGATGTTTTAATCTTTTTAAATTTATATTATTATTATTTCATTTTTGAATGAATTTTATTTTTATTAGAAAAGTGATGTCGTTCAGATAGGATATTCTAGACCTTCTGAGTTAATAAAGCAAAGCTTGAAAGATTTTAACATCATTTAAGACTTTAACTTAATATTTAATGATTCTGATGAAAATAAAGATCCTGATATTCTTGTTAGCTTTATATAATAAGTTGCTAACAAAATACAGAGCTATAAAACTGATTTGCTAGAAAAAGATAAAATTTTAAAAGAATTACAATCTAAATTTATATCACTTTAACAAGATTTTAAAGTTCTCAAAAATGAAAAAGAGCTTTTGGCCTCTTAATTGAAGGTTAACCGCAATCCTCTACAAGATTCCATATCCGAAAAGAGCCCGATTGTTTAATAGCTCTAAGATACTGTATTAAACTTAGAAGAAACAATTAAGATATTAGAGAAATCAAAAAGTTAATATTAAGAGGAAATTGATGCTTATAAGCACACAATAGAAATTTTGAAAACTTAGATTGACGAATGTTAACACAGTAACAACTATTATTTAAATCAAAATGAGCTATTAACATAGAAAGTCTCTGAATAAGAATAAGGTAAATAGTTATTTTTATAATATAAATTATAAATAAATTAAAATAAAATAGAAATTCACTTCTTAAATGAACAATTAAACTAACTTCAAGATAGTGATCAAAATCACTCCTAGGAAATGAAAAAAGCTTACAGTTAAAGATAGGAGTATGTAGAAAGCTAGTTGACTGATAAAATTAATGGGCTCTAAGAAAAGCTTAAGAAGAAGAATAATGAATTAACAGATATTTCAATATCAAAATAATAAATGGCAGATGAGCTAAGATAGTTCAAAAACAAATACAATGAAATAACTTTGAATTATGAGAAATAATTGAATGCAGAAAAGAAAAAACTAAAAGATCTTTAAGAAATCAATGATCAGCTAACAGAATAACTTAAATAATAACCTGATCTTTACAATTAGCTCTAGCAATCACAATATGAACATACATTTAAAAAAGAGAAAATAGAAGAGTATGAAACATAAATTGAGAAATTGAAAACAAATTTAAAGAAGTAGCAAGAAGAATAAAGTTAGATAGAAAATGAGCTTGAGAGCTGTTAATAATAGCTCAAACAAGAAAAAATAGAAAAAAATCGTGTTCAAAATCAGTTAAACACTCAAACAAGTTGCTTAAAATTGGTCGAAAAAGAAAAAGATCTCCTTTTAGATGAAAAGAAGCAAAACCAGAAATTACAGAAAGAAATTGATCAATTAAAGAATGACATCAAACAGAAGTAGGATGAAATCAAAAATTTAATTAAAGCTTCTAAAGAAAATGAAGAAAATTTAAGCTCTTAAATCAAAGATTTACAACAAAAGCTAGAAAAGAGCAACTAAAATTTAAAGAAATCTGAAGAATCTAAAAAAGCAGCAGATGAAAAAAATACAGAACTTACCTCTTAAATTGACTTACAATAAAACAATAACAAATTAATAAAAGTAATTTTTTTTTTTTTTTTTTAAATAAGTTGATGATTTAAATTATTTTTAAAGTAAAAAGAAGAATACATCAAAGTTCTTGAGGAATAAAAGGATAAGTTGGAGAAATAAGTTAAAGATAAAGACAAAAAGAATATTGAATTGTTTAACAATTAAAAATAGATTTAAGACTAAATTAAAAAAGCAGAGTAAAATTACAATTAGTGCAAAGAAGAATTGGAAAAAACAAAGAAGCAACTCAATTTAAAGCAACATGATATTAAATAACTTACAAATAAATGTTAAGATTTACACAAATCACATTAAGACTTATCAGTTAGATATGAAGAAATTGTGTTAAAAAATGACCTTCTCTCCACGCAGATTAACAGCGAGAAGCCTACAACAAACAGATCACAAAGCAGAGTAAATATTTTTTAAATAAAATAGACTAGTAAGATTTAATTAATAAATAAAGATTAAAACTTAAGAAGATCAAAGCATCAATGATTCAGAGTTTGAATAAGTAAAGGTTTTCTTAACTTAAAAGATTCAGCATCTACAAATATAATTGAGAGAGTCCTTAGAGAAATAGGAAGATTTGGAAAGAGAAAACAACTAACTTAATAGAGAACTTGAAGATAATAACATGGCAAACGAGGCTCTCCATTCAAAACTAGAAGATTTATCAATAAAAAACAATAAATAATTGCAAGATATACAACAACTCAATCTCCAAATTAAGGTATTTAGATCTCTATAAAAATTTTAAATTAATTTCATTTTTGTTTAATTAATTCCAAAAAGGACTTAGTTGAAGTTAATAGTCAGCTAAAAGAGTAGATGAGTGATATTATGAATGAGCAAAGTATATCTAAATCATAGATAAATTTGACTAATAAAACAATTAAGACGACTTAGCAAACAAGCCATAGTAGAGTGAGAGATGAAAATATTGACATATTAAACTAAAATGATATTAGCCAAAGTAGTAACAAAACTACTATGAAAAAATAGCAAGACTTTAATCCTATGGATCAGTTCTCTCCAGAAATGCTTTCAGCAGAAGATACAATAAATTTGATGCTTGATATTCTAAGAAGAACAACAAAATCAAATGAAATGACTAGATTATTAGCTAATTCTGACGAGTTTGTTGATTTGATTGAATAAATTAAAATTATAAACAACGAAAGCAATTTCTTTGGAGGGGACACTCGAAGTGAGCATAAATCCTAAAGAAGCTTTTCTATTTTAAGCAGTGCTAACAAATATAGTTCAAATCATCCTCATTAAAAAACAGTGCTAAACTAATTTTAAAATCCCTAGCAATAGCAGCAATAATATCTTTAGTAATTATAATAATAAATGGTATATTTACCATAATAGCAGCTACCATCTTAGGTCTAATAATAATAATAATATTTCTCAAACTAATCTCTAATGTACAAAAATACAAACCCAAACTCAATGTCACAAAGCTAAATTTAATAGCAATATATGAGCAACAATCCTAATGTATCAAGTAGCAATCTATCAAACTACTCAACCCAACAAATAAATTACTAACAAAATTTTATACCTGACTCAGTTAAATCAAGAAGAAATAACAATATAAGTGGATACTACTGAAATATCAGACCATTTTATTTAATAATAATTAATTTCTATTAATTTAAAATAATTCTAACACTATTAATTATCAAAATCTCTTTATAGTAAAGCTAAATGTTTAAATATTATTGATATAATTGCATAATAATTTTATTAAAAATAAATATTAATTTTTATTAATCTTCTTAAAAGCTAAAATCATTTTAAATTTAAATTCTTAAACTGATGCTTGATAATTTTTCTGTAATAAAATTTATGTTTTCAAATCATAAGAGTAAATTTTACATTTCTTAAGTAGAGAAAAAAGAAACAATTCAAATTATAATATTTTTTTTAATTTATGATTTATGAGCATAAAAAAGCCTCTTTCTCTTTTATTTTTTGAAATTATGAGAAAAAATAATCAATTAAAAAAAATATTTTTTGCAATTAAATTTCGAGAAAAGCCACTAAATAAAATTATGAAAATTTAGAAAAATAAAGTAATATTAAATTATTTAGCTTTTAGTAAAATTTCAATAGTATTTGTTGTGAAAAATTGATAAAAAGTATGAAGCTGTATTAAGAAAAAAGTTAATTTAATTTATTAAGATAAAATGTAAATTATGATGGGGTTGGGGTTG
>JH720086.1:181782-218666 GCA_000231845.2 Tetrahymena malaccensis 436 | reverse complement strand
AACCCCAACCCCAACCCCAACCCCAACATTTTACATGAATTTTTTTTAACAATTAACAATAATAATTTTTTTAAATTTAGTCAGAGAAAAAAATTAAAAAATATAATTTGAAATATTCTTAATAAATAAATAAGGACAATTCAGATAAATTTATTTAAAAAACAATTAAAATTTCTTCTTTTAGTTTTTTACTTTTTGCCAATACATTTTATTTTATTAATTTAACTATTAATTTAAATTTAATTTAAGACTAATTATTTTTAAGAATTGCAATAAATGGTTTGTATAAAAAATAGTTTCAAAAGTAAATTTTAATTTAAAAATAAACAATTTAAAATTATTTTTTAAATTACAGTGCAATAATTTATTGATTTGGTAAACATTTCAATAAATTTGTTAAAGCTATTTAAAATAAAGTCCAGCTAGATGAAAATTAGTACATCAGCAAATTCAAAGTATTATTAGTAAAAATTAAAAAACTAATTAAATATATATAAATATATATCTATGATTTTGCTGAAGTGATTATAAGAAGGGATTTTTTTTGTAATTATTTTAATAGCCATTAGATATTTATTAGGAGAAAATGTTTTTTTTAATAATAATTAGAGATATTAAATTTTAAATTAAAATATTTTTTTATTGAAATGGAAAAATATCTATTTATTTAGAATGAGAATGAAAAAAATTATTAATATTACAATAAAAAATTAAATGAAGAAAGATAATATTTTTTTACATTTATATTTATTTTAATTTTTAAAGCAATATATATTTTAGGCTGAAATTATTTTTGAAAATAATCTATTACTAAATGTTATATCAATTTTTTACTCAAACTTGAAGCAAAAAGAGTTAATTTATAAATTGTTTTAGACTAACATATTTTTTAAAAAGAAAAAATCATCTAGCCTTTTTTTTTTATTATATTTTACTATACATGAGTTTTTATAATAAAAAATAAAATTATTTAGTTTTTTTCTCATAACCTACAAAAATTTTTGTTATATGATGAATAAAGAAAAATAATTTTTTTTTAGATTTATGTATTTTTTCATTTCTAAAGCATAACTTAATACAAGACTCAAATATTTTTTAGAAAGAATCCATTATTAGATTTAATATCAAATCTTTACTCAAAATATAAGCAAAATAGATTTAGTTTATCATTATTATAGACTAATGTGTTTTTTTATATAGAAAAATCATCATAACTTGATTTTTTATTGTATTTTATTAGCCATGATTTTTTATAATAAAATATAAAATTATTTAGTCTTTTTCTCATTTTTTAGAAAAATTTTTGTTGTGTGAGGAATATAGAAAAATAAAAAACAATAAATTTTGTATTTATTAAGCGACTCAGAAATGAATAGTATTTAAATTTTACTTTTTACAAAAGTATACATTAGAATTATTATATTTAAGTTTAATTTATCACTTTAATATATTTTGCATAATTTTTTTATTTAAAATATCTAAAATAGATTTTATTTAATTTTATCTGTGTTACTAAAAATTGTTTATAATGAATTATAATTATTTTTTTTAATATTATAAAATTTTGGTGCATTTATTTAAATATGTGCATTTTGTATGCTTAATTCAGATGAACAAATGTTTGAATCGATTTTTTAAAAGTGGATAACAAATGAATGTTATCAATAATTTGTAAAACAGATGAGGAGGGGAAGAAATAATTATGATAACTATGAGGAAGAGAGAAAAGAGAGAGTTAGTAATTAAAAAGGAAAATTTGAAGAAAGAAAAAGCTGACAACAAACAATATTAAAAAATAATTAATTAATTAAATAAATAACAATAAAAAGGGTAAGACGATTAATTTATATAAAATAAATAATTATAAATTCTTAATAAAAACAAAGAAAGAAGAGTCCAAAGAAAAGAACCAATTAATTAAATTAATTTATTTGCTCTTAATAAGAAAATAAAAAGGAAATGCAAAGAAAGCCAGCTGTACAATAAGCTCCAAAGCCAGCACCTAAGCCCTAAGATAACAAGACTCTTGCTTAGTAATTTTAAAAGATTACTGACCATAAGAGATTACCCAAGGAAATTAGAGATCAATTCTTAAAGAGAATCCAATTTTGCTCTAACTAATACGATTTAAATGATGATAACAAGCATTAAAAGGAAAAGAGAGAAAGATTAGGTTATTTGCAAGAGCTTTCCGAACTCTTGAACGAGCCTTCATCTGTTCAATCATTATTTATTCCTCATCTTGATCTCATTATTGAAATGATTGAAAAAAATATTTTCCGTCCTCTTCCTATTCTCAAAAATAACGGAACCATCACTGGTACCAAATTCATCTTTTATTAGATCATTTTTTTTATAAAAAAAAATCTTAACAGTAAATTTGAGCATTACGCCAATAGCAGTCTACATTTAAAATGCAATAAGTATCTCAATAGTGTTCCTCAATCATGTGTTGATAATATTGCTTAAAATTTGTACGAATGTCAACGATAAGACATAATTCCCTGAATTAAAAGATAAAAAATAAATTACTTGCCTAAGAAGAATATTTATCAAAAATAAATTCTTCTTAATTTTTTGAATAAAACTGCAAAAGATTTGATTTTCTTCATAAAAGCAAATTATTTTTTCTTTTACATATTATTTAGCAAGAAAAAATGCAAACTCCTTTTTTAATTCCTAAAGAAAGCCATTTAACGCTTAGCTTGCTAAAGATTTATTGAAAATAAAAAAATCAGTTTAAATTTTTAAAATAAATTTGAAAAGTATTTAGAAAATTGCTGTTTTTATCACTGAAAGCTATTATTAAAAATGAATCCAGTGAGCACTTAAACAAAGTCTTTATCGTATTAAAATTTGTGCAAAAACTGTATTTTTATTGTTCAAGCTGTTGGCAATATCAAAAAAAAAAAATCAAAGAGAAAATCAATAATTTTTCAAATATTTCAAATACTTATCAGTCAGTTTTAGTTAATTCATGAATGAATATCTATGACTATCTAAATAAATTATTTTTAAATTTTAGCAATTTTTAAAAAATATCTAAATAAAATTTATTTAATATTAAAGAACCTGGTGCTGAAGATGAAGAAGTTTACGTTAATCCTGAATGGGTACACATTGAACCTATTTTGGACTTTTTCTTATAATTGATTGTCAATGAAGCCATTGATGTAAGAATGTTAAAGGGTTTCGTTACTCACTCTTTTGTTTAAGATTACTTGGAATTGTTCCACAGCGAGGAACCTCGTGAAAGAGAATACTTGAAGAACATCCTTCACAAATTATATGCCAAGCTTGTTCCTCGTCGTAAGCTTATTCGTCGTGCTATCAATGATTCTTTCTACACCTTGATTCACGAAAATTACAAATTCGCTGGTGCAGCTGAACTCCTTGATATTCTTGCTGCTATTATTAGTGGTTTCGCTGTTCCTCTTCGTGAAGAACACGTTATTTTTTTCAAAAACGTTATTATTCCTCTCCACAAAGTCTAAACTTGTCTTTTATATCATGAATAATTAATGCGTTGCTCTATGCTTTTCCTCTCAAAGGATCCCTCACTTGCATTCCCTCTCCTTGAAGGTATTCTTCGTTACTGGCCTTTTGCTAACTCAACCAAGGAAACTGTCTTCTTGCAAGAATTATTAGAAGTTATTGAAGTTTGTGACTGCAAGCGTCTTGATAACATCATCCCTAAACTCTTCAAGCGTATTGTAAAGTGTATTGCAGGTTCACATTTGCAAGTTGCCGATAGAGCCATGTGCTTCTTTGAAAATGAATTCTTCTTGAACGTAGTTCGTAACTTTAAGGCTTATACTTTCCCCCTCCTTGTCCCTGTTATCTCCTAACTTGCTGACAACCACTGGCATCGTATCCTCAAGGATTCCTTCCTTGCCCTTAAGACCATCTTAAAAGAAATAGATTACTAATCATATGAAAAAGCTTTAGCCTAAAAGACTGGTCCATTCCTTGCTTTCCTTAATGACAATACTAAGGAAAGACTTAAAAACGAAGAAAAATGGAAAAAGCTCTCAGCATTAGCTAAATAAAAGGATCCTAAATTCGTTGACCCTGTAGTTCCTTATCTTGATACTCATATTGTTGGTGAACACAACGGTCTTAATAATAAACACGTCCTCTGCCTTTGATCGAATAAATATAGAACCAATCAGCAAATTATACATATTAAAAGCAGATTGTATATTAATGCACTTAAATTTACTTTTATAAAAGTTGATTACTCTTAGTAAATTATATAATATTGTTTTATTGAATTATATGTTTTTAATGACTAAAATTAATTTAAAAAGGTCTTTTAAGAATTTTTTTTTGTTTTTTATATAGATTTTAATTAATTTTTTAGTTTAACAAATATTTATTTCATGCCATAAATAAATCAAAAAATTCATCAGATTTAAAATAATTTCTAAATTAATAAAAACAATATTAAAAAAATTCAAAAATTGAAGAAATCATTTGAAACTTAAATAAAAATATATCTGTTATAAAAAATCCAAATAAAAGCAACTATAGCTCGAATTTATGATATTTTCTTTACATATTTAAATTTTTATTAGAATAATTAATGAAGAAAAAATAAAAAACTTTTTATAATCCTAAAAAGTAAAATTAATAATTTTTTTATAAATAATAAATTTTACTTAAATTAATGTTTAGTTTATTTCATATAATAATATTTTTATATTAAAAGTATGCTTTTTAAGTAAGAGGAATTGGTATTAAAAATCGATTTAATTTAAGCTGCTTTCAAATAAAATTTAAAGAAGTCTTTTTATTTTAAATAAAAAAGTATTATTTTGAAAAAAAACACAATTAAAAAATGTATTTCATATTTTTATTTTTGAATAAATTAGTATTTTTGGGTAAATCGTTTTAATAGATATTATAATTTAATTATTAATTTTTAAAACTTATTATTTAATAGAAATATGCATTAAAATACTAAAAACATCACTTATGAATAATGTTTGTAATTTATTCTTATATTTTTGTTAATTTAAATAAACTAATTATGTAATTTATGAGAGATATTTTTAATTATTATAAATAATTAAAAGGTAGCTATTTTGATGAAAAAAATTTTATTTTTTGTTAATATTATTACTAAATTATTGAGTTTTTTGCATGATGCGAATTTAAAATGTTTATTTTCCTTATGACTAATTTTAGAAAAAATTCCTTTAAAAAGTTAATTTAAAAAATTTCTTTGGCGATAAGCAAAAAAATAGAGAAAATTAAATAAATTCAAAAGCAATAAAGATATAAAAGAATATAAGATTTATTTAAAATATTTTTTTTATTATGCCTTAATAATAATTTTAATTTTAGAATAATTTTCAATTATTAAGTGAATTTAGCTAATTTAACATAAAAAATTAATACAAAAGATATATTTTAAGAGTGACACTAAGTGAAGTGTCTATTTTATAAAATTTTGGAAGAAAAAATAGAAAAATTTAGTAATTTAAATCAGGTAAATTGCATAATTTTTTTTCATAATTTCAAAAATTAGAAACTGTAACCTATAGACTTTAATTATTTCTAAATAGAAAAAAAATAAATATATTTGAATTATTGTAAACAATATATTAATCTTAACATAAAATTGTAACATAAGAAATATGTTTCTTCATTTTTACTTAAAATATAAAAAGACATGGAAGTATTTCTAAAAGCAACTAAAATTTAATTTTTTAAAACTGATATTTTGAATGGATCAGCTTTTTTAGGAAGTTCTACTGGTTAAAAATTTTGTATACTTATTTTTTGTGAAATTTGTGTTAGGAATATATATTTACTTTATTTCAAAGAGTGATATCTCACTAAATTTTATTTTGCGACAAAATTTTTTCCCTTAATTTTTAATTGGCTTTGCTTCTTGTTTTTAAATGTATTTGCTTCAAATAAATTTAATTAAAAAGAGATTTGTATTAATAAAATTTATTAACTTATAGATTTGTTTTCAGAAGTATCTGAGGAAAATTGAGTGATAATTAGATGCTTGAATGAGCAAATTAACAATTTTCGCAAAATCCTTATAATTAATTTAATTAATTATAAGAAATTTAAATGAGTTCATTAAAGAGCTTCCTAATTTTTTTTTCCATCAACTAAATTCAAATCAAGAAGCATAAAAAGAACATTATCTTAGATATGCCTATTTATTTTGCAATAATACATGTATAATTATATTTCGCTTTAAAAATCAATCAATCAATAAAATGATTTATGAATAAATTAAAGAAATTCAAATAATTTATTTTTTTAAATGATTAAAACACCAATTTTATTTGCGATTTTCTTAAATATTTAGAATTTTTAGGCACTTTAAATTAACTTAATTTAATTTTTGAGAGAATCAGATATATTTATTCTTATTTTTAAGCATTTTTACAGTTTTTTATAATTGATTTATCTAACTTATTAAAGTTAGAATCATTAATTTGAAAGTAAATGAGTTTACAATTTTTTTAAATTAGAAGTAATTTCAAATAGAGAGGAAATAAGTTAGGGTTAATTGAAATTAAATGCTGGAAAGTGCTCAAATTTTCTTTATATGTGATATAATTAATGTGACACATTATCAAATTTGGCTTTTTACTAGTTAGTCTTTAAATAAAAAAAAGAAAGAAAATTTTAATAATAAATATTAAAAAAAAAATTAAGAAATTTTACAAAATTAAGAAAAATTATAAATTGTATATAAAATTTTAGAAAATAAAAAACAAAACAATTTTTTTGATATAAAATGATAACATCCAGCTATTCAGATGACATATAATAGATTTCTGAAGAAGAATATTATTCATCTACGTATAGTATGTTTAATAATAAATAGATTAATTGTATCGGATATGATCAACTGGTTTTTGTAGCTAATTACCCAACTAATAATATGATAAACAGTAAAATTTAAGAATCTAAAGGTAATCCTATAAATTTTAATGCTCTTGATGATATGGAAACAGAAAGTGAGCTATCTGAAGAAGATACCTATGTTATAAAAAAATTAAATCATGAAAAGTTAAAATTATCAACTAATTAAGAATTTTAGAAAACAAGTAGCTAAAAAAATAATATTTATTCTTAAAATCATGATAATTAAGTACTGCAGGGTTAGGAATCTAAGAAATAGCAATAAGATCTCATTAATGTTAAGTAAGATTAGATTTAAAGTGAATTGCATGAAAATAATGACAGTAAACTGGAGTCATTCAACTCAAACTTTAAATTATAAAAAAAAAAATCATAATTATAAAAAAATGAATAAAATTAACAAGAAGATGAAAGTTAAATTCTTACTTAGTATTAAAAGAAAAAAATCTTAATTGAATAACTAAAAGAAGCTAATATTTTGTTAGATTGGGATTGCTATAAAAAATAAAATGTTTTGTATGAATATTCAAATCCATAGGGTGGAGCTTAAAGAAGGAAAAAAGGCAAGTATTCAGAAATCGATATTATAGATTTACCAAATCCTCATTTTGAAACAAATGGTGCACAAAATTCATCTTAAGTAGTAACAAAAGAAAAAGAAAGAGAAAACAAGCGCTAAAAATAAAGTAGCAAACTGCCATCTAATGAAAATCAATAAAAAACAAAATTTGTAAGAAAAATTAGCTTATAATTTTTTATAAATAAATTTCTAAAAATGCTCATTTTTTAAACAGTGTTTATGAGTTTTTTAGTTTTAGTGGTGAAATAAAATAAATTATGTTGGCCTGCTTACAAAAAAGCTAAAAATCAATAAAAACTATTCTAGAATTAAAAATAGAATGTAATAAGGATAATCTGATATATTTCTGAATTTAATTAGACATCCTTAAAAAATGAAAGGCACTTTAAATGTAGATGCAAACAAAATTTTGTAAAAGAAAAGCTTACTTTACATCAATGATTTTAAAAGAAATTTTTAGATCTTATTAATTTGAAAGTAAATAAAATTTCTGCACTTTATAAGTGTAAAAGAATTAATTAAAAAAAATACAAAATTTGACCATTTAAATTTTCTTCCAGATGTATAATTAGAAATTAAAAATTTTCCCTCTATAAGATCGCGCAAAAATTTGTTAGCTCAAAAATATACTTAAAAAAAATTGTTAAAACAAATCAGATAAGCTTGCATATGCATATTTATAAACAGAAAAAAATTATCGCTGTGGAATTTTCATTACTAAAAAACAAGCATAGATAATATTTAGCATTTAATTTCTTATAATATTTTAAAATGATAATTATGTTATTGGTGAATTTTTGAGAAAAGAAAGACTATTTAAATTTAAATGATCATCTACCAAAGAAATTTCAGATATTTATTAATATTAATCTTTAAATTAAAAAATAATTAGTAAATTAAACCAGCCCTTTCATCAATTATTATGAAAGTTAAAAAAACCTTTTTTTGAGTTTAAATTGAAATATGCTTACTCATGTTTCATAAATAACAAAAGAATATATTCAAATTAAGATTAGAAAAAAAGCATAAAATTTTAACCAAATTTTATCACTTTTTGAAGAAATTTCCTTTTAATAGATTTTATTAATTATTATTTATTAAATCAGGTTAATTTTTCGTCAGATGACACAGATGTAGTTGAAAACATTAAAACAAAATCTTCATTAAAATTTATTTAAGAAGAGGAAGGGTAATTCTTATTGTAAGTATTATTTAAATAAAATATATTTCAAAATACTTAAAGACCTATCATTGAAGCTATAGAAGTAGAAGAAGAAGAACTCCTCAAAAGGCAAAAAGAATTTAAATAAAATTTATTCAAACTAGGTAGATGCACTATTCCTTGCAATAAGACTTTAGTTTCAAGCTAAGTTTAAGCCATAATTCCTTAAATAAGACCTTTAGAGGAAGGTATTTTTATTATATATTAAAGATCTCATCAATTTTAATATCTAATAAATCTAGTTAAAAAATCATGGGTTCTTCAAGATTTAGATTAGCTTCTTTAATTTAAAAACTCAGAATAATGTAAACATAATTAATTTACAAATAAACAAAATAAATATATGATTTTATTTTTGATAAAGACAATAAACTTGAAGGATACATGAATTAGGCCTTTGGAGTAAGAAAACCTGAGGAGGTATTTAATATACTAAAGCTGAATAATTATGATTTAAAACAATCTATTGATTATTGTATCTATTAGAGAGATTTCCTTTTTGATTTATTTAAAAACAGGGATTTAGAAAGAAAGAAAAAATTAAGCAATAAAAGAAAATTAGAAAAAAGAGATTACATTTGAACAATTTAGATAGAAATCACTAAAAAAATATATTAATAAATACTTTTATACAATTAACTCATCCAAAAAAATAAAATTTTATTTATTATTTATTTAAAATTTACTACAATTTATAGTAACCAAATCTTTATTTATGTTTTAAATTCAATTTGTTCTATTATATTCATTTGATTAACACTAAATAGCTTAAATTAAAATTTCAAAGCACACTAAGTAACAATTTTTTTTAAATTAGATGAATGTTTAAATCATCAAAATAAAAATTATTTGACTCAATATTAGTAATTTAGTAATATTTTTTGTGGGTAGCAAAAATTTCTATGAAAATTGAAAGAAAAGTTATGATGTATTAAACTCACTTTATGAAATTACTCTAATAAAATAAAACTATTATTTAAAAAGCTAAGCTTGCAATATTCAATTTCAAACTAAAAATAGATTATTACAGATTTAATGAATTCAATTAATGAAATTTTACTTCAGTTTTAATTCCAAATTTCTTTTTTGCCAATCAAAAAATATATAAAAATTATATTTTTTAATATTTTGAAATATAAAAAGTTATATTTTTAATATAAAATTTTCCTCAAATAGTAAAAAACTCATTTAATATAAGATAAAAATTGATTTGAATTATTTTTATTTTTATAATTTTGAAAATTCTAATCTATTATATTCTATTTTATTTTAGATTGAAAATAAATGAAAAAAAAAAAAAATCAAATAGTTAGATATTATTATTTGAATAAATTAAATATTCTTAATTAAATTCATAAGTTATTAAATTTGTTTATTAACAATCATTAAAGATTTTTGCAAACCAAATATTTGTTTAAGAAAGTGATAATTAATTAATGAATAATTAATTTGGAAATGATAACCTTTTTTTATAAGATGGGGCTGAAAATCTTATGAATTTAGATATAAAAAATAGAGGAATATTTACTAACACTCAACCATTTCAGTTTGTTATTGATTAACAAGGAAACAAAATAAATCTTGGTGAAGGATCATTTGGATTTGTTCTGCTCATCAAAAATATTTAAACTAATTAGCTTTATGCTTTGAAACTTGTAAGTAATGATATTTATTATACTCTTTAACCTATAACATGGAGCTTTTAATATTTAAAAGATCGATTTCATGATAAACTTTTTAATTTTGAAACGAATAATATAGATTCCAATGAGCAGTATTGAGACATTAACTCACAAAAGGATAATTGAAAGAGAAGTTAAAGTCCATCCTGAATTATCACATCCTTATATCATAAAAATGCACGATGCGTTTATTAATAAAGATGCAATATATATTATTCTGGACTATGCTGTCAATAAAAATGTTTCAGAAACTTTTCTTATAGATTTTAAGTATAATGAAGCAAGAGCTTTTAAATACTTCTACTAAACTTGTCTGGCTATTGACTATCTTCATAAAAAAGGAATTATGCATCGAGATATTAAAGTAAATAAAATTAATTGATTTTGTTTATCTTATAAAAAATAATATTACAATATATATATCCTAAATAGCCAGAAAACCTATTGCTTGATGTGAATGATAACATTAAGCTATGTGATTTTGGATGGTGTGCAGAGATTACTAAAAATAGAAGGAATACTCTGTGTGGTACTTTCGAAGTATTCATTTATTTTTTGAATATTATGTTAATTTTTAATTTTATTTTAAAAGTACATGGCACCAGAAACTATCACAGAGAGAGATTATGATTACAGGATAGATGTTTGGTAATTAGGAATTCTTTTGTATGAGCTTTTGCATGGTAGAACTCCTTTTAAACCTAATATGTAGCTCGAAGAAGATGACAGGATGGAGTATTATAAGAATGCAATTAATTAAGGTCATATTATATTTGATAACCATATCTCCCCTTCAGCAATAGATTTAATCAGCAAAATACTCATTTATGTACCTGAAAAAAGAATATCTATTCAAGGGATATTAGCTCATGTTTGGATATTCTAAATGAAGGCTAAAACAGGTTACAAAGATCCCCCTCAAATTCTTCAATAATTTTAAGAGACTGAGCAGAAAATATTATCATAAAAGGTCAACTAAGAATAAGAACTCTTACAAACTTAAAAACTTGTTAAAGGAGCCATGAACAGTGTAGTAAAATAATAATAATATTCAAAAACTTTTAACAATTTGCAAAGTGCACCAGTTAATAAAACAAGCTTAAACATGTTTTTCAATAGCAATGTCAACGTAAACCAAAATGAAAAAACATCTTTTAACATATAATACAACAATTAAAATACAATTTAGCTACTCGATATGAATACGAACCAAAATATAATAAATCCAGTATTTGATAAAAAAAATAATTATAGGAATAGTAGCTTAGAAGATATCAAAGAATCTTAAGCACCTTTCTAATTTGGAGTGAGCTAAATTAAAAAACCACAATAAGAAAAAATTATTATTTAAACTGTTTCAATTTATTAGAGAGAATTAGCAAGGATGACATCTGATAATGAAAAAGAAGCTTTAACTATTGATTTGTAAGATTTGCCTTTAAAAAATGATTAAAAAGCTTCAGATTCGTAAGGATGCTTTTATATACCAAGTTATGCTTAAAAAAAAGATTTTTAAAGTTATATCTGTGCTAGATCTACAACCATAATAAAATCTAATATGCTAAAATAAAGTTCGTAATTCGATATTAGCTCAACAAACAATAACAAAAGAACTATCTTTGGTGAATTTGATAAAGAAAAGAAATAAAAGAATATCTAAGATCTGGAAAAGCTGATTGACTAATTGGATATGGATAGAAATAAAAAATATTAATTAGCAAACGAATAAAAAGATAAATTTCTTTTTAATGATAGTCTTAGTGAGATATCTTAAGGCAGCAATATAAAATATTCTAAAATATTCCAAAATAGAAAATCTTGATATTTATTTGCGTTTATTAAATAATTCTTTATTACATATTTTATTTTTGATTTATCCTTAATAGATATTTTGTAAAATAATTAATTATTTGCTTTTTCATTTTAATCTATTTTTAGATTTCAGATTTATTAATTTAGTGTTAACAAAAGCTTAATAGCATAATGTTCTTATTTTCAGAGGTTTGATTAATATGTATATATTAATAAGCCAAATATCATTTTAAATCTTTAAATAATAATATATTTTTTATAATTTAGCAAATTTATACATCTTTTTATTCAATTAATTTTAATTTTATGGGGTAAATTGTTTAATAATCATTATTTCTTTGAATATTTTAAACTAAATTAAAAAAAAAGATTATAATTTTGAAGTATTTAAAATATAATTTATTTTCAACTTTCTTTTATTATTCTAATTTAATTTTACTAACATTAATAATAAAAAATGTTTATCTAAGATATAAAAAATAAAGAAAAGTATTAATTTTATTTAGTATTTAAAATTTAAGTTTATTGTTTTTAGGTAAGCTTATCTTGTTTTTACTTGATTTAAGTAAATATACGAATGATTTTAATTTTGTTTTCACACATAAAATCAATTTAAACAATCAAATCTAATTATGTATTTTGAATAATATAAATGTCAAAATAGTTAGAATTAAATTAAATTTATTAAAACCTATTAGTCTAATTTAAAATTCAAATTTAAGTAAATGTGAACATTTTTTTAACTTTTCATTTGAAGACTTTTTGAAAATATAACAAATTATTGATAATTCCAATAATTGAGAATTTGAATTTATATTTTTTGAGAATTAGATTTAAATTGAAATACATTTTTTATTTTCTTTGATATTTGGAAAATTATTATTTTTATTTATTTGACATGAGTAATTATTTTCAATTTATTAAATTGATACAATAATAGTATCTTAATTAAAAAATATTTTTTATATTATTGAATAGTAACCTTAATAAAATATAAATCAAATTACACCATATTCAATATAACAATCATCATCAAGTCCAAAATTTATTTAAATTAAATATTAACTTATATTTTCAAAATGTTTTGATAAAAGTATTTTACTTTATTTATAAGTTAGTTATCAAAACTCTAAAAGCTATGTCATTTTTTGATAAAGCAGGAAATTTTAAGTAAAATTATTTATTCATTACAAAATTCACTTATTTGTATGTTTTGAATTATTTATTTAAATTCATAATTAATAGACATCATAGTTAGATAGGAATTTTACTAAAATATTAAACTAACAATACTAAAAATATGTTGTTCAATTAAATTACAAAAAAATAAAGGATTTATTTGTACATCATTCATGTAGATATTGACATACAGTAAAAAATGAATAGACCTAAAATGTAAAATTAAAAAATTAGCTTTTCTAAATGCTTATTTTTATTTTTCAATCTATCATAATTCTTGCCTTTGTATTCATATTAATTTTAGATAAAATTGTATACACAAAATTTAAAGTAATTAATATAAATTATATGAGAGTTTTTATTAATTTAATAAAAAATAATCCAAACATGTTTTTAACTGCAAGAAATGAAAAACGATAATTTTTAAATCCTTTATTTGTATTAAAATTTTATACAAAGTTAAAAACAATAATTTCTTATAAAAAATCAAATGTTTTTAAAAGTTTTATTTAACATTAAATATTTTAAATTAATTTAAGATGACAACTTTTCTATAAAAATTATAAATATTTAAAATACATTAAGCATAAATTAATCTTTCTAAAAATAAACAATATTTACTTTATAATAAAAATATTTTGTGTGGTTTATTTTTGATGAATTTGGCAGACAAATTTCAATTACACTTTCAATCTAAAGACTAATAAATATAAAGATATACTTAAATATTAAATTAACTTTTGTATTTGATTAATCTCCAAACAAATTCATTTGATAATCAGAATTTATAAAATACAGTTATTCATCAAAATAATAAATTTAAGGCTTATTCTTTCTCCATTATTTACATATTTATCAGCTTTTGGCTAAAGTGGTTGGTTTTTTCACACATATATGAGCATTGATTATAAAGAAGAAATCAATAAGCTAATCAGATTATAAAAACAGCAAAGTTATCTAAGATAAAATAATCATGCTTTAAATATCAATCCTTAATTATAAAATCAATAATAAATAAATACAAATACATCTTAGCAGTTAAACCCAATAAATAACGAACAGAGCAACAATGTACAATTTTTATTACAAGGAAATAGATCATAAGTAGGGATTAAAGAAGATTAGCAATAATTCATACCTAAAGGAACAAGACCTAAGATTGTATCCTAAAAAAAGAGCTTTTAAATTCCTAATACAAACTCATAAATTTATTACTAAACAGATCCTAACGATATAAATTTTTAAAATAATTCTTTCATAGGGATTTAATAAAATTCTTTATTTAGTATATCTTCAAAAAAAGTAGCCTAAGATAAATCATATTTAGTGAAAGATATTTTAGAGTTTTCAAACAATTAAAATCCTGAGTATAATGAAGTTGATGTAAAAGAAAAGGAATTTAGCTTTAAAGAATCAATTGATTAAGAAAATTAATATTAATAAGTTGGATATTAAAATGATTATGATAAAAGAATTGATTATTACTAAATTAATCAATAAAATGGCTAATAGTATAAACAGTAGAATTAAATTGCTAAATAAAATTATGTAAATAAATCTTTAAATCAATCTCCATAAAGGGAAATTATGATACAAGACTAATCAGAATAATAAGAGAGAGGAAAGACTTTTGATAATTTGAAAGAGTATGGTGTTGATGAAATATAAATAAAAAGTGGTGGAGGTGGGATGATAAAAAAAAAGAAAAGATATGATTATAGATTTAGAGATGTGAATGAATTAGTGTATGAGTCGGAAAGTAAAGCTCCTTATTGGATGGTTGATATGAGGTACACTCCAAGATTGTATGAAAAGAAAATGAAGTTGTAAACTATCAACGAATGGAAAAATTAAAGAATGATAAGCTGTGAAGAGGATTAAATGGCTAAATAAGATATGGTTGTTGCTAAAGAGCAGAATAAAAGAAGGTTGGAAGAATAAATTGATACAATTAGCAAGCAGCAGTTTTAATGGGAGTATGTAGTTTCTTAGTAGTTGTAAAAATATAAAGTTAGAAACTAAAATAGCTCAATTGATAATGGCCTTAGTGATTATAAAATTTGCTTATTTTAAAATGATTTTGATAAGAGAATACATAATTTGTACATTGATGAGAAGTTACTAAAATTTTCTGCTGAAAAGTAAAGCACCGAATAATAAATGATTCATCACTAATTATAACTAGAAAAAGAAAGAGATAGACTAAGAACGTAAGAAATTAGATAATCAAGAGAAAATATGAGGAAACGGTAATCTAATAATTAGAGTAATTTTAACTCAATAGAATCTCCTGAAAGGATGAATTAAAGTTAGTATGATGACTTTAATGGGAAAAGAAATCAAAATAGTATATCCATCAATTAATTTGGTGATACATTTTTAAATATAAAATAATAAAATAATATAAAAATTGATGAATAGAATTATTCATAAGGTGTGAATCAAAATATTTTATAAAATGGTTCACTCAACTCTGTTGAAAATTAAAGACAACTAAATAATTCTTCTTAATAATCACAGAGACTTAATGACAGCACAGAATTAAATCCAAATGAAGAGGTAAAGAAGCTTTTTAACTATTTTGAAAATAGTAAATAAAAACGAGATCACTAAAATTAAAACATAAATAATAATTAAATAAATTACACAACAAGTGATTGCAAAGCAAAAGAAAGTATAGAAACATATTTATAGAAACAAATGGATTTTTAAACAAAAACTAGGTTTCCAACAATTTAAAGATCAACATCGAGAGATAATAAATAAAAAATTCCATTTTCTCTTAGTGAAAAGAAATAAAAACATCCTGATGCTTATTCTCCTAACAAATCTTTTTTAAAAAAATAATCTGTAGATCACTAAATGTAAAGATATTATATTAATAATAGTTAGAGATACCCTTCTCCATAGCTTAATTATAATGTTTAAATAGATTATTCAAATAATAGAAAACAATTCTTTTAGCAATATAGCAGAAGCAAAAGTAGTAATCGTAAAGGTTTTTTAAATCAAACTTTTGTTAAATTTTGAAATTGTTTCATCACATCACTATTTCCTAAAAAAGATCCTTCATTTATTGTAATTATTTAGATATGTTTAAAATTGTGTAGATTTAAATTAATTAAAATATTTTAAATAATTTAATTAAAATTTTTTAAAGCAAAATTATCTCTTTTTTCATAAGAAAATACTCATTTTAATTATTTAGATATGCTGATAATTGTGCAAATTTAAATGTTTTAAAGAAAATATTCTAAAGAATATGATTTTATATAAAGGTGTATTGAATTAAAATTTTGCCATATTTTTATTTATTCATTTTATTTCTTATGAGCAAGATTACTTATTTATTTTTATTATTTTAAGATATACTTAAACTGAATAAATTTAAATTAAATAAAGTAAAATATTTAAAAAATAGGATTTTAATTATTAATGTAAAAGCAAAAATCATCATAAAGTGGTTTAGAAAAAAATTTTGTAAATTTCTAATTTCTTCATCTTGTTTCTTATGAAAAAGTTTATTTATTAAATGTAATAAAATCTGTGCTCATTTAAATTATTAAAGTAAAATATTCTTATGAATTTTATTTAAATTTTATCTAAGCAAATGTAGTTATGTAAAGGTTTATTAAATTAAACTTTTGTTAAAATTAAAAATTATACCACTTTTCTTAACAAAGTGTATCTTATTTACATATAAATATTAATTTTTTTAAGATAATTAAAAATATGTAATTTTAGTAAATATAGTCAAAACGTTAAAACTAAAATGTATTTTATAATGTTAAATTTATTCAGAAAAATTAAAGTTTAAAATTAAAGGTCTTTCTTAATTAATTATGAAATAAAAAATATTTTGAAGAACTATTTTATTTTTTACGAATTTAAATAAAATTAACTAATGTATTTGCTAAATATGATTAAATTAATGAAAAATAAATATTCTAAATTAACAAAATAAAGTTTACAATCTATTCCTTTAAAAATCTATCTTATGTATGAATTTAAAAATATCAGAAAAACAAAGATTTAAAATTAATAAGTATGTTAAAGAACGTGTTTATCTATCTATAAATTAAAAATGAAAGAAGTTAAAAAATAATAACTAAACTAATAAAAATTAATTATTGGTTTTTACATAATCGATAAGCTATATATGTCATCCAGCTCAATGTGTTATTTATTCAACTAAATTACAATCAAGTGTCCACCTTCTTATATATTTTACAAGCTTTTTTTGGATTTGGGCAATAAAAGTGCAATAAAAAGTGCAGCTAATAATTCTTTCAATTATTAAATTAAACAGAAAAAAAATTTGAACATATAAAATTAAAGGAAATATTTAGTTTATTTAAAGTTAGGTATAAAAAATCTTAATAATAGCAATGCAACTACTTTCTATGGATGATAACAAAAGTATAATTCATTTTTAACTTGCTGATAACATATAAATGATTTCAAGAATTTAGCTTAATTAATGAATTTTGTGTTAAAATA
The DNA here is from genome assembly GCA_000231845.2 of Tetrahymena malaccensis 436. NCBI lineage: Eukaryota > Ciliophora > Oligohymenophorea > Hymenostomatida > Tetrahymenidae > Tetrahymena > Tetrahymena malaccensis. The sequence goes on along the minus strand of JH720086.1, from coordinate 200,794 downwards.
TAGAAATAGGCTTAGGTCTTGTGGTTTTAGGTCTATCTTGCTATCTTTTAGGAATCATATTATTCTTTGATAGAGCACTCTTTCTCATTGCAAATGTAAAATAAATAATACAAAACAACATGATAAATGGTAATTCTTATTATTATTTAATTAAACAGCTAAGTTTCTTAATAGGTATGTACATGTTCATAGGTTTGAAATAAACTATAGCCTTCTTCAGTAAAAAAAGTATAGAAATTTAATAGCTAATTCAAAAACAAAATCTAATTAGATTATTTTAACAATAGCCAATTTCAAAGGTTCTCTAGTGTATTTTGGTGGCTTTGCTATTATTGTGTTTGGATTCTCATTTATTGGATTTTGTACTTAAATGTACGGACTCTTCCTTTTATTTAAAACCTTCTTGCCTTTACTTTATGACCCAATTTGCAGAGTCCCTATAATTGGAAAATATTTCAGTAATCATATTTATTTTTTAGTGATGCTTTTTTTAAAAAACACATCTAAATGCGTATATTATAGGAAGTGATGCAGTCAAGAATACAATTAATAATATAGCTTAAAAGGGACCTAGCGTTTGATATTATTCATATTTGAATTTCAAATAATAAAATTTAAGAAATTAGATTTACATAATCATGTAGATCTGCTGATTTCGGAATTAGTAAATAAATAAATATTCTAAGGAAATGCAACTCACAATTTAAAAATGAGGAGTTAAAAATCTTAGTTGTTAGTTAAAATTAAAACATTTATGAATAGGCAAATATTCAAACCTTAAATCATTTATTTTATTTAGATGTATTTATATTTTGTTTTACCTCTTTACACTCTTTCTAACTTTAAAAATAGATAAAACAAATTAATCAACTTAAATTTTAGTCTAAATTAATAAAATTAATTTAAATAGGAGCTAAATCTTAATTTTTAGAGTTTATGTCATTATAAAATCATACATCAAAATATTTTTATTTTTTTGAAATAGATTCATTAAAACTGTGAATGCTCATAAATTAAAATGTAAAAAATCTACAAATTGTAAATCTTCAGTCGTTATAAACACCACAAAAGACTCCAGAATAATACCTCAATGGCAACTTTAATTATTTTAAATTTCAAAAGAAAGGAAAACAATTTTATTTTTGAAAAAAAATAAATTAAATAATTAATGACTGACCATAATAATCATAGTGTCCATGATGGCTAAGGTGCTGACTAGCTACTAAGAGGTGATGAGGATTATTTTAAGGAATTTGATGATCCTGAAGATTATAATGAACTTGATAGAAATAAAACTGTTGAATTGGAAGGAAATTTATATGTTTAATTATATCAGCTTAATACATACAAATCATTAATAAATAAATATGCTTTACTTAGAATGCAATTTTCACTAATCACATAAGTTATAAATTATTTAAGCAAGATTGATTAATTAGAAGTTTAAAATATTTATTTTTTTGAAATAGATATATTAAAACTGTGAATGATTTAACTTAAAATATAAAAAATCTATAAATTCTAAATCCTCATTTGTAATAATCACCACAAAAGACTATAGAATAATACCTTAATATCGATTTTAGTAATTTCAAATTTTAAAAGAAAGGAATACAAATTTATTTTTGAAAGGAAATTTATATGTTAAATTATATCAGCTTTAATACATACAAATTTATTAACAAATAAATATGCTTCACTTCGAAAGCAATTTTCACTAATCATATAAATCATAAATTAGTTAAGCAGGATTGATTAATTAGAAGTTTGCAATGTTTTTATTAAAGCTAATCATTTATAAAAAAGTATTTTGTTTGCTATTTTTAAAATTTTTAATGTAATTAATAAGCTCTTGTGATTAGAACTTATATGATGGAGTAAATACGCTTAAATAATATTTATTTATTTGTAATGCTGATATGATCATTAACTATTTTGTAATATCTAGTTATTCAGTAATTTCTAGTAATACTTTTTGTTATTTTGTGAATAATCCTTATTTTAATACACTTATAATTGATTCAAAATTAGAATAATTTATTTAAATTACTAAATTATTTTTATCTTTTGCAAACCAAAAATTGTCATTTTCTCCAATGACAACATCAATATTAGATTTTTAAAAAAGTACTTTATACAATATCTCTTTTGTTAACTAGTTTTTATAAGCTGGATCTAAAGAATCTAAGTTAATTTTATTAAGTTAATGAAAAATACTTTATTTCTCAGTGCTACTTGGTTATTATGACAAATAAAGAAAACTATTTTACTCATCGTTTATAGTTAATTTATCATATAAACCTTAATAATTATCGTTTTTTTAAATATCGACTTCTTTAGGTTGTGCTGCTTAAATATCTACAGTCACAGGAATAATCATAGTTATTATATCATGAAGGATAAACAAAAATGTCAAAATAATATAGACGCCAAAAATACATAAGCTAGAAAAGTAAGGATTTTATTTTTCAAAATCAGAAGTATATAATTAATAGGATAAGAAAATCAGTAATGACACTTTTAAGAATTTTAGTAATCTATATACTTTAAACGGAATAGTATTTACATATTAATAATACTCACTTAAAGCTTTGTTATAGATTGGGCTAACTTAAATTTCTTGATAAGTAGTAAATAGTAGAAGTAACATACATCCTTTAAGTAATATCCTCATCCACATACTAAAGATAGTAGCTTCAATAGGTTTGTTAAATGCTATCCAAAACGAAATAAAATTAATTAAAATTGTAAGGATAATTAAGTTTAGGTGCAGATCACTATTTTCAATAAAATTCTCAGAAATATACATAGTGTATATGGAGCAAAATATATAGCCAAAAACTAAAATATTCTTCAATATTGAAAAGCGATACCTAGAATTATTAGATAGAGTATGAATAATCATATAAGATTAATAACTTTAGTAAGCAATAGAGCATATAACAAACCAATAGGATAGTTATTCTAATTCTTTATCGTTATTATTTTCTTCTTCTTTATAAAATGCATTTTATTTATAATCAAGAATAGATGTATAAATTATAAATGTTTGATAAAAATTGTACATCAAAATTATGAATTTGAAACTATAAATCTTCGTTTTATCTGCAAATCTTGTTTCTTTGTAGTTAAACAGAAACAGATAACGAATATAAGAATAGGCATTAGGTCTTAGCGAAGCGAAATTAGGATTTTAGCTTATTTTTTTCCAAGTATAAATATTCATAAATGCCAATACTAAATACTACAATCCAATGATAATTATTTTCATAATATCAAAATATTTAAAGCTTAAATATGTGTAAACAGAGAACCAAACAATAAACAAAAAACTATTTAAAGTAAATAAAAAGCCTTTCTTTTTATTTAAACATATCAGCAAATCCACTTTTTATACAATTTAGTTCATAATCCTATTTTAAACTAAGCTAATTTTGTTAAGAAATCTCTTTTTTAATTTTTGAATATTATCTTACTATTTATTATTAAGATTAATTAATTTGAGGCTAATATTTTTCAAAAATCTTTATAGTAAAAGAAAATATCTTGATTAAAAAGCTGATCAGACAAATGAATAAAAGCAAGTACATTTTAATATTAATTTAATAAAGAATGGTAAGTTTATATGTATGATGTTTGAATATTTCCAAAATAATTTCTTAAAGCTAATCAGACAATAACATAGAAAGTGAATTTTGAAAATTTATTTAATAAAAGAGTAAACAATATAAAAATTTGACTCTTATTATTTACTATTTCTTTCATAATTCATTCAACTTAATCAACATGATTTTGATGCAAAAGATTAAAATTTTTGTCTCAATCTCATACATATTATTTCATTACATCATCTATAAGATTGAAATAAATTACTAAAGACTAAAATTTGTAAGAAGAAATAAATTGATTTAAATTAAATATTTGAATTTAAAAATGTAAGTTCTTCATTTTTAAGGCTTTTTCATTTAATTAACAAAGCATATACATTTTCATGATAATTATTTTAAATTAAACAAACTGAGAGAAGAATTTATTCTCTCAACTTTAAAAAAATTTGTAGATTTTACACATGAAAAGGTGATAAAGTTCTATTTTCTATTTTATTTCGAGCTGATTTACAGAAGATTTTTAATATTTTTGATTTTTTTTGTTTTATTAAGATATAAAATAAATTTAGTTGAAAATAAATCAAATAAAAGGATTTATCTAGATAAAGAAAAAAAAATCATACTAAAAAAAAATTAATACAAAAACATTCAGAAATAAAATATACTAATTAACTTTTCATTGATCATATAAATCATATAATAAATAATTTGATTTGATATCTAAATAATTCGCAATATATTTACTGTAACCTATAATTTAGAGTAAATGGCTTTCTTTTTCATACTTACGATTTTCAAAATAACTTAAAAGCTCTTCTGAAAAAAAATAAGTATCTTGAACTATTATTCTAAATTAAAATATATTTATTTTTAATGCAAGAATAAATTATTTTTATTTAATTTCATCAATTTCTTCTAAAAATTAAATAAAAATGTATAAGTTTTAATTTATTCCTTATTTTAATGTATTTATTATTGAATATAAATTTATATTCTTTATCAACACTATAACATTATTTTCATCCTTTGCAAACCAGTATATTTCTTGAATCCCTAAAACATAATTTAAATTTGATCTTGAATTGAATATTTGATAGAGGATTTCTTTGTTTATTTCTTCATTTTGATAATCATTTTATGTAACTAAATTAATCCTATTCAATTAATGAAATATGCTTTACTTATTGCTATTCTTTTATATTAGCTAAATAAATTTATATTCATTATTATTATCTATTAATTGTTCATTTAAGATTTAATAATTATTATTTTGCATATATAATGTGGTTGGATATATAATTGTTATAGTATCGTAGCATATCATTATTATGCTAAAAATAAAATAAACTCCAAAAATACACAAGCTAGAGAAGTAATGAGTTTATTTTTCAAATTAAGTAGAGTCTAATATATATTATAATAAAACACATATAGCTATATTTAAGAATCTGAGCAATCTAATAACTTTGTAATGTAAAGTATTCAAAAAATAGTTATATTCACTTAAAGCATTATTGTAAATTGGAACTATGAAAATATCTTAATTTAAAAAAAATGAAGACATCATAAAAAGTCCTTTTAGAAAAATCGCTCTATTACTTAACAAAGGTTAGCCAAGGGGTTTATCATAGGCAATCCAAAAAGCAATTAAGCTTATTAAAAGCATTAAAATTATATAACTAAAACCTAAAAATGAGTTATCTATAAAATAAATGACTATAAATTCAGTATATTATAAACAAAATAAGTACCCAAAACCTATTATATTCCTTAGCATAGAGAATCTATTTCTGGAATGTTTATAAAATTTATGTATAATAATATACAAATGGTAGCTATAGAAAGCAATAGAAAACATTATAAACCAATAAATTATAATTTTATCATTTTAGTCATATTTTAAATTGTTTTTATCATGATCTGGATTAAAGGCTTAACTTAGATTAATAATTGTAAAAAAAAGTATATAAATAGCCTAACAAAAAGAGTATTTCATCATAACAAATTTAATGAAATGATTTTCTGAGTTATCAGCAAATTTAGCTTCCTTGAAGTTTAGTAAAAGCATATATCTTATAATAGATAATTTACTCGTTTTTAGCTAAAACTTTCGAGAGAAAGCCATGTTCTTATAAAAAAGAACTATATAAATATAACCAGCAAGAATTAAATGTATATAGTATTTATCCACCACAAAGATAATATAAAGGTGTATTGAGAACCAAATTACAAATAAAAATGTATTAAGCTTAAATTAAATACCTTTTCTCTTTCCTAAACAAGCTAATTACTCTACTTTCGTAAAAATATTATCCATTACTCTATCAATTTGTAAAAAATATTTCTACTCAAAATTTATTAATTAGTAGGAGTCTTTTCTTTAAATTAATATTGATTAAATGTTTTTGTTGATTAAAATTGGCTTTTTAAGTGCTAAAGATACAAAAATAAGAATTTGAATATTTATATTTCTTTGTAAGATATTACTTATGAGGTATCTTCTTGAAATTTTATTCTCGAATAAAAATATAGTGATTGTGCAAGACTTAAATAAACAGTAAATAATTACGTAATAAAAATAGTTGATATGATATAAAATAATACGTACTTATTAAGTAATGTTAATCTATTTTTCAATCATATAAAGTGTAAAATAGTTAAGCTGGATAAATCTTTTATTAATCAGCTTCATATTTATCAAAACACATCATTTTCATTCTTTTATAAAATTAACATTCTTAATAAAATTAGCCATATCTTGGTAGTGTTTAGAAGAAGTATATCTAAATCATTAGATATTTATTTTTATTGGCTAGATTATTAATAACAAGCTTGCTTCAACAAAATCTTTTGAAATTCCATATTAATAATCTCTAGTTTAATATTAATACTCCTTTTGTAATACTTTTATTATAGATTTAAAACATGAGTTAATAAAGATTACAGGGAGATTATTTCCATCTTTTGCAAACCAATAAATATTCTCATTTCTATTCATATAATTTATATTTTTCTTTGATGTGAATATATTAAATAAAATTTATTTAATTAGTTCGTTTTTTCAAATTTGAATTAACAGAATATAAGATAAATTTTATTCATCTTATCATATATTTTATATAAAAAAAATAGCTCCATTTTATATTTATTATCTAGTTATTTTGTTCTACTTGTACTTAAAGAATTAAATTTTCATTTAAAGACTAAGCATTTTTATTAATTTATTAATTTTATTTCTTTTCTTTAACAAAATATCAATAGCAACAAAATATACTGATAAGAATATATTATTCAGAATAAGCAAACAAGTTAAACTGATTTATATACAAAAAATTCAAATTATGGATATGAAATGATTTTAATTATTGAAGTCTATTTTATACAGCTTGCATGATTAAATAATAATTTTACATATTTAATTAATCTATGAATTTAAAATGGCAGTTTGTTATTATATCATTAGTACTAAATGAGTACTTTATAAAGATAAAAATGATCTAAATTTCATAATTAAATGAAAATAATATATACAATAAGCATCCTTTAAGAAATATTATAACAGACAAACTATATATATGTGGTAGTAACTTCTAGAAGTTTCTTATAAGCTATCCAAAGTGAAAATATATTGATTATTATTATTTGAATAGTAAAAAATATTATCCAATCAGAACTATGAATAAATTTTTCAACTAAATTAAAACTTTTTAAAAGTGATATTTTGAAAAATAGGAAATATGATGAATGATCACAAAAGATAAATAGCTTTGGTAAGCAATAGAATAGATAAAAAATCAATAAAATAGCTATTTATATTGAAATAAGTTACTTGGCAAAGTGTTATCAGAAAAGATGTAGTTTTTATAAGTTATGATTGATTAGTAAATAATTATGCGCTTAAAAAAATTGTTGGTTAAAAATAGGCTTTTTAAGCCATAGATTTTATTTTATCAGCAAGCATAGTTTCTGTATAATTTAATGATAAAAAACATCTAATGGGAAACAATTTATCTTGCATATTATCTAAATGTCAAATTTGATATTTTTAAAATAAAATACCATGTCTTAGGTAAATTTTTCTTATTTAAAGCATATTTTTCTAAATAATCCATATTTATTTTTAATTCCTAGACTATCAATTTCTAGTTTACTTCATCAAAATCTTAATTAATTGAAATTAAATATTAAATAAGCATCATATACTTTAGTTTTATAATTTAAGAATCTTAATTATTAAATTTTTAGATTAATTTTCCACAATTAATTTCAATTTACTCGCTTCGGTTCACCGAATACTGAGAACCGAGTATAGAATCAATACGGTATTATTAAGATGAATTAATTTGAGGCTAGTATTTTTCAAAAATCTTTATAGTAAAAGAAAATATCTTGATTAAAAAGCTGATCAGACAAATGAATAAAAGCAAGTACAATTTAATATTAATTTAATAAAGAAAGGTAAGTTTATATGTATGAGCTTTGAATATTTTCAAAATCTATTTAGTATTAGTAAGTACATAGCTTAAAGCTAATCAGACAATAACATAGAAGGTGAATTTGGAAAATTTATTTAATAAAAGAGTAAACAATATAAAAATTTGACTCTTCTTATTTACTATTTCTTTCATAATTCATACAACTTAATCAACGTGATTTTGATGCAAAAGATTAAAATTTTTGTACTCAATCTCATACATATTATTTTATTACATCATCTATTAGATTGAAATAAATTACTAAAGACTAAAATTTGTAAGAAGAAATAAATTGATTTAAATTAAATAATTGAATTTTAAAATGTAACTTCTTCATTTTTAAGGGTTTCTCATTTAATTAACAAACCATATACATTTCATGATAATTATTTTAAATTAAACAAATTGAAAGAAGAAATTATTCTCTCAGCTTTAAAAATATTTGAAGAATTTACAAATGAAAAGGCGATAGTTCTATTTTCTATTTTATTTCAAACTGATTAATAGAAGATTTTTTATATTATTTATTTTTTTGTTTTATGAAGATATAAAATAAATATACTTGAAAATAACTAAAGTAAAAAGGATTTATCTAGAAAGATAAAGAAAAAAATAATTCTAAAAAAAATTAATACAAAAACATATAGATATAAAATATGCTGATTAAATTTTCATTGATCATGTAAATCATATAATAAATAATTTGGATTGACATGTTAATAATTTGCGATATATTTATTGTAACCTATTATTTATACTAAATGGCTTTCTTGTTCATGCTTAATATTTTCAACATAACTTAAAAGCTCTTCTGAAAAAAAATCAGTATCTTGAACTATTATTCTTAATTAAAATATATTTATTTTTAAGGCAAGAATAAATTATTTTTATTTAATTTCATCAATTTCTTCTAAAATTTAAATAAAAATTTGTAAATTTTAATTTATTCCTTATTATAAAATATTTATTATTGGATATAAATTTATATTCTTTATCAAAAATATAACATTATTTTCATCCTTTGCAAACCAGTATATATCCTGTATCGCTAAAACATAATTTAATTTTGATCTTGAATTGAATATTCGATCCAGGATTTCTTTGTTTATTTCTTCATTTCGATGCATATTTTATGTAACTAAATTAATCCTATTCAATTAATGGAATATGTTTTACTTATTACTATTCTTTTATATTAGCTAAATAAATTTATTTTCATTATTATTATGTATTAATTGTTCATTTAAGATTTAATAATTATCATTTAAAACATCTAAATTATTATTATTATTATCATTTTGCATATTTAATGTGGTTGGATAAAAAATTGTTAAAGCATCGTAACATATCATTATTATGCTAAAAATAAAATAAACTCCAAAAATACACAAGCTAGACAAGTAATGAGTTTATTTTTCAAATTAAGGAGTGTATAATATATATGATAATAAAAGACTTAGGGCTATTTTTAAGAATTTGAGTAATCTATAAATTTTGTAATATAAAGTATCCACAAAATAGTTATATTTACTTAAAGCATTATTGTAAATTGGAATTATCAAATTATCTAAATTCAAATTAAATAAAATCATCAAAAAAACTCCTTTAAATATTATCCTAGCTCGCCTACTTAACCAAGGTATGTTAAGGGGTTTATCATAGGCAATCAAAAAAGCAATTAAGTTTATTAAATATGTTAAAATTATATAGCTAATAAATAATAATACGTTATTCATAAATAATAAAGCTATAAATTGAGTATATAATGAACTAAATATGTACCCAAAACTTATTATATTCCTTAGCTTAGAGAATCGATTTCTGGAATAGTTAGAAATATTATGTATAATCATATACTAATGATAACTATAGTAAGCTATAGAAAACATTATAAACCAATAAATTATAATTTTATCATTTTCATCATATCCTGAATCGTTTTTATCATTTTCTGAATAAAAGGATTTAGATGCAATAAGGAATATTTTAAGAAATATAATATTAGTCTAACAAAAAGTATAAACTATCATAAGAAATTTAATAGAATAATATTCTGAGTTATCAGCAAATCTAGCCTCCTTGAAGTTTAGTAAAAGCATATACCTTATGATAGATAATTTACTCCTTTTTAGCTAAACGAATAAAGGATTTGCTGATAACCTATTCCAAAAAAACATGTTAAATAAAAAAAGAAATCCATAATATAAACCAGCAAAAATAAAATCTAGATTTTTATTATGACCCAAAGAGATAATATAAAGGCATATTGAGAACCAAATTATAAATAAAAAAGTATTAAGCTAAAATTAAATACTTTTTCTCTTTCCTAAACATGCTAATTATTCTACTTTCGTTAAAATATTATCCATTGCACTATCAATTTGTAAATAATATTTCTACTCAAAATTAATTAATTAATAGGAGTCTTTTCTTTTAATTATTATTGATTAAATGTTTTTGTTGATTAAAATTTGTTTTTTAAGTGCTGAAGATACAAAAACAAGAATTTGAATATTTTTTTTCTTTGTAAGATATTATTTGTGACATATCTTTTAGAAATTTTATTCTCTAATAAAAATATAGTGTTTGTGTAAGACTTTAAATAAACAGTAAATACGCATTTAAAATAGTTGATATGATATACAATAATACATACTTATCAAGTAATCTTAATCTATTTTTCAATCATAAAAATCATAAAAAGTTAAGCTGGATTAATCTTTTATTAATCAGCTTTATATATGTCAAAACACATTATTTTTATTCTTATATAAATTTAAAATTATTAATAAAATTAGCCATATCTTATGCAAAAAATAAAGTGTTTAGAAGAAATATATCTATATTGTTAATATTTATATTTCATGACTATATAGATTATTAATTTCAAGCTTGTTCCAACAAAATCTTTTGAAATTCCATATTTATAATCTCTAGTTTAATATTACCTGTAATACATTTATAATAGATTTAACACTTGAGTTTATAATGAGTACAACAAGATTATTTTCATCTTTTGCAAACCAAAAACTATTCTCATTTTTTCTTTGATGTGAATATATTAAATAGAATTTATTTAATTAATTCATTTTTTGAATCTGAATTAACAGAATTTAAGATAAACTTATTGGTCTTATAGAATATATTTTTTATACAAAAATAGCTAAATATTATATTTTTAATCTAGTTATTTTGTTCTACTTGAACTTAAAGAATTAAATTTTATTTTGAAGACTGAGCATTTCAATTAATTTATTTAATTTTAAAACACTTCTTTAACGAAATATCAATAGCAGCAGAATATACAGTTAAGAAAATATTATTTAGGATAAGAGGTTAAACTGGTTTACATACAAAAAATTCAAAAACTGGATATGGAATGATTTTAATTATTGAAATCTATGTTATACAACTTGTATGATTAAATAAGATTAATTAATAGTTTTAGAAATTTAATAAATCTATAAATTTTAAATGGTAGTGTATTCTAATATCATTAGTACTAAATGAGTACTTTTTTAAGATAAATATAATCTAAATTTCATAACTAAATAAAAATAAAATATACAATAAGCATGCTTTAGGGAATATTGGAACACACAAAGTATATATATATGATAGTAACTTCTAGAATTTTTTATTTTCCTTTTTGAATTTTACTTAATTAGTTAATAAAAGTAAACTAATAAAGAAAGAAGACGTGTATGATTTAATAATATTATATTGGAGAAAATATATTATTTTGGAATATGCTCAGATATAAATTAAATTGAGAATATACAAATGAACTTTTTAAACAAAGAGAAATAAAATGATATAATAAAAACACCATTTATCTATATTTCTCTAATATATAGTCAATGATGGGAAAATTTGTAAAATTAGTCTGCAATAAGATAATTCAAACAACCTTTAGATTAAAGTTAAAAAATTTTACCAATAAAAAAAGAGTAATATGTAAATTAATTAATTAAAGTATCGAATGATATAAATGAAGATTAAAAATTAAATTTCTTTGATAGATTATGTAAAAATAAAAATAAGCAATAAAATAAATATTAAAAAGATAAAAAAATAATATATATTCATAAATTATCTAAATAATTTTTAAAACAATCAAATCATAGTTATACACTGTAAATCAAATTTTGATACGCAGCTTAAAATATTCCTTACTTTTCAATAAAGCCATCATTAAATTAAACGCATAAAGAATATTTTTTTGAATAAACATTTCAAATATAATATAAATTAATAAATATAAAATCATTTTTATACTTCTTTATTGAAGTGGATTAGTTTACATTTAATAATTAATTTTGAAGGAAAAATAAAAGTAAAAAACTTCTACTGAATTAAAAACTTTTGGAAATTAAAAATAGATCTATTATACTTTTATTTGTTCTACTTATCATTGATTTCTTTTTGTTATGAATGGCTATACAGTAAATGTTTATATTTGAAAGAAAATTAGAAGCAAGTATAATTGATCATTTTTTTCTAAAAGCAGTTTTCAATCTAAACCAAAAATCTAAATAAAGGACAATTTTTAAGAAAATATAATTGATCTATCAGAATCACATATATCATGCAGCATATTAAGTATTCTAAAAAGAATAATTTTACAAAATTGAATAAAAATATTTTACTTTTCATTTATAATTATTTAGTCATTAAAATAAATTTAAATGATTGAAAAACTAACAAGTCGATAAACACATCATTTTTTTCCACAATTAATTTTATGATTTAGCTTACATAATTTCTTAATGGTAACTTTAATTAATCATTAAAAATATAGCAATTTACTATTTATAGATGGGTAAGGTATTATTTTTTCATTTAATTAAAGTTAAAATAAAGATTTTAATGTTTTTGTAGAACTATGTTAATTAAATAATACAGTAAGTAACTCTTTAAAACTATTTTTTTACCACACATTTTTTAAATCACATATTATTAAAAAAGAATTATCTAAATTTTATCAACACACCGAATATTCTAGTTAAAATAGCATTAAAAATTTTATTTGCTTATTGGTTTTTATGAATGATGGATGGATCAATTTTTTGTATTAAAAGCTCATAACTAAATGATAAAAATTATAATATAATAATACAATTTATTTTAAAAAATAATAAAAACTTAAAAAATGTTATTTTATAAAAATATTTTATTAGTTTGGACAGTTGCCTTTACAAACTTGGTTTATGGAGGTATGAAATATTTAAATTAAACTTCTTATCAATAAATTTTTTATTCAAATAGCTGAAAAACATGTTTTATCAGAGTTGCTTAATAATTTTAGTTAAGCTGACGTTTAGTGGGTTAGTAACAATGTATATTAATGTTAAAACACTGATTTTACAGAATATGCTAATCAAAGCGTTATGGGTATTTTTGGTTATGGTCTTGATACGTCTTAAAAGACCTTCTCTAATCTTCCACCTCATTGGAGTCTCTCTATTAGATTTGATCTTATACTTTATAGATCTTTAGATCCACCAGTTGATTATATTAATGTAACAATAAGTGGAGAAACTGACAAATACTTAAAAGATGGTGCAGCTGCTGGATATTTTTTATGTATTCCTTCAAACACATGGGCAGATTAACTGGTACTCTTCTATAAAAATTTGACTCACCAGGAATCTTTTATTGATGTGAAAATTTAATCTAAAACAGATGAAGCTATAAGTAATGAAGGTTACATGTTTAATAACTTTCATCTGTTTGTAGATGCTTGTCATGATTCTTGCTTAACTTGTAATGGACCTGCAGAAAATCAGTGTTTAAGTTGCCCTATAAATTCAACCAAAAACTCAAGTCAAAACACCTGCTAATGCAATCCTGGTTACTTTGCTCAAAATAATTCTTGTATTCGAAATTGCCCAACTGGCTATGTATAAGATTCAGCTAATAAACTCTGTGTTTAAGATTTTTGTGATTCTTCAAAATGCTAATCTTGTCAATAAGGTCTATGCACATCTTGTAAATCACCTTATTTTTTGATAGATGGATAATGTGTAGATAATTGTCCTTCATATTCAACTGTTAATTTATAAAAATGCGAAGATTTAAAATCTTAGACTAGCAGTAAATTCTTTTTAATGGTTTTTTTTTTTTAAGTTAATTTCTAAAATTAATCTTTGCTAGATGGAGATTACTTGCTTAAAAGCATGTTTGACACTTAATTCTCAGAAAGTGAAGTAGCAGGAGCAGGTCTCACCATTTCAGGATTTTAGGGATATAATTCAAAATCAAGTAGAGCTTTAACTACAATATGTGGTGATTAGACAATATTAGGTGGTGCATATTTAAGCTCTTAAAATGCTATTATCTCTAGAATATTCGATGGATTGTAAATTTTTTTTTTCTTTAATAAGATTGGAATAAATTAATATATATTAGATAACCTCACTGGTCAGTGGTAATAGGATATACTCTTTATAAAATTGATTCTTGGAATTCTGATAATGTCTAATTATAAGTAGATGGAATCGCGTAAATAACTACAACTAGGAGTCAAAGTGATGGAAACTCAAATATATGTGGAAAAATTTCTGCTAATGACTAGATTATACAAGTTTCTAAAAATTTTACTCATAGTAATTCTAGGCTTTAGTTATAAATAATATCTAATGTAAAAGGTGTTCCATTTGAAAAATCATTTGGAATTAGAGAGTTGTACGTTCTAGTAGATTATGTAAATAAATAAGCAAAAATTAATTTATAAATCTTTAAAACTAATTTTATGTAAAATAGTGTTCTGATAACTGTTCAGAATGTAATGCCTAAGGATGTACCAAATGCGTATCTAGCTTTTATTTATATGATTATTAATGTATCTCAAAATGCCCAGAAGGTTACGCAGCTGACAATCTTTCAGTTTGTTAATTATGTGACCCCACTTGCAAAACTTGTTCAAAACCTTGTAATTTATTATAAAAAAATTTATAAAAACAAAAATTTAGTTTGAATAATTGAATTTTATTAAATAGAAAGTGATATTTCTTGCTTATCTTGTTAAAACAATGATTATTTAAATCCAGACAAATCTTGCAAAAGCAGCTGTCCTGATAAATACTGGAGTAATAATTCAAATTGGTAGTGTGAAACTTGTGACCCTTCCTGTTATAATTGTTAAAGTCCAGGTATTTATATAATCTTTCTAATAAATTTGATGATAATTAATTTTAAATATATTTTCTCATTTTTATTACTATTTTGGCAATTATCTCAATTAGATATTCTAGTAAATAAATAAATAAATCAGCCAATAATATTTTTTTGATTAACTAAAGGTGATTCATAATCATGCATAAGTTGTAGTGGAACTTTATACTTACTTGGAAACTAGTGTCAGAGTGACTGCCCTCCTGGGGCATTTAAACTAACATGTATGAATTGAAAAATTTGAAAAATATTAATATTCATTTTTTATAAAACAGAAACAAATAATAATATTTGTTAGCCATGCAATTCATCTTGTAAAACTTGTGATGGACAAAATAGCAATAATTGTTTGAGCTGCTTAGCTCCTAATCTATTTTATTAATAGAGCTCAAAAACTTGTGAAGAGAATTGTAATTCAGACTAGTTCTAAAATAAAACTAATTAGACTTGCTCTCCTTGTCACTCATCATGTACTACTTGCTCTGGTTCTGACGATAATAATTGTATTAGTTGTTAAGGAGATTTATTTTTATATTAAAATCAATGTATTAACGACTGTCCTGCATAATTCTACAAAAATACATAAAATAATTAATGTACTCGATGCGAAACTACGTGTGCTACTTGTAGTGGTCCTGGTAGTGACCAATGCCTGACTTGTCAAATAAATTTAATTTTTCATTAAGGATAATGCTTAGAAGACTGTCCTGTTTCATTTTATAAAAACACTGATATTAACTAATGTGCATAATGTGATTCTACATGTTATACATGCGACGGTCCTTTAGAAAACAACTGTTTAAGCTGCCCAAAAGGTAAATACTAAGATTTATTGAAATTATGTATATAATTCACATTAATTAATTTTTTTGTAAAAAGGATTGTTATTGTAAGTAAATAAATGTGTTTAATAATGTGATGACTCGTATTATGTTAATCCTCTTTCTAACTCTTGTTTAAAATGTAATCCATCTTGCTAAACATGCTTTGGCCCTTCAGAATCTGAAGTAATTTAAAATTTAAATATATAAATTAAAATAGAAAAAATAATATTTAAATTTAGTGTTCTTCATGCGCATCAGGTTTAATTTTATTGAATAGCTCTTGTGTTAATGAGTGTCCTTAAAATTATTACACAGTTAATTAAAATGAATCTAAGTAATGCTTTGAGTGTCATAGATACTGTAAGCTAGGATGCACTGGTCCCTACAAAGAGGATTGTTACTCAATAAACTACCAATATTAAATAATTATTTTTATTTTTATTGGCCAAAGTACAATTTGGATAGTTTCTTCAATTGTTGGTTACTTTTTAGATTTGAAATAATCTAAAGTATTTAATTCAACCTTTTTTTCACCTCGTTTAGTTGCTGCTAATGATGAAAAAGCTTAAAAAGCTAGTTTAAAATAAGAGAATGATAACTAGATTTAAACTAAAAGTTTAAACAATGATTTTGAATAAAAATACACATAAAAAGAAAATCAATCAAGCTAGTTAAACTAACTTAACTAGTTAAACCTATTAAATTAAGAATAATATCCTTAAGATGAAAATTATACTTAAAATTTCCTAGAATAAATAATGTAATCGCATGTAAAAACCAATAGCTTAATACCAACATAGAATAATAGAATTTATCAAAATTCTATTTAAAATTTATAATACGAGTAAACAAATTAAGAATCAAATCAGCTTTCTCAAACTAAGATTTCTAGCTAGTATATTCCTACAATTGGTACTATTTCTAATTTTAACTAAGCAAACAATCAAAAAGTCTTAGATAAATAAGGAGAAGCTAATTCTGTCTAATAATAGCCCAAATATAAAGCTGATAATAAATTTAAATTTGCAATAGTAATTAAATTTTTTATTTTCATTTTTTTCAATTAAAATTTTAAAAGATCTGCTAAAAATTTTTAATTTAAATAACTTAAATTAATCATTTAAGTAAATTTTTTTGATATATTTAGTTAGGAAATGAATGGGTTTCTTTGTTTTATTTCTATGATCCAGAATCTACAAGATTTACAAGAGCTATTATGATATTCTTAAAGTACTAGGCATTTTTCTTATCTTCTGAACTAGTTTACTCTGTAAATTATTTTTTTAATTTTTTTATTTTTATTAATAACTTTAAAAACTAAATATTAGAGTTCAGGATATTTATTGATTGTTGCATTGATAGTAAGTCTATTATTTAAATAAACTTTGAAAACTCTACAATCGATTTTATTGAAAAAGTCTATGAAATTTTTATCAGGAATTTTGTTTACTTTCATTTTAAGTTTAAGTCTTTTCATCCCCTTTTGGTTTGTTCCTTAACTTCAAGATTTGTATATTTAGAAAGATAGGACATGGAGTTTTTATTACGGATTACTATTGATATGTGATTTCTTAGTACTTTAATAAGTGTTAAGTTTTGCTGAGTACATTTTCACTGTCAAATATTTGAACTCCTTAAAAAGTACAAGTTAAATTGTGAAAATAAATAAATTTTTATCAAACAAATATTTTATCTAAAAAATAATAAGATGATTTTAATACTATGTAAATTAAATAAGATAGATATTTTTATTATTTTATGTTTTCTTGTTAGAAGATTAAAAATAATCAATTAAAATTTAAGATATTGCCTAAAATCACCATAATTTTCTCATTCTTTTTTATTCATTCGTTAGCAATTAAATTAAATAGATAAATAATGTATTGTTCAACAAAAAATTAAAAAATAGTTAAAAAAAATCATTTTTTTATTTTTTTAAAATTAAAAATAGATTAGATTTATATTTTCATTTTATTTTGAAAAAAAGTAGAAAATACTAACGATTTATAAACTGTTTAAAATTAAAAATAAATTAAGTACTCTATTATTTGTATCATTATTACTACTTTTTTATTAGATTATTTAAATGAAAAAAACAAATATTTTTAATTGAAATAGTATATCTTTTCTAAAAATTAAAGTATCTAGAGCATTCAATTCAAAATTAAAGTCTAAGTTTTATTTATTAAGATTTAAATTTTTTTTAAAGTGAGGAAATTTAATTATTTTGAAAAATTAAAATTGGTATTTTAAATTTGTTGAATCAAATTAAAACAAAATGAAAATAAATTTAATAAAATAATTGTTAGAAATATTAAATAGGAAAAAATTGGCTTTTATATTTATATTTTTAAACACAATAAAATAGTGTTTGTGATTGAATAATTAATTTTTATTAAAGATTAAATAAATTTCTGATAAAATAGATGTAAATGATAATAAAAAAATAGCTGAAACTCAATCTTTAAAAAATTTACCCAAGTCTACAAAAAAAAAATCTATTAAATTTTGATGAGTTTTTTGTAAATACTTTTGTTTAAATAGTAAATAATTTAATTTTTATGAAATAATTACAAAATTAATTAATATTTGAATATTGTATTTTTAATAATTCTGATAAATAGCATGTAAATACTAATAAAATAAAAGATAAGTAAATTCACTTAATAAAAAACTCAACAAAGCTTTACTCATTTAAAAGCAACCAACAATAGTTATTTTGAAAAACATATTTATTTCAAAGTTAAAATACACAATCAAACACAATAAATAAAGAAATTATAAAAATGAGTTAAAAAATATTATTAATTACTGGAGACTTTGGAGAGGATTATGAAGTAATGGTTCCCTTTTAAGTACTTCACGCTGTTGGATATACTGTACATACTGTTTGCCCTAATAAAAAGGCAGGAGACTATGTTACTTGTGT
>JH720086.1:0-155312 GCA_000231845.2 Tetrahymena malaccensis 436 | reverse complement strand
TTTTACTATGGATTGCTATTGATATGTGACTTCTTAGTACTTTAATAAGTGCTCAGCTTTTTCGAATACATCTTCACTATCAAATATTTGAATTCTTTAAATAGTAAAAATAAATTTGTAAAAGTTTACAAATTATTAAAGAACAATTATTTTATCTAAAAAATAAAATGAAAATAATAGTATTATATTAAATTAATAGAATAATATGATCATTTATAACGTTTTTATAATATTTGTTTATTTTTTTATATATTATCATTCCAAAATATATTATAGTTAAAACTCTATTAAAAATAATCTAAAAATTATTCAAAAGAATAACTTAAAATATTATTTTTATTTCAATTATACTTTTATTTGTTTATTTTTTGTAAAAAAAAAAAATTAAAAAGAAAACAAAAAACTCTATAATTATGATATAAAGTTTTAAAAACTCAAACAATAGTTTAAAAATATTTTAATATTTATATCTTATAACACCCAAATATATATGGAGAGAGAAAAATTAATTAGATAAGCTGATCATAATATGGTGAAAATAAATGCGCTTTGAACTTAACCCAGTTTTAAATAAAATTTTTCCAGATTAGCTATTATTTTCAATAAAAATTATATACTCCAAGATTTATTTATAAGCGTTTCTGTTTTTATTTTAAGTATTCGTCTTTGTATGTTAATGATAATTTATTAATAAATGATTATTTTATGTAATAAATAAATGATAATTTAATGAGTAAAGTACTTTGAATAGTCTGTGAATTTTTTACACTTTAATTGTATTCATTTTAGAAATTGGAAATATTAATGTAGATTTTTATGTCTTTATAACATTAAGCCTACACAAGAAAAAAAGCTAATATTAACAGAGGTAATATGCTAACTTGGTTGATAGTGTTTAAATATAATTATTAAACAATTATTATTTAAAAAAAACACAATAATGAGCAAGAAAATTATTTTTTTACACTTCTAATTTTTTTGAAATCTAATTAGCCTACTTTAATAAATTCGGAAAGATAAATAAATTTCCTAAAAATTAAATATATCTAGAATATTCTATTCATTTTTATATTTATTAATTGTTAAAAGTTAAAGATAAAAATCTTGTTTATTATAAGTAAATTTAATTATTTTAAAAATCTAAATTGGTATTTTAATTGAATCAAATTAAATTAAAATAAATTTAATAAAACAAATGTTTTTCATTAAAGCAGAATAAAAAATTGTTAATCTTTATTTATTTAGTCAGTTTTTTTTTGCAAACAATCTCCATCACAATTAAGTAGTGTGTTTGACTGAATAATTTAGTTTTTATCAAATATTAATCAAATTTCTGATAGTATGTCTGTAAATGCTAACAAAAAAATAATTAAAATTTCCTACTTTAAAAAATTTACCAGATATGTAAAAAAAATTGATTAAATTCTGATATATTTTTTGTAAATTCCTTTAATTAAATTGTAAATAATTTAATTTTGGAGATTTAATTAATATTTGAATTTTTTATTTTTAATAATTCTGATAAATAACATGTAAATACTAATGCAATAAACAAAAAGTAATTTTTTTTTAAACTAAATAAACTTTTTCATTTAAAAAGCAGCAATAATTGTTTTGAAAATAATATTTATTTCATAAAAAAAACAAGCAAACACAATAAATAAAGAGATTGTAAAAATGAGTCAAAAAATTTTATTAATTACTGGAGACTTTGGAGAGGATTATGAAGTAATGGTTCCCTTTTAAGTACTTCACGCTGTTGGATATACTGTACATACCGTTTGCCCTCATAAAAAGGAAAAGACTATGTTACTTGTGTCGTTGAAGAAGGTGGTGAAATAGAAAAATTCTAAACATATACTGAAAAAATAGGACATAGATTCTTTTTAAATTATGACTTTGATCAAGTTAAGCCTGAGGAATATTATGCTTTAGTTTTAGCTGGAGGAAGAGCTCCTGAATATCTGAAATATGATCCAAGTGTTTTGAAATTAGTTAAACATTTTACAGATAGCAAAAAATCTATTTTAGTAATATGCCATGGTTATCAAATTCTATGTGCTCTTAAAGGATGTATTGAGGGTATCGTGTTAGGAGGTCCAACTCCTACTTCATATGAAATTTCTAATGCTGGAGGGATATACTAACAACTAAAAATGGAAGATGCTCTCCTTTACAACAATTTCATTTCAACTCCTGCATACACAGGTTTTTTGAAATGTTTCCCCCCTTTTATTGAGTAGCTCAAAAACGGTATTAAGTTTGACAATAAGATTCACATTTTTAATTGAATATAATATTTTTTTATTTCAATTTATTAAAAAACAAGATTTTATTTTCGTAAATCTATATTTAACAATTTTTAAGTATTGTTTTTTAAATTAGAAATTTATATTGAAAAAAATAAATCTATATTTATTTATAAATTTAATTTACATGAAAATTTTAAAATAAAATTAATTTTGAAAATAAGTTAACAACATAAAAAAATAATCAAATATCAACCATTTATTTGTATTATAGTTGATAATTGTATCTTTTTTATACATATTTTTTATAAAAGTTTGGGAAAATCTTATATTACATCTGAAAATTACACACAAAAAATATTTATTTTAGTAAAATACAATTTATTTTTATAAAATTATAACTTACTTTCCTTAATTATATTTAAAAATTGATCAGATTTTTATTAAATTTGTTTTTTGATTTAATAAAGTGATTCAATCACAAATTAAATCATACATGACTTACTATGGGTTGTTAATTAATTCTTCTGAAATATATTTATTAAATCCTAGAATACCTAAAAATGCTAATTATCTAAAAATATTAAAGTTTTAAATGAATATTTAAAGTTGTTGTGGCAAGAATTCTTTTTAAGAAAAGTTTAAGTAAAAATTATTCTATATTAAAGCTTCGCAAAGCATTTATTATATTAAATGTTGCTTAACTAAATTGCATATTATCACATCATGGAATTCTACTAATACCATTTTTTATAACAATAAAATTAAAAAATTAAAATGTTCTTCTAATCTGATTACTATTTTATTTTTATATTTGGCAATCAAGCATACATTTTAAAAACTGATTAAGTAAGTTATCTCAGAGATTTTGTTTAGTGTAATATCAATTATATCAGCTATGTCATCATCTTCGCTACTAAAATTAATTATTGTAAGCTGGTGAAATATGTGTTATTTAGATAGTTTTTAAAGCTATTTTTGTCTATAATTAGAACTATCTGCATTTAAATGCTCGTTTTCTTATTTGTTATTTGAGTCATCAATTTGAATTTCATTTGTTTATCCTAATTCAATTTTATAATAATTAGAATATCTTAGTAATAACAAGTCACATGCCAGAAAGATAAAAGTAATACCAAGATATATTCCAAAAATACACAAAGTTTGCAGATAATATGCATACTACCTAAAGACATAGAAGTTATCTAAGAAATATGATAGCAGAAGAATTAATGATAGATTTAAAAATTTGATCAATCTATAAATTTTGAATTTAGCACTGTTTGTGGATTAGTAATATTTTGAAAAAATTGCATTTTCAATTGGACTTATTTGAAATTCCATATTTGATGTTAATTAAGCACCAAAAAGAAATCCTCCAATAATTTAAAAAAGACACCAATTAAAATTATCCTTATTGTACTCAATAATAGCTCCATAGATTAAATTAAAGCAAAAGAATATTGGATAATATAAACCCAAATACTCGATTTCTATACATTTAATAATAAAGTATAGGGTATATTTAGAGCAAAATACATAAGCAAAGCTTAAAAAAAACTAAATTTTAGATAAGGGTAATCTATTTTCCTTATAGTAATTAAAGACAATAAGAATTAAATTTAAGAAAGTTTAATAAGCAATCGAATAGACAATGTAAAAATAATATAGCCTTTAATCATCATCCTCTTTTATCTAAAAGTTTATAATTTGAATAAATATTAAAAGGTTTTAATAGTAGTTTTAACATATTATTGAATCAACTAAAACTTTATTATTATTTTTTTCAGCAAAGGAAGCCTCTTTGTTTATAAGTAAAAACAAATATCTAATATAAGTTGATTTTTATCTTTTCAAAATATCATAGTAGCTATAATCCGTACTCTTTTTTTTCAAATTATCTATATTCACTATAAATAAAATGAAATACTAGATTGTCATAAATATCAAACCAAACATATCTTCTTTCCATATGCATAAAAATGTTGTAAAAGCGAACCATATTGAAAATAAAAAGCTATTTATAGTTAATTAATATGTCCTGCTCAAGTTTATCTATTGTAAATCAAATAAGCAATTTAAAACAGAATGTATTTCTTTTTATTACATTTACAAGATCTAAATTATTTTTATTTTGACTCTTTTTATCTATATTTGTATTATTAATAAAATTGAGATTAGGATATCAATAATAAAAACAAAACAAAAATATATAAGGATCAATTTAAAAAGTGATTCAATTATTATCTATTCAGAATTCAATAATATTTAGAAAAGAAGATAATCAGCAAAATTTGTTTGTATTTTATTTAATCCTGAATATTATGGAAAAGTTTTAGAGTGAAAACCTCTTAAAAATTTATATGCAAATCGAATCAAATAATTTCTATTTAAATATAAAATAGCATTAATTATAATTTTTATGCAAGAAGATGAAAACCTACTAAAGCAAAATCATTAATACTTCTACTAATTCCAGTCGAAAATGTAGGTTAGTACCTTGAATTTTTACATAATTAATTCATCATTCCCAAACTACATATCAAGGATCTGATAACTTAGCCTTAAATTATGAATGAAAAAATTTTTTATCTATTTATTTCTTATAAAAATAAATTTGAGTCGAAGTTTTTTTATTTGCTATTTTAGATTTGATGAGACTGATAATATTTTAAATGTATGATAAAAATAAAATATAAAAAAATACTTTTAAAATTTATAGATTACAATGCTTACTACTTTTATTAAGATAATAATATACATTTTTAAATGTAAGTAAAAAATACAATTTTTAAAACTTATAAATTAAAAAAAAATATGAGAAACAACCTGAATCTAAACACAAGAACTTTTAATAACCAAAAAATTTATGAAAATATCTAACATAAATAAAAGATTACTTCCAAAACAACCCTAATACAAGCAAGAAAATTAATTTACAAAAAATTTCTAAAATATATCTCTTAATATTCCAAAAACCTAAATTTTATGAAAGAAATAATTGAAATGGAACTTAAAATAGACATTAAAAATTTGATAATTCATTGAGAAAAATAATACTTTTAATTCTTATCTCATATTTTTATACTTTTAATTAAAGATTTTTTGAACTATAAATAAAAATAAATTCTAATATTTCTCTCATTTTTATTAATACTAAAAATAGATAATTATTTATCTGAAAAAACTCAATTTCAAAATAGAGACTATTCACTAATTGTACAAAAATTTATTTTACTTCGCTTATTTAAAAACAGAAATATTATATGCTATTATTTTATAGATCGACAATTTTTATTGAATTTAAGAGTAAATTAAATTAAAGTTGATTTTTGATATAAATAAGAAGCAAGCATTAACTAAATTAAAGACATATATACTTTTTAGATGGATTAAAACAGCAATTTAAAATAATTAATTCGTAATGCTTACATAGTATTTTCAGGGTTATACATATCTTACTCATTCATGAAATATGTAAAGAAGTAGATCAGAAGTAAGAGAAATAGCTTAGCCAAAATGGAGATTATGAAATAGGTAAAAAGTAAATAGAAAATCCATGATGACAAAGAAGACTAAAATAGCGAAACCAATCCTAAAAAGCAGTAGTCTAGAAGAAGTAGTGAAAGTTTAATAGAAGAAAAACAATAAAATGGGAAAAAAATTAAATCGAAGACTAATTCAACCATTAATTTATTAGAATTAGATACTTCCATCCCTAAAGAAATAGTGAAAGAAAAAAGACGTAAAATAATTAAGGTTTGTCTAACTGGAGGGCCTTGTGCGGGTAAAACCTCAGGACTCGCCTTTTTAAGTGAAAAGTTAAAGGATGATAATTTTGATGTATATGTTGTCCCAGAAGCAGCAACTTTAATATCAAACGGAGGTGGTATGATCAACATATCAGAATTTTCTGATGAAGAAATCATCTAATTTTAAAAATCTCTAATGAGCGTTTAAATTTCTTTAGAAGACAATTTTCAAAGATTGGCAGAGATTTCAGAAAATCAATCAATTATACTTTGTGATAGAGGCTTGATTGATGGAAAGGCATTTATGTCTGATGCTGGTTGGTAGAATCTACTTAAAGAAATGAAACTTTCTGAGCACGAAATAAGAGACAAGAGATATGATTTTGTAATCCATTTAGTTACTGCTGCTGATGGAGTAAAATGATTTATAATTTTGTTTATTTTATTTTTCTAAAAAATTAATTAGCTTCTCCTTTTGACAAAAATATTTTATTTTTTCTTCAATTAACAATTTAAAAAAAACCAAATTAACAATTAGCAATTTATTTGTATGAAATAAAACCAAAAAGTTTATTAATAACTTTGTTAATAATAATGTTTTGTTTTGATTTAACAACTAAATCCACTTAGCTTTCTACTTACACAAATGATATTAATTAATAAATTTCCTTATAAACAAGCGAGTAAAGAAGAAAGATTTTTGTTGTTATTAAATCTAAATAATATCTGCTAAATTTGTTATACAAATCTTAAAATCAAAATAGTCATCTCATACAAAAAATAATTTAAAACTATAAATTAAGTAAAGAAATATATTTACATTAGTTAATTTAAAAAAGGCACCAGATTACTATGTCAAAGAAGGAGCAAGATATCAAGATATTGACTAAGCTGTTGAAATCGATAAAATATTTTAAAAATGCTGGCTTGGACATTAACGACTTGAAATTATTGACAATAAATGTGTTTCAAGTTTCGAAGAAAAGCTGGAAAAACTTCTTTTTACAGTCAGAAGAATGAGCGGAGTGCCAGTTAAGGGTACTAAGCTCTATTTAAGGTATATCATCATAGATCCTCAAAGCCATCCCAATATTCCAGAAGACTTTCCTGTAATTTATTTAATATAAAAGGAATTCATATTGAAATTTAACTTAATTATAAATGATGAAATAGGTTGAGTCTTTCGAAATTGAAGATACGTTCCTGTACAAAGTATAATATGATGAAAATAAAGGCAAGTTAACAAAGATTAGAAAGAGAGTATAAAATGGTGATGTAATTTATCTGTGTAGCGAAAGTCACATAATTGATGGCAAACAAACAATTTATTATAAGAAGAGACTCAATTATAGAGAGTATGTCCTTGTTAAAGATAGAGAAGACAGAGATAGAATTACCCTTAGAAAATTTAGAAGGCAATTTGTTTATTAAGGATATTATTACATTTTAGATAAATACCTAGATTATGATATGTGTATCCTGCGTGCTAAAAATAGTCCTGGTTCAGATGACAAGCAAATAATAATCCCTGATTTCATCTAAATCGATGCAGATGTTACAGAATATAAAGAGTTCAGGTCTTTAAATTTAAGTTTAAAGTCAAGTCCTCTTAGAGATAAAAAATTCTTAGAAGAGTTAGTTTATACAATTTAAGATTAATAAAAAAATTTAATTAAATTCGAAGATAAACTGAGACCTAGACCAAATAGAAAATGAAGAAACCTATTAAAGAATCTTTAATAGACCAATTAAAATAAAAATAGCAACTTTTTAATAAAAAATAAACTTCTACTTGCAAAAGTAAAAAATCTACTTGAAGAAAAATCTACTTTTTGTATTAAAAAAACTTAATTTAAAAAAATAAGTCAATGTGTTTAATAAAAACTCTTTTTTAAATTGCAGTATAAAGTTATTAAATATCTATTTTTTTAAAATTAAAAAAATTTATTTTGAGTTATTTATTTATTTAATTCATTTATTTTCTTTTTATATTTATTTGTAAAAGTGCGTGTAATTAATATATTGACTACAACTTTAATTTATAGAACAAAGGAATACATTAATTTTGCAAAATATAACCAACTATTCATGATTTTTATTATCAAATAATGCCTTAAATTTGTTGTAATACAAGCGAATAATGTTCAATTTAAATAATTCTTCCTAATTAAAATATGTAAACAAATTTATTAATATTTTGTTTTTTATTTTTCTGATGAAATGAACAAGTAAATGACATAATTTATAAAAATATTCTCATGTTTTTGATTTTGATCAATTCACATTATATTTTCTTCACTTTTAATAAATAAATACTAATCTAAATTTTGTTTTATTTCCAAATATAACAATTTAGCATAATTTTTTTGATAAATAAATTAAAAAATATTTCTAAATTATTTTTTATTTGGTAATTTTAGCAGGATTATATATTTAAGCCAGGTGGATTTACAATTTTGCAAATTCAAGTAGGATCTTTTAAGTGGTCATAAAAGACAATTAATTTGTAAAAAATAAATTCAACTTCAATAAGGAAATAAAAATGTAAATTTGTAATAAGCAAATAAATTTATGGAGGTAATCGACTATTATTTGATTACGATGAAAGTGGCTTTTACAATTGATTAGATAAATTTTAAGGGTTATTAAAATATTTAAAAATCTTCTTAAAGTAATTTTTTATAAAGCCATACAATTCGCATGAGTGCGTAATACTTTGAAAAATTGCGAAATATTAACTCAAAGAATATTATAATAAAATTTTTTTCTTTATTTTGATAAACCAAAAGAAAAAACAACTAAAAAACTAGGCAAACAATTTCCAACAATATATTTATTTATGGTAGCTATAATTAAAAAAGATTAAAATCAATTTTCATGGTACCAAAAATAGAGATTGATATTCTAACTTATGATTAGATTTATTCTTTTATCGAGTGTTATCATCACAGTTATCCTTGCTGCTACCTATGTAATGATTTTAAGAAATTAAATATTTCATTAATAATTTATGTTAATATTGCATATCTAACAACTATAGTAATTGAATAAATTTCTTTAAATGTTATTTTCTTTAAAATACAAATAATTGTTGAGTTATATGTATTTTTAATAGTCTTTTTTATGTCAATTAGGCCTATATAAAAAATAAAATTGGTGATGCTATAATTAATGAAGCTAATACATACGTCTAATAAAAAGTATCTACAGAAATGGAAATCATTTCGAGGTATTATTATCATAATATTAATATTACAGATAGATTGTTTACTTTTTGGATTTGTTTCTTGCGTGTTTAAACAGTCTCTCTCTCATTGATTGATTGAATAATCCCAAATAACTCATATCAATTTCTAAATAAAAGCTAAATGATGACATCTTTCTAGACATAAAATTACCTTTATGGATAACTCATAGTTGAGCTAATGAGACTTACAGCTGATCTATACTATTTTTGCTTACCACCATGTATTAAATTGATTTGAATTGTCTACTTTTATATGCATGAAACAACATTCATGCATTAGATTTAATTAAAGTATATTTCTTTAATACTTTTATCTGATAAAATATAAAGAATGCTTGTTTAGAATGGTTTAAAGTGTCAACATAGATCCATTAAAATTGACATCTTTTTAAACACCTAACCCTAATTTGCCATATGTTAGAGACTTTTCAAGCAGTTATCTGGTTTATGATTAAGTTAATTTAAACACACCTGTAAAGCACTATCATATATTTGAATATAAATTAAATATAATTATCTCAGATTATAGCTAACTAATCATTAATTTTAATTAAAAAGTAATTGTTTGGACAATATGAATTGTATGAGTCATTGGACTATGATGACGCTATAAATAGTTTAATTACGGATTATTTTGCCTAAAATGTTAGAAGAATAACAATTCACAGATATTCTAAGTCAACTGTAGACTACTCTTGGAATATTATGAAGGTTTTTCCTTGTGAGAAAATAAACTGGAGCCAAATATAAAATTTGCGTAAATAATTAATTTTATTAATAGTTTTATATATTTTCTGTTATATAATTATTTTTCCCTCACTCGAAAGTCTTTAATCGATCAATCGATCACTTGTGATTTAAGGTACTTCAAAAACTTTATTTGCACTAGCTTCGAATCAAATACACAAGAAGAATACTTTCTAATTTTAATAATAAATAAACAATAAAAGAATTAATTAGATTTCAAATAATATATTGATAA
Source organism: Tetrahymena malaccensis 436 (assembly GCA_000231845.2). Lineage (NCBI taxonomy): Eukaryota > Ciliophora > Oligohymenophorea > Hymenostomatida > Tetrahymenidae > Tetrahymena > Tetrahymena malaccensis. Next base: position 145,082 of record JH720086.1, on the reverse strand, counting down.
ATATTACTAGAAATAGAAAAAAGTTAATTTCAACTTTTTTAGAATAAAAATTGTTATGAGCAATCAAATAATTCTGCAAAAATAATTTATTTCTAATAAAAAAAGTGAAAATCTAAAATTTATTTTTATTTAAATTGCAAAAATTCCACTCTAGATTAATTAAATTTTTTCTAAATTAATTTAAAGATGAAAACAACCCTATTTACTTGAAAGCAGAAGCTTATAAAGGATCAACAGTAATGATTTAGGGTCCATACATAGATCAATTAGGATAGTTTCAAGAAAATCTAACTGCTTTTATTGTTAACATTAGCAGACCTGCTTTCCCTCCTTCAAAGCCTTAACTATATTTTTGTAAACATTTTATCAATTTCTAAAAATCATTTTTAATTAATTTATCCTAATCATTAAAGAAATCACAATCGAAATTGAAACTGAATTGATCAGTAAATTATTTATACAAAACTATTATAGATCAACAATAGAAATGATTGTAGTTAACAAAAATGGTTAACTGTTTTAAGCTACTGATTACTGGTTATAGAATTAAAAGCCTAGCCCTTAACAGTATATTTTTGATACTAAAATTCAGCCTTACAGTGGTATTAATATTATAATATATCAAACGAACTACTTTTAATCCTATTTAAAATAAAAAATATATTAGGGTTATCTGTTTCAGCTTATGAGGAGTTAATATTAAACTCTATTACAAAAAATAATTAAACCTCCTTAACATAAATTACAAAATTAAACAAAGATAATGAAAAAAAAAACTATTTAATTTATCCCATTTTAATAAAAAATACTTTCAATCCAAATAATATGACTGACTACACTCTTATAGGCGTAAATATAAATTTATCTCTCACCTTAAATTAATTAAAATATTTGTTTGGTTAATTAATTCTATTAGATTTCCAATTAAAATGTAGACTACATAGCTGCTATTATTTATGGAGATGAAGATGAAATGTATTCAGTATCTGAATTTTTAAATCAAATATTTAGTTAGGAATTAGATGTTCTTAAAAAATTTTCTGTATTAACTGGTATTATAACTGTTTGTATGGTTATTGTTTCTCTATATCACGCTTCAGTAAGTGTTCATAGACCTATTAGGTAGATGCTCTATATTTGCTAGTCTCTCTCACACAAAGACTCAATTTTTAGATTAAAAGTTTTGTAAAAAGCTAAAGTTGAGCTTGAAGATTTAGAAACTCAATCCTAATATCAAGTCCAAGATTTGGTCAATTCCTTTATTTGCTTAATTACTACTATTATTTAACGAATTAAAACACCTGCTACTCTAAAATAAACTATTATTAATTATCCTTTAAATGAGCTTGAGAAAAATTTTGCAAAAAATACTAAAGGCAAATAATTTGATTTTGACTGGTAAAAGTTAGTTGAATTAGTTCAAGACAGGCCTGAGTGAATTGGTATATGATTGGTATATCTATAAAATCAAAATAATAAACAAAATTTCAGTAAAAAGCAAATTTTTGATTGAAAAATAAAAATATTTTTTAAAAATTAAATGAAAACAAGTATATTAATATAAAAAATAATTAATAAACTACTTTATTATTTGTAAATAAAATTTTAATAAAATTTTGTAAATATTTATATATATTTATACTTTAAAGTAAATTTCTGTTATATTTTACACAAAATAAATATAACAAAGTTTAAAATATAATAGCATACTAATTTTTTATATCATTAGAATTGATATAAAATATATCGATCTATATATTATTTTAATACGTTTATTCAATTTAATTATATTATTTTAAAAATTTAACTCTCAACGATTTTAAAGAATTATATTAAAAATCAAAATATTCAAGCTCAAAAATTTTCTAACAACAAAAATAAATAAATAAGTAAATAATTGCTTGTTGGTTTAAATTAAATTGTAAATAAAGGTTTTAAATTTTAAATTATAAAGCCAATAAACTAATTTTTAAAAATCGAATTAAAATTCATAATTAAAACATTTCGTATAATCTTAATTATAATTATTTGCTCTTTTAAGATATTGGATGAGTATTGAAATAGAAAAACTACATTTTAAAATAAAAATATGAGTTTATCATTTATTAGTTTTTTATTTATTTCATTACTAATTTCAAAATATTTTAACATTAATTTTTCATAAAGATAACCTTTTAAGCATCTGTTAAGTATCTAAAGAAATATTTTATAAAAAATAAATATTTCGAGTATATTTTCACTGATAAATGAATCTCTGATTAATTAAAACTCATATAAAACAATGAAATAACAATTTTTCTCATTAGAAAAAGTATTTAATATTTGAGTTTTTCAATTGTGAAATCAGTAAAATTTATGAAAACTTGAAAATTTTGGTTTATAAAGATATTATTTTTGCACTTTAGAAATTAAGAACTTGAAGAAATATTTCAGAAAATATTCTAACCATTTTTGTTTTAACTTAAAAAAAGTAATAGACAGTTTATTTATTTATTCTTCATAAAATCAAATTCTGATAGTTGATATAATTCCCAAAAAAAGATTTAATCAAATTTTATTCTTTCTAAATTTATATGATCATTTTTCACACACAAAATCTGATAGAATGAATGTAAATTCTGATGAATAATTGCATATGAGAAATAGTCAATAGTTTTTTTAGAAATGTAATTTCCTTTAATTTAAATATTCATTTATTATTCTGATGAACAAAATGTAATTCCTGACAGTTTTTTAAATAATCTCAATTTAAATTGAAATAATAAATGGTTTATTGAATTTAAAAATGTATAATTTTCAGGATCTATTTTATATATTATTAAAAATAAATAAATATATCAAGAAACAAAGAAAAAAAGAAAATAAAAAACGCTAATATGAGTTAAAAGATCTTGCAGATAACTGGAGACTTTGGAGAGGATTTTGAAGTAATTGTACCATTTTAAGTACTTCATGCAGTAGGATATGTTGTACATGCTGTTTGCCCTTAGAAAAAGTCAGGTGACTATGTTACTTGTATAGTTTAGGAAGGAGGTGAGATAGAAAAATTTTAGAGTTATACAGAAAAAATAGGGCATAGATTCTTTTTAAATTACGACTTTGATCAAGTTAAGCCTGATGACTATTAAGCTTTAATTATATCAGGTGGAAGGGCTCCTGAATATCTGAATTATGATCCAAATGTTTTGAAATTAGTTAAGCATTTTACTGATAATAAAAAATCAATTTTAGTGATATGCCATGGCTATCAAATCTTATGTGCACTCAAAGGGTGTATTGAAAATATTGTCTTAGGAGGCCCTATGCCTTCTTCATACGAAATTTCTAATGCAGGTGGTTTATATCAGCAAATAAGAATGGAGGAAGCTTTACTCTATAACAATTTCATTTCTACACCTGCATACACTGGTTTTTTGAAGTGTTTCCCTCCTTTTATTGAATAGCTAAAAAAAGGAATTAAATTTGATGATAAAGTACATATATTTTAATGAAAAAGTAGCAGCCTTAAATTCTTTCAATTTTTGTATTTATGCTAAATATATGTTTTACTTCTTTTTATGTTAGAATTGTTTAAATTAAAAATTTTTGTCAAGATGATAATAGAAAAATTAATATTAATTTTGTTTAAATATTTAATAAAATAAAAATACTCATAAAATAAGCTTACATTTTTAAAGAACAAACAACATAAAATTTATTTAGCAATTTTAAAATATTATTAATTTACAATTTTATCATGGTTAGGTTAATTTTTCTCACTGTTCAAATAATTATTCATTTTAAATTTTCAATTTATAGAAAGATATTCAATATTTAATAATAACAAATTATAAGAAGTTCTTTTAAAATTGTAAAATTATCATATTAAAATAAAAATTAATTTTTCTAAAGCTTATTATTTTTGTTTTATCTAGTTTTTAATAAGAATTTAGGTGAATAAACATATATTTGATTTCTTTTTAATTTAAAGAATAATTTGTCAAAGAATTTTATCTAAATTCGATAATGATTTTCTTGTCTAATCACGACAACATAAGCTTTAAAATTATAATACTGATTGATAAATTGAAATTAAGATAAAAAATTGTATACAAATTAAATAATTTACTCTGAATTACTAAATATTTTAACATAGCATTCTTAAAGCTCTAAAATAATAATTAATAAGATTAGTTATAAAATAATTAGTTTAAAATATTATTTTTGTTAACGTTTTAGCTTAAGAAAATCTTTGTTTTTTTTTCAAGAAATTATGCAAATTTTATAGAAATTTTAATTTTTCTTTAGAAATATATGAATTATTTAATAATAAAACAAAAGCTCATTTTTAATTTATTGATATCAATTTTAACAGATGACTTAATAATAAATATAATTTAACAACTTGAGTTGGTTACATTCATGAAAAAATAGTTATTAATATCAAGGCTAAAAGTGAATAATATGATAATAATATTATAGAATGGGCTGGAAGTGTAATTTCAACAGAAGTCACATTAGTAGTAATCATTTTATATTAAGATGGATCTTCAGAAGTTGCATACATAACAACTCTGTAATGATTTCCTGGATCTAAATTATCAAATTCAAATGTTATGGGGGTGCCTTCATAAACAGCATGAGCTACTCCTAAAGCTGGTAGGTCTGTACTATTTTATCCTGATCTGACTTATAAAAAGGTAGGATCAGTTACATACTAAATTCTACCTTTTATACTGATATTAAGTCTTTCTAAGATTGCAAATATTATTCCATTGTTTTGAAGAGTGATTCCTGTTACTACTAAAGAGTTTTTGGTACTTGTAATTTAACCCTTTTATTAATATGAAATGTTTTGAAAGATATATTTGGTAGATATGAATAAATTTATTACTTGTGATGTAAATACAGGAGGATAAATTACGACTTTGCCACCGTATTAGAAATCATCAAGAATAGGGAGTCCTAAACTGCTGAATATACTTGTAAATTTGGTTTTAAATGTTGATATTTAATTATTTTTAAGATTTGCGGAAGCGTACACAGTTCCAGTTTATTCCACAAGTTCAATGTACTCGAATGGATAAAGATAGAAATAATAAACCTGAGATTGAGTAGCAGTTTATGCTTTAGGCAATGAAGCAGCAGTGACTTTAGGATCACAAAAATCTTCATAGATAGAACGTACTCTATTAATAAAATTTATAATTTATTAATGAATATTTTTAAGTGTAAAAAATAATAAGAAAACCTTTTGTATGGATATAAGAACATATAAGAGTGTTAGCATGCTAAATATACCATGTGTTAAGAAGTAAGGACAGCAGTGGTATATAGCTTTGTTTTAATCAGGTAGTCAAGATTTGATTTAGGTACTACTTTAAATTATTGAGTGTCCCCCAAGACTTAGTTTTCATTAATAGGGGAAAATTGGACTACATATGAACGCTAAGAAAAGAGATTAGGGATAGTTAGTTTATAAGCTGTATTAGCTAAGTAAACTGGGAACATGCCATATTAAACTTAATCTACATCATCAAATTAATACTAAGTCAAAATACGAACCTACTCTACAGTATTGTTAAAGTTAAATTGGAGTTAAGATGAAGCAAGCTAGATTTGATAATAAACAAGAGTTGGTTGATTGCTGCTTAATGTGAATGTCACACTTGTACAAAGATTGTTCGTAATGCTGATTATAGTTTAAGGTTTTTAGGTGTTTGTTTAAACCAAAGTAATTAAGACTGTATTGTAAATAAGCTAAAAGAAAGATGAATAACTAGGATCGATGTACAAATTAACTTGTGAAGTTGTGTCAGATACAATAGGAGCAGCATCACTTTTTAATGTAATAAAGTCGCTGGTCTTTGTAATAGAAAAGGTCATATCACTATAGGCCTTATAATCCAAAACTAAGTCTGGGTAGATAGCGATATCAGTTTCTAATTTAAACTAGCTAATAGGAACAGCTGCATCCATATTCCAGTAAATGGGAAGACTATAGCCTAAGATAGGCACCTGAAGTTAATTTATTTTTAAATGAGAATTTAAGATATTAAATAAATAAATTTCAATTTACGACTATATTGTCGATAGAGGGTTTGGGAATACCATAAGAAGTGCTTAATATTTAGACTTAAACTACTGGTGGGATATTGTATTAGCCTCCATTATTAAGCTAGAAATAGATACTGTAAATACCTAATAATTTATAAATATAAAAAAATTAAATTAGTTTTTACAAATATTTATTAATAAGAGTTAAATTTGTAATAAGTTAGTTATACCAGGTGTAACTGTTTTTTATGCGCCTATTCTGATATCAACATAGTAATCACCAACATTCATATTTATTATGGAAGGATAAGTTGTAAATGGAGTCTAGCCAGAGGGAGTTGCTTAGAGTTAAAGCGAAAAATCGTTAGCAACACGATTACCATCTGCTATAGATAAACGGAGTCTCCTCGAATATGTTCCTATGTACACTGTAAGTAAAGAAGGAATAGTTGAAAATGTTTACTCTCCATCTTATACATTATCATCAGTTATGAGCTACCATTTAAAAATTATGTCTGAAGTTAAACCTTAATCGAATACTAAGCTTCCAATATTCATAATAGTGACATAAGACCTTTAAGTAACTGAATTCATAGCACTATCTGCAATTTAGACAATAACTCCCTATCCTATACACAAACTATAGTGAGGATTACTGAATCCATTTATAATCAAAGTGTAATCAGTATTTGCTGTTATAGTATTTGCAACTTACCCAATAATTCTGTATCCATTTTAAGAGCAAGGGAAAGCTACATTTGCCTATGAAGCTTACTAGAGATAGCAAGTTATTGATCTGTTTATTATTAATTTGAAATTATTTATTTTTTATGATTTTCACAATTATATATTTAATTAAGCAAATAAAATAGATTTGTTAAGGAATAGAAAATCACTTTCATTCACATATTTAAAAAAGTAAAAATAAAAAGTTATAAAAAGAATTGCTTTCTTTTTTTTCTATAGAAAACATTGAATTTAATTTTTTTCCTAAAAATATAATAAAAATTTTTTTAATTAATGAGTAATTTTAATGATAGAAGTTTGTTTTAATATGCAAAGAAGAATGTTAGAGCTTTTTAATGTAGAGAGATAAATATTATTTTTCTTTAAAATTGATTTCTTTTTTTTTGAAAAATTAAAAATTATATTTATTTTTGAGCAAAAAATAAAAAAATTGAAAATTTAAATAAATCATTTTAGTAATAATTATTTTGAAATTTACGGCTTGTTTTGATTCTTGTCCACCCATTCAGTTGGGAAGTCTATTGTTAAGTAAGAGTTAGCTGCTACTGCAGTTGTTACTTTAAGAGTAAAGACGTAATTATCTTGCTGGATCCAAGTTGTTTTAGTCTTTGAAAAGGCAGATACTTTTACAATGTCTGTTGTTGGATTGTTGGGAGCTATATCCAAAACTTCTAAATATTCATTCACAGTTGATGTGATGTCATAATATTTTTGGATTAGAGCAATAAATATGGTTTAAGCAACAGAAATTTAAGGTTAGGCTATACCGCTTACTGTGACTTAATAAGCATAATTAACTAATAAGGTTGGGAAAATATCACGGATTACAATCGTTCTGTCTTGCAAATACTCACAACGGGTGAAGGTGTTTGGTTAGTTTGATGTCACATCAATTAACTAAATATAACAAACAGGTTAGGCAAAATCAGGAAGAGGTGGATAATAAGAAGGAAGATAAATCAATATCATAGAGTTGTAATCTAAGTTAGAGACAGTAGGCTTTATTGAGAATTAGAATTGAGACAAAGAGCCTACAGTGTTAAATTTCTTATTTTGTAAAACGAGTTATGTGAATTATTAAATGGTTTTTTCATCTTATCTGGCTGGCAAAGGAATATTTTATTAGTATAAAATTGGTTGAGATTAATCTTGAATGTTATAAATATAGCCACTAATGTAGTACTATTAGACAGGTGTCCTTGGTACACGAATATTCTGTATTTAGACTATAAACTAATTCATCAACACTCCCTATTAGTTTAGAATACTTATGTCTCCTATCGGTGTTAGAGTGAGTTGCGAGAATTTTCCATTAAAATAGCATGAGCTCCAAAGAGGAGAGACGCTTTAAGTAATTGGATCAATAACTCTACAAAGGGGAGTATTAATGTTATTGTCTACGCTGAAAGCATCCAAATTAAAGATAATTTATTCATCAGAATATATTGCACGTCCCTAAACAGTGAAGGTAAATGAAAATATTGTCATAGCATACTTATTTGGAATCAGAAAACTTTAGTTTGTAATTGTTAAACCTAACTGGTTTAGTTTGAAATTGTAATAGATGGCTTATGGATTAGGAGTTCTATCAATAGTTTTTCCTGTGATTGTTTATGTTTCAAAGTAAGCATATTACCTCATCCATGGATTATCAATCACATTGATACCTCCTATACGGATTTTATATGTTCCGCTTGGGAGAGATTACGCTCCGTTTGAAACTTAGATGATAACCTTTTGATAGTTTGGAAACAAAATAAATTTTTTTTCTTACATCAAAAAAAAAATACCTAAAATTCTCTAAATATTTGTTAGCATTACTGAGTAACTCTGGTTAATTAAAAATAATAATAATTGATTTTTATAAATAAAAAAAGGGAAAAAAATTTACAAGCTAAATCCGTTTGCACTTTATTGATAAATTTGACAAGAAACCTTTTCACTTACAGTAAAAAGTAAGGGTTAGCTAGATCCGTTTTGAGAAGTGATAACGAAATTAAATTGTGAAGGCAGTGGGTTTGTTGTAGTAAACGTAACTGAAAGTTTAACAAATCTTTATGAAATTGGCAAATCGATATCTGTGGCTATTGATTTTAAAATATTTGGTTGCATAGCATTTAGAGTATTATCTGTTGTATACTTCAACAGAATGCCTGTAGAATCAAAATTTGGATCAGCTGGAACATTATTACTGAAGGCACCCACTATGTTTGGCATACTTGTTCCTGCTTCACATGGGAGAGAAAGATTTAAAACATTTAGCTTTTAAAATTTGTAAATTTTAGCTTTAAGAATATTTAATTTATATTTACATAACTCGTTAATGTGCTTTAGCCTACATTGCTTTTTAGAGGACAGTAAAATCCGTATCTACCTGTTTTGTCAGAATAAAGATAACCAAATTTGATACATTTTTCTTAAGGTTTTGCGCCTTTTTTTGAATTTGATAAATTTAGTATGAAAAAAACTCAAAAAATAATTTTATTTACTTATTAAGCCCAACCCTCCATCTTAAACATCAAAATTAGGATCAGAAACTAAATTATGAATTGATGTGATGGTTATACCTGTTCCTTACTAAATAGCTGTATTAGGAATAAGACTTTTTAAAACATCAGCTGCTACAACATTTATTTTAGCTGAAGGAACAGTATCTCCCACAGAATTGCTACCAACATTAAACAAGAAATTCAATCCTTCGAAATTTGTATTTTAAAGAGTATTGTAATCAGTTATTATAGCTTACTAATTAACTCCTGGAGCCTTAAACTAAAACTAGAATTAATTGCTTAATCCTTATATATTTCCAGAGGTATCTAAAAGAGCTGTACGAACGCGAATCTAATTTTTATTTGCTATAGTTGTAACTGGAATTAGAACAGTAAAAGATTAATCAATAATTGGCATCTAAGGAATGTCACTTGTAAAACTAAATTAATTTTAGAACAAGTAATGATAACTGTTTGAATTACCAGCCTAGTATCCACATACTGTAGAAGATTATGTTGTTGAACAACTTGGATTTGACTAGACTTTAGGATCAGGTAAGAAATTTACATTATCGAAAAAAACAATCCAATTTCCCTTAGTAATAGAAGGCTAATTAGCCGAAAAGAAAACATTAATACGAATAAATGTAGGAACTAAATTCGCATCATTTCCATTAGTAGTTCCTATTATATTTTTTATCATATTTTAGATTGAATAAATAAAGTAAATTTTAAAATAAAAAGTTAAAAAAAATTTAATTTGAAAACATCTTAATTAATCTCATCTAAATTCAAATTTTTTTGTTTTTTTGAGATATTTTATGAATAGAAAATTAATTTACCTGTCCACAAGTTAACTAAGCTTATTTTAATATCACCATAGAGGTTAGTAGGGAGTACAAAACTATTTACTATAGCAGTCTTTACATTCTATGTTGGATTAGTAATATCTGGAGTGATTTAAATAATATAATCACTGTTAAAATTATCTGAGGGCTATACTGAACTCATACCCTTTACATTTACAGAATCAAAAGATGATATAAACTAAGAACCGTTAGTAAATGCAGCAGCATCAGCATCGTTTTAAAACTCTAACTAAAATTTAACTATCTAATAAGGATCACTTGAAGCAGGTTAAATAATGTTGCATTAATAATTGTTTGCTACAGGCTCTAATTAAAGTATATGTAAAAAAAAGCTTAAAAATTTTTAATTAAAAAGATTAGTATTAATTACAGCATGCAGATCCAGATTGAGGAGCAATAATCCTATAATTTGCAGAAAATTACACTTATGATTTAGAAGTAGGAGTTATAGTAAAATCGCTTAAGACGAATTCATTATAGAATTGAAGAATTTGGTTATTGCCAACCTTAACTCCAAAACCAACAGATGCAGTTATTGGTCCACTATTACCATCTGATCGTGAATGGACAACCTGGTAATCGTTGACGTTATTAGGAGTAATTTAATTTAGCCAGTTATAGTTATTTTAAATGCATAAATTATTCACTAGAGCAGCTAAAGCAGCACTTGCCTCAAAAGCCACAGAAGGCTTGGCATAGTATTAATTATTATAAAAAGGAAATATTCCAAGTTTTCCAAATCCTGCTTTGAATTAAGTTGCTGCTGCTGTACTAATATAGGCTAAACTCACTCTCAGTTGAATGGAATATACTGTACCTGCTTACAAATTTGCAACATTGTCACATTGTATGATAGAATTGCTATTAGTACTATAGCATTTAATTTACTAAGTTGGTGAAAAACTAACTAAATTCTAAACTACGATAGAATTATCAAGAATTGTTGAATCTGTTGTAAGGTCCATAGTTAATCTATAGTTAATTCCAGCTATTAGATTAGAGCTTACCTAAAATGAAAACTTCAACGTGTTATAGGTATAGTCAGTAGCCGATGATCCTCTATAAACACAAACAGAATTAGATAATTACTGATTCTAAAAACCTATATTTAATTAAATAATAAAATTCGTATTATTGAATCAGCTATGAGTTATTTTTTAGCATTCACTGGTTTTTTTTTTAAATAGTTTTATGCTAGTTTACAAACTAAATAAGTAGATTTATTTATTTATTAAATTAATTACCAAAGATTTATCTGGATATCCAGCTAGGAACTGTTGTTGAGACTGCATTACTAATGGTGTTCCACTCTATAACAACATTGTCTCCTGCACGCATTCCTACAACTTAAACATCTGAGATATCATTAATAGTAGGGAAGTTAATTTTTAGTGATATATCATAATTTTAAGATAGTAAATCGCTAGCAAAAGTAATAACAACTTCATTGTAATTAAACTACAAGCAGGTAAAATCTTAATTTAAAGTGAGGGTAGCAACTTAGCAGAATGTGGTTGGATCACTGTTATCGAATGATATTGCTACTGCTGTAGGTAAAGAGATACCCACTCTTCTAATTTGTTACCTGGTAGGCATTAATCTTACAACAAGAATACTACTTGCTTAAAGATTTCCAGTGCCACCAGATATAACTTGAGTATTCAGACTACTTGCCTAATTTAAAAAAAGAATAATTTATATAACAGCCATTATTTAATATTTTAAAATGTAGTTGATAGCTAGCTGCCTAAGCTTTATTTAGCATTACTTTAATTACAACAAATGTCTTAGGCAGCTAAGAAATGTTAAATTAAATATTGTATAAGTTATTTATTTATTTGTTTACCACTTATGCTTCGAAATTAATCATTGTGAATACAGGATTTGTGTCATAAATAAGCAGTGTAGAGGGATTAGCTTTGTTTATCTATGAATATGTTGTAATCGAAACAGGTCTGAATTGAATTGCAGCATTAGAAAAAATTGTATTACTAACTGGAGCACTTAATACAATGACAAGAGTGTAAACATTTTGATTACTTAAATCTTATGGAAAATCAATCCAGTAAACATTGCTTGTTGCTCCTGTACCTTCAATTGTAATTGGTATTCTCACTATAGGAGAGTTAATCGAATTGCAAGTTTAAGCACTTGACTAATACATATAGCCTGTAGGCAAAGTAGACTAATCAAATGGAAGTTATATCTGCATATACCCAGAATTAGGGAAATAAGTGTCCAGCTAAAATGTGAAAAATAGCTTACTAGCTAAACCTATGTTTGAGTAGTCCATCTAAAAATTAATATATTTCACATTACCCGCAATCGCACATTGAACAGCGATGGTGAGAACAATTAATATACTAAATAAGCTCATGGTAGCTTCAATAATTAACCTATATCAATTTTAAATTCCTTTATAATATTGACAAATCTACTTTAATTTATAATCAACCACTATAATCTATCTATCTATCTATATATTTATTTATTTATTAGTTTGATATTTTTTGATTTTACTTTTTCTAAATTAAATCAGAAAACTTTAGTATTCAGTATATATATTTTTCTTAACAATTTATTGATTTATTTATTTATTGGCCAAAGCAATTTATAATGTATTATTTATTTTCAAAACTGTCTCTCCAACTTATATTATTATATTACCATTGATTAGATCTAAATCCAATCTTTCTTCTTTAAGTCTTTAAATTTCTTAATTCATTCATACAAATTTACAAGCTATTTTATTTGAAAAATATAAAGGATACTAGTCCAGCAATTTTATTATAAAAATTTTATCAGCCAATATGTTTTAATTTTATCAATAATTTTTTGAATCATAGGTAATGTAGAATAATAATATTATAATATTTGAGCAATAGAACAAAAAATATTTTAATTTTTTCATTAATCTGCCCTACTAACTTTAGTAAAACTTAAGTAATGCTAATACGATTTTTAGTTTTTAGTATTATTTTACTGGATTGAAAATTTCATTAATAGCATTATTCTTTTTAAAAATCATAGATTTTGTTAAAATATTTAATAGTCTTCAAAACTAAATAAATCACATGCTAAATCTGTAAAAATTAAATAAATATATCAAATTTGTAGGCTAAATAAAGGAAATAATTTAGTATGTCTTTAATAAATATAGAATGGTCATCAGATTATTTAAAATTTAATATTTTAATTTAATTAACAATTTTTAGAATTTGAAGATTTTTTATTAATTTTAAAATTATTTTTAAATTTTTTTCTTTACAATTTTTTTCTTTACAATTTTTTTCTATTTTTCAAAATCAAACATAAAAAATTGTATTATTTCCAATTAAAAAATCTAAATTTTTTGCAAAAATTAAGCTGAAATGCTGAGATTAAAATGTTGTTTTATTGCTAAAATTTTAGATAGAAATAATATATAGTTTAATGACTTTAGAATTAATTTTATTTATTTTATTTAAAATATGCACAAAAAATATTAAATTAATTTAAGATTTGTTTAATTTAGATATTTATCAGACTAAAATCTTTGAAAAAAACTATTTTGCATTGCTATAAATTTATTTTACATACAAATTATTTAGGTTCCTAGTGTTATTTATTTTAATTTCATTATACGACATTTTATAGATATTTATTAATTTTTTAAGCATGTAAAAAGTAAACTTTTAAATGACAAGATAAATCTGTAATTACTTTAATAACAAATGCAAACTATATTTATCATTATTAATATAAATAAAAATTACTCTTATTATTTTTAGCAAAATTAATTTATTTTATCTTTTTTTTTCAATTTCTATCTTTTTTCTTTGATTGCTTGCTTTTATAATACTATTTATATTATTTGGCTGAGCTCGCTTGTTTTTGTGCTCACAGAGAAGAAGCTTAATACTTAATATAATTAAATCAACAACATTTTTTTTCTTTTTCTGCTTGGGTGGGTGGCTTAAAATTTTGAATTATATTATTTCCATTTTATTAGGGCTATGCCTTTTTTTTTTCTTCATTTGGTCTTGTCTTCAAATTATTATATATTTCTATTTTATAGAAAGAAATAATTTTAATATTTGTTTAACATTTTAAAAATATTTATAAATTTAATTGCTCTAAAGCTTAAATCTGTGGAATTTATTGCCAAGATGCAGTTTAAAATAAAAATAAAATTCATATTTTTGATAGGCAATTGCTTTAAGGTAATTTTTGAATGAAATTTTCAAAATAAAAACTCTCAGAATTTAATAGAAATGTTAGAATTTACCTGTAATAAGTTTTTAAAATGCTTAATCTACATTAATAGCTTAGGCAGCTGATGTTTCCATAAATGCAAGGTTATTTTCTTCAGCAAATTTGGCGGCATCTTCTGTCTTAACTTATCTCATTTCTTATAAATCGCATTTATTACCAATAAGCATGCAAATGATATTAGCATCAGCATATTCTCTAAGTTCATGTAACCACTTTTTGACGTTTTCAAATGTCTGTTGCTTGGTAATATCATAAAGGGTAAGAGCTCCAACAGCTCCTCTATAATATGCATTAGTAATAGCTCTGTATTTTTCCTAACCTGCTGTGTCCCAAATTTGTGCTTTTATGTATTTATTTTCTGTAATTACTGTTTTAGTAGCAAATTCGACACCAATTGTTGGCTTGGATTCCATATTGAATTCGTTTTTAGTAAATCTTGATAATAAATTGGTTTTGCCTACACCAGAATCACCTAAAAGTAATATAAGTAAAAAGATTAGACTTTTTTGAATAAAATCTGCTGATTTTAATGATCTGTATTTGCGAATTGGACTCTAAATGTAAATTCGCATAAACAGAAAATAGATTGATATATTAAATGAAAAATATGCTGTGTTAAAGATCCTTTATAAAAAAAACTAGAATAAAGATTACCTATAAGAACAATCTTAAAAAGGAAATCGTATTCGTCTTCGTTCTTTGATGCCATTTCTATTTTTTAGTTGTATTCTTTGTTTTATTAATTAAATATCTTGAATTCTAAGTTTATTTAGTTAGCTTAATAATATTCAAACTCTTTCTTTCGAATTAGTTTTTGTATGCACTTTTTAGAAATCTATTGATAAATTTTTCTTACTTGATAATTATTATCAAAATATTATTTACTTCCTCAGTTTCTATTTTTGATCAATTCAAAATTTAGTTAATTTGATTTTTGTTAGTAACCACAATCAGGGCATTTAATTACACAATTCTTGGTTTTACAGCTATGCAATTATTTTACCACATTCTAATATAAAAATTATTAGAACTAATTAATATTGGTTGAATGAACTATAACAATTTTATATCTATATTTTTCATCTATGCTAACTCTAGCAGTTGGGAATAATATTTATCTATCAAAATATGCATTATAATTTAATGATCTAAAAATAAAATTTTACATCTATTCACTTTTTACTTTGCCATCACTCTTTATGCTCTGCTAATTTATAACTATTGACAATTTCACCAATCAAATTTAATGTTTTTGGTAAACTTAATTTTGTTAGATAAACAAATCAAAATAAGAAAATGCTGTTAATAACCCTTTTTTTATCACAAATAATCTAATATAATACACTAACCCTCAAGTATCTAAATATATTTAAAATTCCAATTATATTGTATTTACTAATAAGGAAAAAGAACAATTTTTTAAAATTCTAGCTTCTTGCTCTCTGTTGTTAAAACTTACAGTAGTATCCTCACTTTTACAATATTTATGTTATTGTTTATTTTTTCAATTTAGATTTGTAGAAATCATCTTTATACAATCAGAATAAAATTTTTATTTTGCCTTTATTACTTTTGACTGTAATCAATAAATTAAAAAATAAAAATTTAATTTTGCGGAAGAAAAAAGAAATTTAGGAATTTTTGAAAAATTTATTCGATTGACTGTAAATATCTTATCTTATTTCAAACCTCAAAATGAATATTAAAAACAAACTTTTATTAAAATTTTTATTTTAGGGACAATAATCAATAATTAAAGTAAGGTAGACCGGATCATTTCTTTTAACAAATCTGTAAGAAAAAAATCAATAATTTTTTATTTCGATCTAAAAATGCTCTATCAAAAGCTAATCTAAATTTAATTCCAAATAAAAACATTTCAAGTGCATTTACTTTTATTTATATGATTTTTTGAAATTTTATCTATTTATTATTTCTTTAATCAAGAGTGTATGTAAATAATAACCCAAATACAAAGACAGTAAATCTAAAAAAATATTAAAATTATACAAAATAACTTGCAATTACAAGTATTAATTTTATATCTAAAAAGTTAATTTTATATTTTTAAAATTAATGAATAAATGAGTTTTAAAATATTAAATTTAAAGAATTTAACATATAATTAATTTATTCTATTAAGATGAGATTTGTGAAATAAAAAATATATTGAGAAAATGTGAAAGAGAAAGAAAATGATAGATAATATTTGATTATGAAAAGAGTTGAAATAATAATATAGATATAGTTATATGGTAGGTTAATATTTATTTAGTAAAAATAAATTGTTAATCTAGAACAAGATATAGTTTAATTTCCTCAAAAAGAATTAATATTTATTTATAAATGGAGATTTGTAAAGAAAGATATCTAAATCTAATAATCTTTTTTGATGAGAACAAAGAAAAAAATATTTAATAAATCTTAGAGTAGTGCCAAACTTTTAATATTTTTATTTTTTAACTAATTTGTAATAACCTTGGTTATTTTTTAATAGGAAAGAATTTGTAAATCATCTAAAACTTACTTTTTACTTTGAGCTTATCTCTAAATAATTTATAAGCTTACGATTTATAGAGTGAGGTAAATAAATATTTATAATTTAAAATATTTGATTCAAAATTTACAAAAAGTATTTTAGTGTTAAAGAAACAAGCATTTAATTTAACAGAGAGTTTTTAATATCACAAAACATTTATTTTTAAAAACTGTATATAATACATCTATAACATAAGAAAGAAAAATAAATTTATTAACTAAAACAAATAAATTTTAAATGTAAAGATTTTATTTTTAGAAATTAATTAATAATTGAAGATATATATATTGATATATTTTTATTTCGTTGTTAGAGTTTTATTATGTTTTATATTAAATATTTTAAAACTTCTACATATTTTATGGAAATAGTTAATTGATAAATTTATGATCAATCTTAAAATTTATCATAATTTATTTGTTCAGTCATTGCTAATTAAAATTTTGAATTAGTGTATTATCACTATATTATTTAAACAATATTTTATTTATGATTTCTCTTATCATAAAGATTATATTAACAAGCAAATCTAATGAAGCTTATTAATTGCCTCAATTATTATTTATCCATTTTACTTTATCAACTTAAGAAAATATGCAAATAGTAAATTTTTTTAACATTATGCGAAAATATTGGTAATTCCAAAATAAAATATTTGAAAATATTTAATAAATTTAATTTCTAAAGGAATTTTAAAATATTTCACTTTGCAATATTTTAATTATAGCTTTATGAAGATTATTAATAACTTTTACAAAATAAAAAATTGGTTTATATTTTATTAATCGTTGATTGCTAGTATACATATTTTTGTTTTATTTAGTAATAAACTAACTTGTCATTCATTATACAATTTTTATAAAAATAGAAAACAACCCATAGAAACTAATGTATAAAATTCTATTTAAGGTGTTTATAATTATAAATATATGATCTGCAACATAACAATATTGAAATCCACTGAAGATGAGCCATACTCAAACTTTTAAAAAAATAAAAGATGGAGTTTTAATTGATGTTTAAAATTTTATGGAAGTCAAAAATAACTGAAATTATTTAAAACAGCAAAACAAATTCCATAATTTATAAAAATTTGAATATAAAAAGATAATATGCAGATATTTCATAAAGGTAAATTTGTATGAAGAGGGATTGATACAGTTAATTATAATTTAAGACTTCAAATATAGAAGTAAAAGAAAAAAACAAATTCAAAAAATTACTAAATAAAGTAGAAAATTCCATTTTTTAATTTTAAATTGCATGGTTTAATTTGATCTGCTTGTTATGGTAAAAATTAAGTTATTCAAATGATGTTAGATTAGCATTTTCTTTCATTACTTAATTTAGTTGATATTTTTTGATTAAACATTTTTAAACAGATCTATACTATTGATTATATTAATTAAAGCTGAAAATTTACTTTCAATTGAAAAGAATTTAATTTCAATAGAATTAAGAAATATTAAACGGTATATTTCAAGTAAGTAAACAAGTATAATTATAGCTTACTTTTGATTCAATAAATATAAATATTTCATCTAAGTATTTATAGTACATAAAAATTAAATCATCTATGAATCCCTTCTTCAGTTCTAGAATATCTGATTGTAGAGGACTTGATGACATACCTTAGTCAATCGATACTTCTAAGGTAATTAAATGAATCAATTAAAAAATAAATATAATTTACTAATTCTACAAAAATTATTATCATGATAAGTTAATTCAGGAATGATAAGTATGCATAGTGAATTCATGAAAGATTGATGATAGCGATCTCTTTTTTAAAAAAGTTTTACATTTGTTTAATAATTGTTTTCTAATCAATAGAGATGCTTAGATGATAGAACTCTTAGAAATGATACATCTTACTTAATCAATTAAAACATGTAGAATAACTTAACTCAAAATATAAATATGAATAACAGAACATACTAGGATAACTCAAATAATGGTACTTTCATAATTCAGAATTAGAATGAAATCCTAGAAGACAGAGCTATATCCTATATTAATTGTTCTTTCAATCAGCCTTGCTTTAAAAAAGACAACGATGATGATGATGAAGAGCCAGAGCAACCTGATAGTCCACCATAAAATGAAAGAGAGATAGAAGTAGTTGATAATAATTTTTCTGTTCCAGAATAAAGAGAATAAGTTTAAGAATACGATCAATAAAATCGTTACTAGGATATTTAAAATGGCGAACTAAATATCAGACAGCAATTAAATCCTCCCATAAATTTTCTACAAAATCCAGATAGGGAAGAACTCGAATAATAAATTCATTAGCAGTCTGATTCACATAATTCAAATAACTTAAATAATATAAGGAATAATGAAAGTAGTGCTTTATAATAGAATGGAGCAAGAAACTTGTAATTTCTACATTAATAACATTAATAATAATATTTAAGGAGATTAATACAATCAAGATTAAATATCTAGAATTAATCATTAAATAATCAAAGATAAAGAAACTAGAATCAGGTGGTTTCTCCCTTATAGTAAAGTTTTCAAGCCATTCAGTAAGCTGTTTACCCTTTAAATAACTTAAATATTTTGCAATAGCAATAACTCCTGTTATAAAACCAAAGCTAAATATAAAGATTGTAGAATTCAATAAATAGATATTCATAAAACTCTGTTAATTAAAGAATAAACAGGCTTAGACCAAATGAAAATGTCTAAAGAAGCAACTCAAACGAAAATGAATTAATAATCAACATGAATCAACGACAACTATAAAATTATCATGATTCTCTCATTTAACAAAAGTATTTTACAAATAATTTTAATTTAAAACAACGATTTAAAACTTCAAAACAAAAATAAATTCATTTATTTTTAAGTTGAATGTCTTTATTTTGCATATTTGCTAAAAAATTCAAATTTAAAATACTACTTTAATATTTTTAGTACAATATTGAGGATGAATTTAATAAGAAATCAAATCATGCAACTTTAGAGAGATGAACTATCAGATCAATAATCTGTCAATTAAAACTAAATAGATAATTTAGAACAAGAAGATTAATATAGGCAAGCTGAATAGCTCAATGAAATAATCAGAAACACCAGACGAAGAATGAATTAATAAAATAATGGAAGATCTAATAGAGCTAATTAAATCTAATTAGGAGGCAGAATATAATAAGTAGTTGAGCTAGATGAAGAGGATAAAGTTAGAGCCAAAGCTGTTTTCAAAAAAGCGTTAACTCATCTAGTCATACTTTCTATCTTTAGTCTTTTTATATTAGCTGTCTTTTACCTTACCTTTCTTATGTAAGGACTTTGGCTTATTTTCTTCTTCGTATTCTGCTTTTTTACAGGAAGCAAAATCTCCATCTATAAGAATCTCTCAGAGTAAATTATTTATAACTTAAATTTAAATGCATTTACTGAAATATTTTTTTAACTTTACCCTGAAAAAAAAATGCTGTAATAATTTTAAGTTTAATATAAAAAATAATTCTAATCAAGAAATATCTTAAATAAAAAAAATTATATAATAGATTAGATATTTTTATATTTTAACACTTTAAATATTTTGATAAACAACAAAAATTATGTTTAAAAATAATTATTATGGATTTAACAAATTAACAAGTAATTTTAATCAATTATCAAACGAAAAAACTCATTTAGTTAGAATTTAAAATATTAATTTGAATTATTATTTTAAGAACAAAAAAAAAAAAAATTTAATTCTCTAAACAATATAAGATTAAACACTAATCGAAAATTTTCCTTATCTGGCTAATTTACAAAAAGAATCTTTATAACTTATTTTTTATGAATAAAAAAGAGAAACAACATCAGAAGACAGAAGGATGGCTTTTTTTAATGTTGTGGAATATTTCTTTATTAATATTTTATTCTTATTGATTTTTTTATTCATGAGGATAATTTCTCAACCTATAACACTATTACTTGTTTACTCTCCTTTTGTACATATTATTTGGTGGCTAGTTTTTACAACTAAAACTTAGGAAAGTATGAATAGACATGTAAATATTTATCAATCTTTTATTAACTCAAAAACTTACTTTATATTAAACTACATTTTTAACAGATAGAACTTTTGCTACGTATATACGCAGTCACTCAATCTCTTTTGTTTTCTGTTTAGTTTGACGCAATCGTTAATTGGTCTTGGGTTTCTATTTTTCTCCCTTCATGGATCTTGTTGAGTTCACTAGGATTTTATATTTTTGGATTAACAATTTTGTTTTTATGCTCTCTTTACTACTGTCTAGTTGGATAAACAGATAAATATTAAAGTAAGCATTACATAATTAGCTAAATTATATATTGAATTTTTAATCATTTTTTTCTAGTAAAGGGATTAATGTGGTGCTTAATGGTGAGCGTTCATGTAGTAGGAAATTCTTTATTTTTTCTTCTAGGATTAATGGACTATTATCAGGAAGGGAATATACAGACATTAAGATATTGTGCTGCAGCATTAATAGCAGGTAGTGTTACTTCATCGATTTATACTGTAGCGTGTGCAGATGATTTAGAGTAAATAAATTTTACTTATAATTTAAAAGATTAAAAAGTTTAATTTAATTAAAAGAATTTTCATTGCTTTAGCTAATTCAGAGAGTTTATTTAGTGGTTCCCACCAAGTCCATGTAGAAGGAGCTAATTAAAGAGATGAAGAGAATTAGGATAATAACTAGGATAATTTAAGTAATAATTCTAATCAAAATAATCTTGAAGTAAACCAAGTTCCTATTTTTCCTCCTCCTTAACATTCTCAAAATTGTAAAATTTTAGTTTTTGATAAAATAAAATCAATTATTTATTTTAAATTAAGAAAACAAACCAAAGAAAGTCAAAATTATTAAGACAACCAAATAGATCCCTTCTTCCATTCCATAGTTCTTAATCAGATTCTCGTCTACCTATTTTATGAAAAGTGATGCAAATAAAGATATTTCAGCACAAATGCAGTAAATAAAAAGTAACAAACTCTCCATTTTATTTTTTTACTCCTTCTTCTATTAATTAAATATATTTAAATATTATTTTATAGAAGATAAAAAAACTAAAGTAGATTAAATGCAAAATGAAGATGAAAAGAACAAATTAAGTTATAGAAACTCTGAAACTAAGAGTAAATAGAATAGACCTAACGCAGCCTCTTCGAATAACGCATTTGAAGATTTAAATTTTCCAAAAACATCTCAAAAGATAGAAGGAAATATGCTTGATTAACCATAATCTAATAAAGAAAATAAATAAACTGATAGATCAAAAAATGACTCAAAATTAACATCTTAACCTAGCTGTCAGTAATGTTTAGTATGTTTCGATAATTAGCCAGATTCTGTTATATTGGAATGTGGTCATGGAGGTATGTATTTTTTAATTTAATTTTTTAATAAATTTTAAATAAAAATATTAGGTTTATGTAATTAGTGCGCATTAGATATATGGAAAAAAACAGGAGAGTGTTATCTTTGTAGATAAACAATATCTAAAATAGTTTAAATAGACGTAAATAACCAGGGAAAATATAAATAAGTTGTTGCAGTATCAAATATGCATGAAATTTCTTAAGACCAAGATTAAATGAGACTTTCTAATATTTTAATAGAAAATGCTGCTTAACCATTCTAGCAGATAGAAAACCAAAATAATGCAAATGCTCAGAATGAAATCTTGAATCAGTTAAATTAGTAATTACAAAATCCTAATGCTGAAGAAGGTTAGCATTAGAATGAAAATTTAATTTAGCATTAATAGAATGCTGAACAATAAATTCAATAAGAGAATTAAATAGATATTTAATAAAACAACTAACCATAAATATAAGAAGAAAATCAAGTGTAGATCATATAAAATATTCAACATTAAGATTAACCAGTTAGTGAAATTTTACAATAAGGATAGTAAGATTTATAGATTTAGTAAATTGATTAATAATAGAATTAAAGTATAAATTTATAGTAAAATGAGTAAATTGTAGAATTAAATCAAATTTTATAACAATAACAGAATTAACCTTAACAAAATCAAGTATTTTTAGATATAAACTAAAATTTTGGAGCTTAATCAGAAAAATTGTAGGTGGAATAAAGGTGTTAAAAAGAAGATATAACAATTATTTAGTATGATGGGGAGGATGAAGAAATCTAAAATCCTGACAAAAGAAATCATTATTAAGACACTAAAATTAACAAAGTTACTCTATCTACTTATGTCAACTAGTAGAATTGCTAGGCAGATTTTTCATCAATAAATTTATCAGATTACGAAAATATATAAAATTCTATAACCCATCAGAAAAATGTAAATTAGGCTGATAATTCATAACAAACTCTCTCCCTTGAACAGTTAGAAAAGTAAATGGAGGAAATTAATAAATAAGATAACCAATAAAATTGTGTAAGCAATTACCCATCAGAAATTAATTCTATTAAGAAACCTGAACAGTCAGCATGTTTTTCTATAAATAATTAAAATGAAAAAAATTAGTCTTAGCATTCTTCAGAATAAAGCATTAACTTTGAAGAATAATAATAATAAATGAGTGAAGTTAAGCTAAGTTAACATATATCATAATAAAGCAATAATGCAGCTTAAAATGTACCCTCAATAATTAATATTAAAAAGATCTCATAGCTAGATAACAAAATAGAAAACAACATGAATGCAGATGAATAAAATCAAAATTAGAATCTCTCATCAAGTGATAATAATATACAAAATAATAACTAACTCTAAGGTATTTAATTTGACCAATAATAAAGTGAAGTTATGAAAAATTTTATTCAAAGTGATAAAGAATAAATAATTGGTTAAAGCGATAAAAAGGAATAAGTTTCTTAAAAGAACAGTCATGTAGAATGGGATATTGAAGAAACTTTACAGTCAACAAATAGAACAGTGCAAACTAAACTTTATTAGTCTGGATAATATGCCATGGCTTAGCTTCATAAAAATGATGGAGATCGCACTTCATGTTCTTAATACTCTTTAGACACTCAAAAAATATAAATTCTTGATAAATACATGAGTAAATATTTCAATAATTCTGCAGAAGACTAAATTTTATATCCAACTAAAGAAATATTTGGTGTCAATAACAATAAAATTAATTTATAAATTAATGGTAATAATTTAGATTAACATCTTATTAAAAAGTAAGAAGAAATAGCTAATTATGATACAGAAAATAAAGAAAATGAAAATAACCCTTCAGATGAGAATCCTCCTCTAATGTAAAGGATGATAGAGATTGATTCAAAACAAAATTATGTTAATAGCTAAGAAGAATAAAATTAAAATTAAAGTTTTCTCAATGACAAAGTCATCTAATTAGATGAATAACATATAGAATAATAGGTATCTAATTGTACAATAGACAAAGAAACATAATTAATAAATTTTGATGAAGATTGTGATGAAGATTGAAAATCAATAAACAAACATTTATAGGCTGACTTCTCATTAATGTCTATTTTAAACTAAATAATATTTATTTTTTAAAATAAAATACTTCATCTCAATCTTCTCATCTATTTAAATAAATATCTTACTATATAACTATTTACCAAAATTTTAAATCATAATTAAAAAAATAAATATTTAAAACAAAACTTATTTATTTAAAAATAAAAAACTGTATCTAAATTTAAAAATATATATTTATTGTAATTGCCTTAATCTATTTATTAAAATAAAATAAATAAAATTAAAGATATATTTATTTTATTATCTAATTTTGAATTTATCAAATTATAAAATTGAAATTTAATGATAAAACTACATTATAAACATTTGATAAATTATTATTTATATAACTTTGCATATGTCTAAATATAAACTCTTGATTGAAAATAAAATAACCAAGTAAAATGTTTACTAAAAGTGAAGAAATTTTAGCTTAAAGTTTTTAAAATGATTATAAAGAAAATTTCTTTTTAATTTTATTGCTATTTTTAAATTGAAGCACTAACTATTTTCATAAATTTTTCAAAGTTAAGCATAAAATAAATTTTAATTTTATTATTATTTTTAGCTATTTAAACTAAGTTTAAATACCGAATGTAGCATATATTTACACTCTATAAGCATCAATTCCTATAATGAAATATAATTTCATCTATTTATTTAATTTTGAGTATTGTCTTATGACATTTATAAATCTACTAAATAAATTAATACTAATTTATTATTATTTATTTAATAATTACCTCATAAAATACTTCCTATCTTTAATATTATTTAATATATGAGTTTAAGAGTTAAAGGTTATTTATTTAAATATTTTTAGTGCATAAGAAAGAATGATTTTATTTTTCGCTTTTAAATATATTTTTTTGGAAATTTTTACTATTTATTTTTTTAATAATATTTTTTCAATAATTTAAATGCTTTTAAAAGAAAAATCAATCAAAATTTAAATAAAAATTATCGATAAAAAAAATTGATAAAGTGTCTAGATATTTTTTTAGAAAATTTCATTCATTGATTGATAGAGTTTCTTTCTAATTTGATAATTTTGGTATAAATTATTTTAATCTGAATATTTTAAAATAGAGAAAACAGTTATTTAATTTCCACAAGTAGAATATAGTTAAATTTTTCCTAATTGAAAATTATATGAATAATAATGTGGGAGTTGAAATAGTAAAATAATGTCAATTAGTAGAGGTATATTGAGCAAAGCAAATAGTGTGATTATTGAGATTTTAAGTTATAAATGATAAGATCAAAATTAACTCCTATTTATTTTAGTAATAACCAAATTAAATTTTGATAGGAATAGATTTGATGACTGACTTATTAATTTTGAAGAATTAATTTAATTTAATTTATTAGGAAATAATATTTAGTAAGGTGTTAGTAGAATACACATAATAGCAAAAATGGATCCAATTAAAAAGCTTAAAACAGAAAATAATCCTGATGGGGTTTAGCAAGATAAATAAAATGAAATAGATGATGCTGAAAAAAAAATTTATATTCAATTTAAAAATGCAGAAGGTGAGAAAGTAGATAACATTCTCTAAGTTCCCCTTACAACCAAGGCAAAGGAATTAGAAGCAATGATTAATGAGATTTTACAAAATGATGAAGAAAAGCTTTACACATTCTTTTATGGCACCCATGAAATCAAAACTAGTATTGATGATTTCGCTAAAAAGATGAAAAATTTTTCTACAGAAGTTACACTTGATATTACTTTCCATCCCTAATCACTTTTCTTTGTTCGTCCAATCACTCGTTAATCCAGTTCTTTACCAGGCCACACAGATAGCGTTCTTTCCGTATAATTTTCTCCCGATGGATAAAATCTGGCTAGTGGTTCAGGTGATACAACCGTTCGTTTCTGGGATGTGAATACAGAACTCCCCAAAGAAACTGGTAAGGATGGTCACAGAAATTGGGTTTTAGTTATCCAATGGAGTCCAAATGGCAAAATGTTAGCATCAGGAGATATGAATGGTGATATCTGTCTTTGGGATCCAGAGACTGGAAAATAAATTGGTCTTACCATGAAGGGACACAACAAGTGGATTACATCTATCTCATGGGAACCTCTCCACATGAATAAAGACTGCGAATTATTTGCAAGTGCCTCCAAGGATGCCACAATTAGAATTTGGAGTTCAAGATCTTAATAATGTTGCATTTGCTTTGGTGGACATTCTAAGAGTATAACAAAAGTTTTATGGGGAGGACAAGGCTTAATTTACAGTTCAAGTGAAGATACAACAATAAAGGTAAACATAATATAAATATCTAAATATATTAAAGCATTTCATTTGGTAGTTAAGCATTTTAAAAATTCTTCAATTCAGCAATATCTTTTTTAAAAAATTACGATGATGGTCAAACTATCAACCCTAGTGAAAAGTTTATTTGAAAATAAATGCTAATGAAGATTGTTTTAAGCTAGCTAGCTACATTGAAATTAATATTTTTAAATTTAATTAGTAGTTATAATAGGATTAATTTATGTATTATAAATAATAGGTTTGGAAAAAGGATGGAAGTATGGAAAAGGAATTAAAAGGACACGCTCACTGGGTAAACACTATTTGTTTAAGCACTGAGCATGCCTTGAGAACTGGATATTTTGACGAAAAAGGTGAAATATTAGAAAATCCAGAAGACCAATAAAAAAAAGCTTTGGAAAAGTACACCAAGCTAAAGGGTTCAAAGAACGAAAGATTAGTTTCAGGTTCTGATGACAACACTTTATACATGTGGGATCCTGTTGATTCTAGAAAACCAATTATCAGATTGACTGGACACACAAAACCTGTCAACCATGTTTAATTCTCTCCAGATGGTAGATACTTTATATCAGCTTCTTTTGATAAAAATTTGAAGTTATGGGATGGTTTTAATGGAGCCTATATTGCTAGCTTTAGAGGACATGTTGCTAGTGTTTATTAAATTGCTTGGTCTCCTGATAACAGACTTTTTGTTAGTGGTTCTAAAGATTCTACAATGAAAGTATGGGATATAAAAACTAAAAAGTTAATGTTTGACTTACCAGGACATGCTGACGAAGTATATGGAGTCGATTGGAGTCCTGATGGTCTTAAGGTTTGCTCAGGAGGCAAAGATAAATTATTAAAAATATGGAAGAATTGATTTCTAATTTCTAAGATAATCTACTATAATTTAACACTAAATCAATAAAAAATTTAATTAAAAAAAATAGATCGATAGATTAAGGATTTTAAAGTCAATAATTAGCTTAATAGCCAACGAGCAAACCAAATTATATTATAAAATTAAGGATTTTATTATTTATAGAAGCTTATAAAAATTCTAATAACGATTCAAGTTTTCTTTATTCTTACCTCTTATTATAATTATTATATCATGTAATTAATTACTCATATATTTTTACAAAATTTTAGCTCCTTCATAAAAGTTTTCAAATTATTTTAAAATAAAATTTAATAATTTTAATGCAAATTTGATTTAAAATAAATAAATATCTTTTTTAGTTAATAATTTATTTTACAGAATGTAATAAAACAATTTAATTACAAAACCCTTTGTATTAAGTAAATCAAAATATGTCAAAATATCGAAAAACATAATTTATCAATTAAAAATAAAATGAATGGATTTTTAATGCTTAAAAATTAACTTCAATTAAAACTTTTCAAAACCATCAATCAAAATTATGAAATAATAAGTAAATATTAATAAAATTTAACTCAAAAAAAGAATATAGAATTGACCAAAAAAATTTATTTCTCTATATTTACAATATTATACAAAATTTTGCAGAAACATCTAAGATTTTTTTGAACTTTATGAGTTTTTAATTGTAAAGTAATTTAAATATTTTAAATAAAAATTAATCATATTTTGTACAGATAAGTTAAAATTTTTCTATTAAATATATAATTGTTTTTATTACTAATTTATATTAAAGTTTGGAAGGTTAAATTATGAAATTTATTTATTATAAAGAACTTTTCTTTTTGATTCTTTATATCTTTGAGTAGGTATTTTGAGCAGGTCATGAATATTTTTCAATCAAAAAAAAAATCCTCTCTTCTTTATTGATGTAAATTTAAAATTACAAATATAAATAAATTAAATCAATAATTTTTAAATTTGTTTTACAAAAGGATTTCACTGTTTTATTTACTTTATTCATGAAAAGTCAAAAGAAATAAAAAATTGTGATTTCATAAATCTTTACTAATTTTATAATTTTATTATAGAAAAAGCAATAAGATTAAAGTATAAGTAAGAATCTAATAAAGATTAAAATGAAGTATAAATGACTTAATAACTAATAAATATACATTTTATATACCTCTTATTATTATTCTACTAAAATTTTATTTATTTATTTAATAATTTTTATTTATATTATTTAATTTAATAATTTAAACTATTTTTCATAATTTGTTAAAATCAGCGAAGTCTATTTCTCCTCCTTGTTCGTTTTGAAGACGCCTTATGTATTCATTTTATATAAATGGATGTTAAATAGCTTAGGTTAGATTCATTCTGCTGTTTGGATCTCTTTCTAATATTCTAGAGATAAAGTCTCCTGCTTCAAATGATATAGGACCAGAGAATCTCAGCTCACCCTATTTTGAATAAATATTTATTAATTCAGTCAAATATATTTTATTTAAATTTACATTAAGAATCTAATCAAATGTGGCATCATGACTTTTGGCAGCAAAAGGAGCATGGCCAATTAGGAGCTCATAAGTCAAAATACCTACACTCCAAACATCTACTGAGAAATCATAGGATTTTCCTTGTACCATTTCTGGACTGACATAATCTAGAGTACCACAAAATGTGCTTCTCATTTTATTCTTTTAAACAATAGCTGCATATCCAAAATCGCAAATCTTTAATAAACCCTAAATATATATTCAACCATTGAATATGTTAAGTTACCATTAATAATAATCCTAAATAATATTTACATTATGAACCATTATGTTTTCAGGTTTGAGATCTCTGTGCACCACATTTTTAGAGTGCATGTAAATCAAGGCTTCAATCACTTATCTTACATAGAATGCAGTTAAATTTTCAGTGAATTTTTTATAAACAGTTGATTTCAATTCTGTAAAGAGCTCTTTTCCTATTGCTAATTCTTATATCAAGTAAATACTATCACTGTCTATAAAGAACCCGTAGAGCTTGATTATGTTAGGATGTGATAAAATTCCCTAAACTTTAATTTCGTTTAAGATGTCTTAGTAAAGATTAAATTCTTTAATTGTATCCTTTTTAATTTGCTTTAATGCAACTCTGAATCCAGTGTGCTTGTCTCTAATTATTTTTTATAAAATATTTAAATAATTTATTAATTTAACTTATTTATTTATTACACTGCTACATACACATCTGCAAATTTACCATGTCCTAATTTTTTTCCAACTTTAAAGTTTTCAATAGAGTATGAAAATGGATCTATTTCCTCATATAACTATACTTACATGCTTTGAGATTCTTATAATTCTTTTTTAATATTTTCGTGGTTCTATTTTTCTGATTAGGGTTCTTATGAAACTGCTTGCTTTAAGAATGGATGAATAGTTGGTTGTTCTTCATGAGATTGTGCAGCTTCTGCATTATTTGCTATTATTTAAACAGCTACAGATTTGTTGGAGGAGAACGATGAGGGTGAAAAAACCCCACTTTGACCTATATTTCTAGCAAAACTACTCAGATTTTCCTGTTTTATTTCAAATTGTTGAGTTGTTGCAACTTTATCTTAAATTTATTCTGTTTAAGGTGTTTTCTAAGCTGTGGTATTGTTATGAGTTTAGAAGTTTCTAGGAGAGAAGGCTGAAGTTTTATCAGAGTCATGGATATTTACTGCAGGTGATTATGAACCACTAAGTTGAGATTTTAATTAAGAATTTTTTTATGAGTTGATTGCACTTTCTACCTTTTCTTCTTTTTTACAACTTGTTGCAGATTCACTAAGATTTATTGCTGGTGAAGCTTAGCTAACAAAAGAAACTAAAACTTATGGGCTTTATACAAGTGATGGGGCTATAGAATTTTAGTTAGATGGAAATTTTTCTTAATTTGGATTATTTTCAGTTATGTAGTCAACTTTATCTTATAATTAAAAACCCGTCTTTGGAGAGTTATTTACACTGCTAGAATATTTATTCAATAGTTCATTTATTCCTTGAGTGTTCTTTGGAGATGAAAAAGCAAAACTACCAAACTAATTAGCATTTTAATTATAATTAACCAATTTTGAAAATGTACTCTTTCCTTAATTTGCTTCATGAGAAATAGGCTTAAATATAATTCAAAAAAAATATTTTTATTAAAATTTCATTTCATTTTAAAAATTGTTATTTTTTCTTTCAAATTTCATAAAAATTCATCAACTCTATTAAAATTTTTTCAAAGAGTATAATTTAGTTTTCAATATTTAATGTTTTAAAGTTCTATTTTAACTGATTTGCTTTTTGATGTTGAAAACATGGTCTTTTATCTCAATAAATGTGACTTAATTTAAAATTGATTTACTTTTTTAGTTTTATTTTGTTTGATAAAATTATTCATCATAAATTTTTAAATATTTGAAACTTTTATTTATTAAATTTACTTGACAAGAAGTAACAGTTTGTGGTGAGTTCAAGTTATTTTATTCAGAATTGTTAGCACTTCCATGGACAGCTAAGTTCGATTGAGGGGTGTTTTCAGCACTTTTTTTGATTAATTCAGCTAAATTTTAAATGCTTGTTCTTGTCTGCTCCTTTTTCTTTTCTGCACTGTAATCGCTAATTGAGCGGTTTTCTCTACTTTTGGTAGTATTTTAACTGCTATCTTAATTCTTAGGGCTCTATTCAGAAAATTTAATGATAAGGTTTTGTCTAACATCTTTTTCTTAACTAACTGTTTAAGCATTATCATTCAAAGCATAATCAGATTTTCTTTTAATTTAATCCATGATAGCTTTTATTTCACTACTTTAATCATACTCTTTTTGAGCTTATTGTTACTCTTGTTTTGACATAGAAGCTATTGCATCGTCAGCAGTAACGTTGTTAAAATTTTTGCTTTACCCTTTTTTTAGCTTTTTATCTGAATGTTTCATCAAAAACAAATCGCTACGTTATAAAACATTATTTACTCTTTCTATCAAATCTTATGTTGTGCTTTTTTTAGAGCTTTTATTTGTTCCAGGAGATTAACTTCCTGCAATAGCAGTTGTAGAAGATATTTATTACTAAGTTTCTTTAGATTTTTTCTAATCTGATTGAAGTTTGGAATCTATTTCCTTTTTGGCTGTATTATCTTTGCTAGTTTCTTCTATGTCTGATAATTTACGTTTTTCTTATTGATTTTAAACAACTTTCAAAGTGTTATTATGCTCTTAATTTTCTTCCTAAACTTCAGAGCTCTCTTATTTAATATAAGATACAGAATTTCCCCTTGTGTTTGGCTTTTTTTATCCTTCATTTCCTTAGTTTTACTTTTGTTCTTCATGGTTTACACTTTTGCTCATACCACTTTGTCTGTATTGCTGTATTAGACGTTCTATCTCATCTGACGATTAGTAGTCGCTGGGGAAATTTGCAATATCAAATGAATATTTTTTAGGAGAATTAGATACCTTTTTTTTTGTATCACCTGGTATGCTTAGAAGTTAAGGTGTATCATTGTCATTTATAGCTAAAAATCTTTGCTTGATTTCTTCTTTGCTATATTAATCGCTTGGATCTTCATCTGTTTCAGTTTTAAATACTTTTTCATAGTTTCCAGTTGTTTAAATTCTTGAATCACCTTTTATTTCGTTAAGGACTATAGTTACGTCATTACTAACATTTATTACAGGAATTTTCTTATCTTCTTTTAGCGTGGTAGCAGCTGTTGTGGTACGAGGCTGTGTTATGCTTGGGTCATATTCGCCCAAGAATTTTAGGTTTTAAGGAATTTTGTTTATTTTTAAAATTTTAGTTTCACTTTCTATAGGAGTAATAGTTATACTTGGATTCTGCTCAATTTCAACCTAACTATTATTATTAGATGCTTAAGGAATATCTCCTAAAGTAGGTGTTATCATTTTGTTCTAAGGAATCTATTTACCCATAAGCACCTCCTCGTAATTGGAGCATAGCTTATTATATAATTCAGAATATTTTGTTTCTAAACTCTTAACTTCGGATATTAATTGCTTTACATTTTACAGACTAAGCTATTTGTTTTTTAATTTACTCAAAACTTCTGAAGATTGCTGATGAATTGATTCGCAATTAACTTCAAAAAAACCATTTCTATTGATGATTTATATTTCCGAGTTATTAGTTTAACTATTTTATTTTTGGATATTAGTAACATTTATATTATTAGAACTTGCTAAAAAGTTGTTTATACTAGATGGTTGGAACGAACTTGTTAAAGAACTGAAAAAAATAGGTTTGGAATCAAAAGTTGCACTACCTGCAAACGATTGTTTGTTAATATATGCTTTAATATCGAATTGCTTATCGTTTGATATTTCATTAGAATGTTTACTGCTACTAGATCTGAGAGCAGGAAGAGGTCCTGCCCCTTTTGAAGTTGGACTTCTTGTATTTCTAGAATTAAGCATTTAATTTTAGGCTTAGATATTCTAATTATTTTGAAAGTCATTTAAAGCTATTGAATTTACTAAGTTACTATTTTATAAACTGCCTGCTACTGTATTACCTGTACTTGCTGCTATTTATGTTGAACTTAATATTGGGGACTTTAAGTAATTTGTATTGCCTGCTGAATTTGAGGAAATATTTCCTGCTTTCTAATGAATAAGTGCATTTGCATTTTAATAAGGCATATTGCTGTAGTTCAAAGTGTTAACAGTTGGAAATACTGTTGTAACATTTGTTGTAGAAGTATAAACAGTTTGTCCCATACTTGTTTATCCACTTAAATTATTTGTAGGTTTAGAAAGGTTGAACTAATGGGGCTATTGTAATTAACCTTGCTAAAAAGGTAATTTAGGGGATGAAAGTGGCTAATAGAAAGGCACGTAAGTTAAATTATTTGAAGGTTGCATTTTATACAAATTTTAATATATTAGCTCTAATAATCTGAATTTGTTGATTTTGATGTAAAATAATCTATCTAGTTTTTGCTTAAAGTAATCTTCTAAATTTCAGTAACTTTTAAACTCAAAATCAGTATGTCTAAAATAGCGAACTAAATCTAATTTGTTTTAGGAATCCTCTTAGAATTATAAAATTAATTTTATGTTTTAAAACTAAGCTAATATGGAAGGAGCTATCACGGCTTAAAAACCTACTAATTTACTATTTTTTTATTAACCTTTATTTTAAGCAGGAATAATTTAAAATTTTTGATTTATTTTTGATGTTGAGAAATCTAAAGTGAATTTAGGAAACTTAAGTAATACATTATTAATTGATTAATTGCTCTTTTATTAAAAAATTTTATTACTGATTTTAAATTTATTACATGAGATATTTATTTATCGCAATTAAAGTGTTATCTCATGTATCAAAATAATCATTCACATATACTTGCCTACATTCATCATTCTCATTTATTCTATTATTTATAAGGGTACTCCATGATAAATTAATAACTTAGTAAATAAATCTTTAGCTTCTTCGCTGAATTAAATTTTATCATTTTTATGATCATAAAATCAATTAATTTATATAAAATAAAACCAAATAATATCAGATAAAACTCTATTAAAATGGAAAACAAAAGCTTATATAAATTCTATTACTACTTTATAATATTAGCTTTTGAAATAAAAATAATAAGCAAAGCTTTCAATTTTATTTGTAAATAATGCTTTTTTCTTTTTTAAATTATAAAATAGATACGCTATAAAAATACTACTTATTTTCTATCATAATAAAAACCAGTAATTTTCAAAATATTTTGAAAATAAAAATCAAAGATTAAATTATTGTCATTTATTTCTTTAAAAAACTTCTTCCTTAATATAAATTATAATTTGGTTCACTCAATATTAATTTTATTTGATTAAAAGTATTTATTTAGTTTATACTTATATCTATTCTAGTCTTTTTGTTGAATTTTTAATGTAAATAAATCTATTAAAAATTAATTTAATCTTATCATTAATAATATTTATTAAGCTGAATGTGTTTTTTGTAAAATTATTAATTTTTATTTCACAAACTTCATCAAGCAAAAGCACTATAAAATATCTGATATTCAACCGTAAATAAGAATATTTCATATCTGATTACTTGCAATTTATCTGCAAATTATTTCAAAATTAAAAATGGAAAAAATTTGTTTACTTTATATTAAAATTTGTTTATATTATTATAAAATAAGCATCAAATTCTATTAAATAAATATTTTTTTTGCAATAAGTTCGTGAGCTCATTTAGTATTTTAGTATTGATTGCTCTAATAAATTTTTAATTTTGATTGATATTTTAATATTTAGTATAAAGATTGCAAATATAATTAACATTAAATTATAAAAAGTAGCATATAGTTAAAATAATACAACTCAAATATAATTTTATTCCATATTAAATAATATTTGGCTCACTCAATATTAATTTTATTTGATTAAAAGTATTTGGCTCACTCATATTAATTTTATTCGATTAAAAGTATTTATTTAGTCTAATCTTATATTTATTTTAGTCCTTTTATTGAATTTTTAGAATAAATAAATCCATTAAAAATTAATTTTAAATTTTATATTATTTATTTATTAAATTTAATGTGCTTTTTGTAAAATTATTAATTTTTTGATTCAGAAACATTATCAAATAAAGCCTTATTTAATATATTTTAATAGATTAAAAAATATTATTTTTTTAGAGATGAGTTAATAAGCCTTTCAGTATATTGTGCTTGATTTCTTTATTAAATTTATAATTTTGAATGATAAGATATTTTAATTATAAGTAAAAACATTGTAAATATAAATTGCATTAAACGATTAACATTTAAGTTATATCTAATTAAAATAATACAAGTCAAATATAATTTTAGATTCAATATTTAAATGTAGTGGGATTATAGTTAAAAGTTGATGGAGTTGTATATGTAGTTGAAGAACTGTAAGGGTTAGATGATGATGAAGCTCCATAGGTATTAGTAGTTCCGTAGGTATTATTTGCAGTACCATAAGTATTGCTGTTAGTTAATCCATAGTTATTTGTATTTGTAACTCCGTATGTGTTATTGCTGGTTGTTCCATAGGTATTAGCGTTAGATGCTCCATAAGCACCTGTATTTGTAGTACCATAAGTACTTGTGGTATAGGTATTGGTAGCGGGAATTGAATATGCATTATAGGTGGTGCCAGTTGGTGATCCTGAGGTTCCGAGAGCATTATATGAAGAAGAACCATAATTTACTTAAGTTGTGGGATTTGTGTATGAAGCTGCAAAATTAGATTAGCCAACTGGAGATGTGTATTTATTGTAAGGACTGTTTGAAGCTTGACCGTAGTTTATGCTTGAAGGAAGATATGAAGATGATGAAGGCTATGAAGATTAATTGTAATTAAATTTATCAGGGTTTTCAGAATAGTTTTAATATGTTGTTGATAATGCCTTCATATGGTTATTCATGATATCTTGCACATTAAGTTAGTTGCTGTTACTATTATTGTTGGCATTACTGGTTTCTGGCTTATAGGTGCTGCCTGCATAAGAATTATGAGAAATTTAAGGTTAATTTGAATAGGAGTAAAGTCCACCTTATGTCTGTGTGTTATGTAAAGGTGAGTGTTATTCGTATTCAAACACCTTCTTTGAGCTTGAGTTAGAGAATTCGGAGGGAGGTAATTAATTTAACTTATTAGGATCTGTTGAATAGTTTTAGAAAGTTGCAGCTAAGGCTTTCATGTGAAGATTTTCCATATCTTAAAGAGTCACTTTTTAGCTGTTAGTAGGCAATTAAGATTGCTTTTCTTCACTCTCAGAATAATTTTTATAAGTTGTGGCTAAAGCTTTCATATGCATTTCTTCTATTTCTTTTTAGGTTAACTTTTTCTATTGTTAGGAAGTGGTGAGCTTACTGGTGCTGTCATCAGTTGGTAGCTATTTCTACTTATCTTCATTTTCAGAATAGTTTTTGAAAGTCTAAGCTAAAGCTCTCATGTGCATTTCCATGATATCCTAAGCATTCTTTTATTGATCGTGTTCTTAAGGATGATCGTTTTAGTTTCCTGCACCTGCTCTCTTAACTTTATTTTCGTCCTCTTCATCTTCCTCATGAATCTCTTCTTTAACATGCTCATCAGGATGAGTTATCATTTAATTAGATTTGATATTTGGATCAGAACTCTAAGCTTGATTGTGGAAGTTAGGATTATTCAAGCGATTTTAGCTGCTCATATAATCAAAGTTGTCTTCAGTGTAAATGATATTTTAATTATTTTAAGGAGTTTCTTCCTCGTGGTGCACGACTTGTTGGCTAGTTTGGTGATGATCTTCTTCATTTATGTGATGGTCCATCATTTTTTATTTTTTGTGTCTTCTTCTGTGGATATAATTACCTTGCTCATCTTCTCCACTTTCTTCCTCTTCTTCTTCTCTATCACTTCCTACCTCTTCATCAATCTTGGTTAGTAAGCTGTTAATTTGTTAATCAAGCAAATCTTTAAGTCTTCCTGTCATAACTGAATCAAGATCTTTTTAAATTAAATCAAACTTTTAATTTTTTAAATGAATTATTCAAAATTTACTGTGCTCTTATGCAAACTTATTAGCAAGATCTTCTGACTTTTCACCTTCGTAAACAATAATTCTGGCAGTTTTACCATCTTCAATATTTACATCAACAAACAACAAAGGTACTCTGTCTTCTTCCATAGTTTTTGAAGTTACAGGTAAAGATTTTTCTTTATCCTATTAAGGTTATTGTTAAGGCTACTTCAAGAAATATTCAGTGACATCTTGAGTTTCTGCTTAGTTGGGTTGTGATTTTCCACTGCGAGCAGTATCTACGTGCTCCTATGGATCTATAAATTAAAATATTTAATTTAATTATTATTATTAAAATATTTTTATTTAATGGTTTACCAATGTTGTTTTAGTGAGAGTATTCTTGAGTTTCTTAAGGAGAGAACATGTTAGGTTTAGGAGAAGATTAGACAACTCTGTTTTATCCACTGCTGCTGTGATTGTGATGGGAATTTGTTGAAATGAATCTTCCCTATGGGCGCTCATGAGTGTGTTTTTCACTTTACAATGAGATATTTACAAACTTTTCAATTGATTGGCGTTGCTTGTTGGATAAAGTTGTGCCTGAGCTTTGAATTTGCTCATTGACTTTAGAATTTAAGCGACCAGTTTTCATACGATCAATACTCTTCTAAATACCTTTTTGTTGCAAATTAGTTAGTTATTTGCTCTTGTTAGGACTGTTGTAGGAGTTGTACTAGCTTCCATTAATAGTAGAGTTAAAGTTGGTAAGTTTAATATGAGAAATATCAGGAGAGAATGTACACTCATCACATTCTTTTTCATACTCAATATCACCTTTATCTCTATCTCTTCTCTGGTTTTAAGGTTTAGCAAGAGAGTAAAGTTCTAATGTTCTATGAACTCCTAAAGGCTTGGTTGATGTAGCTTGCTTTCTTTCGCTTGGTACTTTTCCTTGCATTTCCTCTTCGAAATTAGTTCCGTTATTGTTATTTCTAGGTGAGAAATACTTTTGTACTTTACTGAAGTCTTTTGTTTGAGGGTGGAAAGTGCATTCATTCATTTTTTCTTCATCGAGCTTTTACTTCAATTCATGATTTTAGAATCTAGTCAGTTATTATTAGTAACTTAATATTTCATTGATATCAAGAGCTCCGACGAATCCTGGGTTATTCTTTAAGTCATCAACAACTCTTTCTCTATATAATTTATTTTAATGAATATTTAATATATCAAAATTTAATAAATTTAAATACCTTCTTTCTAAGGCCAGACGACGAGAAGTTTCTGAAATTTCAGGTGCATAGGTATAACTGTTAACTTCATTGTTTTTAGAAGTTCTTCTAGCACCTTTTTCTGCAGTAAGACGATTGTCATAAATATCCTTAAATTACTTGTGGATCTAGTTTACTTACTCATCTATATAGTATAAGTTGTCATTTTTATCGAAGAAACCAACGGCACATTTCTTAGACTCGCTTAGCTTTGAATTTATCATCTCAGCTCTTTCAGCTATCTTCTGATTGATTCTTTCCATATTTTCTTAGCTCTAACTTTATTATTGGGAGTTAAAGTGGCTACGAGGGGAAGAGTCATCAGGATTCAAGTGTTGTGACTTGTGGTGTAATGTATTCTATTAGCCCTCTTATTAAAGCTACTCCTCAGTAACATAAGGTATCATTTCTGAGTCAGCACGGATATTTTAAACAGCAAACAAGAATACTTCTAGATTTCTAACCAAAACTCTAGGCTTATTCAGTCTTCCTGATAATTAATTCCAAACACGCTAAACTTAAGTAGCAATGATCTAATTTTCTTCGAAGCTTTTTTGGTTGATAAATTTCAAATTTTGCAAAATTTCAATGACCTCCAAATAAGAAATAGTTTCTGGCATAGATTTTCTATGAGGGTCCTTAGTAAAAGCCATGTCAGCAACTGCTTACTAGAATTCTTTGTCAAATTTGGAAGCAATAGCTTTTTAGAGGCTCTTCTTATGAGTGTTAGGATTATAAGCAGATCCCTGAGTGTGTCCATGGGTAGATAGGGTATTAAAGTTGATAGACTTCTAGTTGCTGTGAGTAACACTCTTTGACTATTTTTCATCCTATAAAATTTAATTATATTATTTATAAATAAATCATA
Organism: Tetrahymena malaccensis 436; assembly: GCA_000231845.2. Taxonomy (NCBI): domain Eukaryota; phylum Ciliophora; class Oligohymenophorea; order Hymenostomatida; family Tetrahymenidae; genus Tetrahymena; species Tetrahymena malaccensis. Next base: position 105,853 of record JH720086.1, on the reverse strand, counting down.
CTCATCTAAATAATTAATTAAAAACACTTCTTATTATTTAGTAAGAACAATAAATAAATTTTTTATTTTTTTATTTAATTTTGATAATTACCCAAAATTAATTTTTTGTAAGCTTTTAAATAGCTTATATTTTTTTAACTGAAAAAAAAAGAATCAATTAACAAACACTATTACATATTTTAACTGATAATTTTTACTTAAACGATTAAAGAATCTTTTGAAAAAAGAAAATTTTCAATCAATGAAATTATTTTGTTTCAATAAAATTTTTTGAATAAACAACCCAGTTAGCATCTAACCTGATTTAAACAGGTTTTTTCACTAAATATTATTAATTATTAAATATGATGGATGGGCTTTTTTTCTTTTAAATGGGTCTTATTTTGTAATTTATAAAAAATATTAATTACCTCTTTTCTTCTTTTTGCATCTTGGTATAGATATTCGTCAATCTTTTAAACTTTTCTGTTCTTAGTCTTGTAGTTAGAGATTGTGGGTTTGTATGGGTGAGGATCTTCAGGTTATTGAGGAACCTTCTTTTCTTAGAAAAGACGATCTATTACGCTTAAAGATTTTTATCCCTTTTTCTCAAAAGCCTACTCACTTATTTACTGAGTCTTTTTGGTGAGTTTAGGCTTGTCTAAAACTTACTACTTTTCCTCGTTTTCTTTGGCATCCTTGAGTATTTCTCTGTGATTTTCATATAAGGTTTTCATCTTTTAAGACTACTCATAAAAGTTAGGTTCTCTCTTTGAGTAGTATTGAGACTCTTACGAGTGTGAGTTTCCAAAGTTGAAGTTGGAACCAGAGTTAAAATGAGATCTCATCAAGCGAGGAGAGAATGTACACTCCTTGAGCATCTTTTCCTCATAATCTTTTTTCAATTCTGTATTTTTTTTTTACTTTTATTCATGCTCAGAGTAGAGACGGTTAATAACTTCCATTTCTCTTGAACTGTAAATTCTTTAGTGAGCCTTCTTTTTATTTTCCTTTTCAAATTAATTCATATTTTCGTCTGATAAAAGCAAATTCTTGGCGTAAGTTGAATTTTGCAAGCGCTCCTAATTTTTCATTATATCGCCTGTCTTTGCTAAATACTCAAACAAGGCTTGGCTTCTTTGTGTGAATTTTGAAGGAGCCAAATGTTAATAATCTTGTTGATAATGATCCTAATCAACGGCTATTTCTCCTTATGAGATTTAATTATCTAATGTTTCTATGTGTTCCACTGTTTAACCTTGCTACATGTTATTAATGTTTACTGACCCTACTGATTTAACTGTAGGCTAACTTCCTAAAGTACCAACTGTATTAGCTTTATTTTGTCTTGTACTTTAATTCATTCCGTAAACTTGCATGGCTGCAAATTCTTTTGGTGATAGTCCCTTCATCAAAACACCGAGAGTACCTTATTTGCCTGTTTGCATTTTAGTTGATAAAGTTATATTCAAGTTGAGTGAACTTTAAAATATCAATTTATATCAATATAATTATTTGTATATTCTACTTTTCAAAAAATTTTTAAAGTAAGAAATACTTTTTATTTGCTTTTGTTTAACAATAAATAATATCTTTATTTATTTATTATTTCAAATGTTCATTTGAAAATTCTTGATTGCTATTAAAATTTAGGAAAATCTAACCTAGTACTTTAATTAAACTGCTAATTTATTCTGCAGAAATAAAAAACATGCTCTTGTGCCATCAAATAAATGGCAATTAAACAACCAAACTAATTTGAAATGCCGCAATTTAGCTTAAAAAATAATTTGGTCTTATATATTGCAAAAGATTAATTAATTACTTCTTGTTCCTGACTAAGAATAGCTATTATTAGTTTCATTATGATTGCCATCGTTGATGTATTCGTATTAATCCTGCTCAGATTCTTAAATGGGATGGGAGTGCTAATACTGATGTTGCTATTATTCATTGCGTCCTCCATTATTATACTATTTAATTAAAATCCTCATTAGTAAAATATGTGCACTTTGCATGACTATCACTTAAAGGTAATAAAGTTGTTAATTACTTGATTGAGAGAATGCTTAAGGTTGGATAAATAGTTAATACTAGATATCTAGTTGGATTTTTGAACGGGAGATATCCTTACAGGACTTGCTGTTGATCCCTCGGACACGTGCGAGAGGTTTACAGGAGAGTCGCCCTCGTTTATTGCATAATTAAGCTCGAAAACCTTTTAAGACATTAGATGCTCTCTACCTCTATTTCTGTTATGTATCTAAATTATTTATTTATTTATTTGCTTATTACTGATTTCTTAATATGATAATCTTTCTTTCTTTCTTTAATTTATTTTCTATTAACTATTTTAAATTAATTGCTTTCTTTTTTAATTCAGTCACTATTTTTTTTGGAAAGTTGTTAGTTTATAACATCTATTATTTGTTAAACTATTTGAAGCGAAAGGAAGACAACAAGCAACCAGTCTTTATTGGTGTATGTATGTATGCCTGCTTTTCTGTCTTATTTTTTTAATATATCTATCCATTAGCAAGTAAATTAATCAATTTAAAGTTCACATTATAATTGAAATTAAATCCTATATTTGATTTTGGCTCAAATGCTTAGAATCAATCAATTAAAAATTTGACTTTTATTTTCTTCAATATTCATTCTTCTTTTTCAATTATAAAAAGAGTTAAGGAAATGAAAAGATTTTTATCAAATACCTATTAATTAGTGTAAATCTCTTAAAATTGAGTTAAATCATTTATGAAAGTATAAAAATAAGATAAAAAACATCGTTTTGTTAATTTGAATATTTAATCAATTTCTTTTCGTTTTAATCGATTTCAAAAAACTCATAAAATTCTATTTAGAATTAATTGAAAAATCAGTACATTAATTTAAAAGTCAAATTTATTGACTCGAAAATTTCATTTGAAATAGTAATAAATCATGTTAAAAAAGGCTATCTAAATTAAGCAGAAGATAAGGATCACTGATTGATTTAAATTTACTCAATAAACAAAAATAAAGGTAGTATAGATTAACTAGAATATAAAATTATTATTTATGTTAGAATTAAAATATTTTTTGGTTTTTTTTCTTAATTTATTTCAATTATTATCAGTTTCAGTTGCCTCTCTTTGTTAGGCTAACTCAACGACTGAAAAAATAAATGAAGAAAGACCTCCTATAACACCAATTAAAAAGAATATATACAATTTAAACTTTCTTATGGTTTTCATTGTATCTTTAAATGTCTACAGATACATAATTATTGGTAAAATAAATTAAAGTGAGGTACCAGCAACTGCACCAATAATGTTCAAAAATATGGCAAAACGAGGTACAGCATAAGCACAGAAGCATATACAAAGAGTAACACTTACTCTCACAATCATCCTTCTTGTGACTACACTGCAGGGTTCTTTATTTTCATGATCAGGAACTCTTTATTGGTAGATAAATTTATGAATTTTTAGATTTGATTCAAGGATTTAAAATGTTGGTAATAATTAAAGAGGATAACTCATAATTAGAGCAAAAGCATAAATAATTTAAAAAAACTAAACAGATTTTTAGTCGTTAGGCAAGCTGAATAAGATAATTTCATTCATATCGTCACCATAAGCTATTACGGCAACAACTGAGAAGACTATGTAAACCGAAACCATAACAATATTTGTGTTTCTAAATATGGCTCCAAATTATTATTAAGGATTTTCTACAGAATTTCTTATCGAAAATATTAAACCTATAGCTTCGAAGGCATAAATAGATACACCAATCATCATGGGAATCCTACTAAAATCGAAAGTATCATTTAAATTCCTGTTATATATCTCTGGCTCTAAGTTTTTAATCTTCTAAATATTATACTTTTTAATAAAAAATTTATTTTTAAATCCATTAATTAATTTATTGAATTAATAAAATCTAAAATCACACCACATTCTATTCAGTTAATAGTAAATTTTTTTAGCTTTATCAATATTAATTGGTTTTCTATAATTTAATTTAATCCGATTGATTGATTATAATTTTTCTTGTTTTGTTTGTAAAATATTTAATAAAAAATTTTTTCTAAAAATAACTTCGAAATCGCTTTAAAATTTAAAAGTTTTTATAATCCACTTGTCAAAAAAATAACATTTGCTAAGAATTATAAAGCTTATTTCGATCAATATTTTAAAATGCATCAGCTAATTTTTAAAAACGCCAAATAACATTCAGTTAAAAAAACATTCCAAATAATCCTTTATGTTTGAGCAAAATAACTTAATAAAATATCTTGTCATTTTAAATAAGCAAATTTTTTTTGCTTATTAAATCATTAATTAAATTTACTAATTTATGCTATAATGCGAAATTTGATCATGTGGTGCATTAATGAGAATTAAATAATATTACTGAAAAAATTGCAAGAAGGGTGATGACTATCATGAAGTTAGCTAAAATGGAAATTTTAGCAAAGGCAGAAATGCTGTTTATGAAACTCATTGGAATAATTATTGCCAAAGCTATAAGTAAATAAATAATATCGTTTCCTTAGTTTTTACCAGCCATATCAAATACATTCTCAAGGAACTTCATAAAGAAGATAACATAACTAATGCAACAGCCTACCTAAAATATGACAATAAAAGTGCTAACAACAAATTAACCTTTTCTTCCAAAATGATGCTTAGCTATAAATTAGTAATCTACTCCTTCTTTTCCGTACGAATCTGCTAGTTCAAATAATAAATTCATAGTGTCATAAACAATAAATGCAACAAGTAAAAAAATCATGGAGCTCAAAACCCATCCTGCTTAAGTAAAAGCATATGGTAGGGCTAAGATACCACTACCAATATAACCTTTAAATAGATTCATATAAGCAAACATAGTGCTTGACTTTGCTTAGTTTTTATTATTCGAATTAACTTCTATGATCGATTCGCATTTAGATATATAATCAGGAGTTGCTTTTGAAGTTGATTTCTCCTATTCACTGTCACCATTTTGATCGCCTCCGAATTAATCTTCGTCTTTTCCTTCATAATAATTACCATTTATGTTAGGGATTGCATTTTAATATATTTTTTCACCTTCATCTATCTGGTTATTGTTTTGTTGCTAAGCAGGTAGTTATAATTCTACTTGATTAAATTACATTTTTATTTTATTTACTAAGAGTTGAAATCTAATTTTTAATTTTGATATACCAGTCTTTATTTCTCACCTATTTCTATTTATTATTAATTACCTTTAATTATATTAATTTTTAATTGATTTTCTTTTTATTTATTTTTTTTGGTGATACTTAAAATAGAACTGGACTCAATCTCTCTATTTCATTTGATATTCTTAAGTTTTATCAGAACTGTCGTGGGAAAATTTCCTTTGTAAATTAATAAGAACAAATGTAAAAATTTTATAATGTTTGAAAGAAATTTAATTATTACTTTTTTTGTAATCTGCAAAAGATATTTTGGATTAAAAATAAACACTTAGAAAAAATTAGTGCGTTTTATCAAAATCACATAAATTTATTCATTTAAAAACTTTCCATAAAAATTTTTTGATTTTAAGTAAATTTATTACTTAAGAATCTATCTTTAATTCCATAAACAATTGAAAATTATAAAATTTGTGGAATCATTTTGACCTTTCTCTTTGAAAAAAGAGAAAATATTCTAAAAATAACCTAAATAGTATTTGTAAATTAAATATAATTGAGTTGAAGAATTAGGAATTAAGCACCTTTTGTGGATTTTTGAGCAAGAAAATTTGTTTTATAAATTCTTTTCGAGAAATGAGTATTACTTTTGATGCTTACTTAATTTAATTTTTTTTTACAAACTCGAAATTTTGAACATTAAATATTAAATTTAGTTTTAACCAAATTTAAAAGAAAAACAAGCAAGCTTCTATTCTTCTTTTTCTTTAATTATTAGCAAATTTTAGAAATAAAATAGAAAAATATTTTCAAAAGCTATTTTAAATAACCCATTAGTTTGTTAATAAGTTAAAATTAAAAGCTAATAAAATAAATATTAATTTATAATTATCAAAACAAAAAAATTGTTGTTAAAAATTAATTCAAGTTTTTTCAAACTTAAATTTTCTGATTAAGATAAATTTATTTATGAAATTCAAAACAACTAAATTATTATACAATTTTCCTAAATGTAAATGAAAATCAAATATAAAAACTTTGAAATTAATTCATATGAGAAATAAATTTATTACAAAAAAAGATGTATTTTTAAAAAATATCAAATGATAATATAAGGAAAATACAAAATATTAAAGAACATAATTTTTATTTTTTTAAATGAAAACAATTTAGGAATTTTTTTTAATTTTTATTTATCTGTGCCATTAATGTTAAATATTTCCAAAAATATGCTCATGTAAAAATTTAGCAAAAATTATAAATAGTTGGGAGTTTTGCAGGCCATTTAAGGCAGAAAAGAAGGATTAATTTTTTGATAAATTAATGAATAAATAATGTGAGAAAATATTAATTTATTTTTAAAAGTCAAACAGACTAGATTTATTTATTTGTTAAAATAAAAAATTAATTATACAAAATATTATTTATTTGTTAAAATAAAATATTAATTACACAAAATAGGTTTAAAATATTTTTTATAAAAATAACTAAAAATATTAAATAGTTCTATGAAGAATAATTAATTTTTTCTTTTAAAATATATTTTTATTAATATCAAATAATTTAAGTTCGTTTTTTGTAACATATTTGATGAAATAATTAAATATTCAAATGACTTATTAGGAAATAAGTTAATAAAATGCAAAATAAATTTATATAAAAAGGCTTGAACATGATATAAATTGAGGATATATATAAATAGCAACTTTAATAAAATTTAATCAATTAGGCATTGGGATATCCATGCTATTGTCTTATCTATAACTATCTTCTCTTGTATCTCTTCTTTTAGGACTCTTAGATCTTTTACGTTCTCTGCTTCTATCTTTATGCTTTTTCTCCTTTTTTTCTTTTTTCTCTTTACCTTCTCTATCTCTATCTCTTTCTCTGTCTTTGTTATCTTTACTTTCCTTATTTTCCTTTACATCTTTATTTCTTTCTTTTGATTCTTTAACGTCCTTGTCTTTTCTCTCCTTTGAATCTTTCTTATCTTTCTTATTTTTCTTTTATTCCTTTAATTCCTCTAATCTCTTTTTCAATCTTATTATTTTAAAAGTATTTAGCAAACATTTTCATAAATTTTTTATCTTAAAAATAAAATTCATTTTTAAATTCTTTTTATTTTTAAAAAAAGTTTTTCAATAGATAAATTTTTATTTTGATATGTGTCTTTCTTGATTGATTGATTGATTTGTTTATTTGTTATTTGATTGATTGATGACAGATTGCTTAGAGTTTTATCAGAATTTATATTAAGCTGTAGGTAAATTAAATATGGCCTTTTATTACTCTTTATCACGAGGACAGTCATCACTATGAACTGAATTAGATGCAGATCTTCTATATCTAGGAGAGCTTCTTCTTTTTCTTCCCCAAGAGGGAGATCTTCTTCCACCACCTCTATTTATTTTTGTTATATAATGTATGGATCAAAGTTACGCATTATAATATTTGTCATTTAAATACCTGTTTTCACTTCTCGATCTACTATTTCTTCTGTTTCTAAAAATTAAAAACAAATTTTGAATGCTTATTCATTTCTGAAATATATTTATTTTACGCTTCTTTTCTATCATTTTCATCAAATCTACCTGATTTTTTAGACCATTCAACATTCAGCTTTAAACCTTTATCAAATTAAAATTAGACATTAATTATCAGAATGTAAATTTATCAATAAATCATCAATTCTTTATAATATCATGATGATTTCTCCAAATATAGTATTTAGCTACCTCCGAAATCCTTATTATGCAATTCATTTTTAGCAGCTTCACCATCTTTATCTCTTGTGTACTGGACAAAGGCATATCTATGCTGTTAATTGTATTTATTATAAATAATTGTAAAAGCAATTTCAAATTAATCAATATTTAAATATTCATACTCTGAATTCAAACTTGCAAGGTCCAAATGAAGTAAATGCTGATTCTATTGTCTTTTAATCGACATTTCTACTGATATTACCTACAAATAAACTCATTATTTAATGCTTATCAATATTTTTTAAATATAGCTAAAATCAAAATTTCTATATATTTATTATAAATTATTTAGATATTTTTTTATTTAGATTTTCTTAGGTGTTGAATAGCATACAGCATAATCTTAAAATCAAATATTTTTAATTGTAAATCTTTGCGCTACTTTTAATTGCTTATTGGGTAATAAATAATATCATATATGAAGTAGAATAATAAATTTTCACAGGACGACAGTTAAATTTTATTTTAAAATTCAAAAAAATTTTTTGTATCTTTCAACTAAAACATTTTAAAATAAATTAAGAAATAAATATTGGTTGATTAAAAAATAATCCTGGTTGGTTATTCTACTTTTGTTATTAGAATTTTAAAGTTAAAAGAGGTAGAGATACATATTTAATAGAACATTCTTAAAATATATGTGTTTGAAATTGTTGGCTATTTAACACAAGTAGAAAATATCTTATTACTTAAAATTAAATAATCAAAAATAAGTTAACAAAATTAAAATTATCTTTACAAATTAAAAATGTTCAGCAATCAGTTTTTAAAAATAGCATTAAAATCCAATCCACTAAGTCAGTGGAACAAATTAGGAGCAAGCTTGCTTTTTAGAGTTCCAATTATGAAGTTTTCAGACTAGAAAAATAAAGTAAAAGAAGAATTACAAGGTGACTCACCATTTGAAATTAGTTCTTCTAGATAAATGATGATAGCAGATAAAAAAATAACAAAAGGAGAATCTCTCCCTAAAATTCGTTATAACGATAGTAGGTCTAGAAATAAATCTTCTTATTCAAAAAATAATACCTATGATGAATAATCTGAAAACTAAATCTAGCCATCTGCAAATAGAAACTTTATTAAAAAATAGAAATTTGAAGAAAAGCAGCTACCCAAAAAACTTTCAAATGAATAAGTTTAGAATTTACTCCCAGAAATTAACAACGTGAGAAACTACTACAAGGTTTTGGATTAATTTTCAGAATAAAACTTTGTTGATGTGTTTATGAATGAAAAGATTATCAATGATCCTAAATATGTCCTCGCTCTTAACAATATGTGGACTTATTCCCGTAAATTTAGGATTATGAACACATACTAAACTCCTTAATTTTAGTAGATAACTACATTAATTAGCGAAAACCTTGACAGTTTATAAGGACCAGAAGGAATCAGTGGATTCTCTTTCAATTTGTACAAGGTAAACCACCAAGAGGTTGAACCTTTTATTAAGATAGAATAATACGTTCTTGAAAGAATGGAATAGTTCTCTTTGAAGGCTCTTGCTTAAATTGCATATTCATTTTCAAAGATATCTCGCTCATAGACTAACTATGATTTCTCTCAATTTTATGGCAAGATGCAACTTGTTTTAGCTCTCAAGCTTCGTGATGCTATAGTTGATCCTGAACTTGAGATCAAGCAGCTCCAAAAGGACTACACACAAATTCTTACTGGTTTTTCAAAAAGCTAAAACATCTCTAAAGAATTTCTTTATGTACTTGAATAATTTATTATCAATCATATATCCTATTTCGAACCTCGTGAAAAATCAAGCACTCTTTACACATTCGCTACTAATGATTACTTTTCTAAGCCTCTTTTAGAAACATGCAGAGATGATTTCATAAAAAATTTTGAAACTTTCAACATCTAAGTAAATAAATAATAAATTAAAAATACTTTCATTCAATTAGTTATTAGAAAACATAAAAAAATGTTTACAAACGCTTTTTTTAAAATTTAATTATATTCTGAGTAATAAAAATATTCTATAAAATTAGGAAATGAGCCATATACTTGTCAGCTTAGATAAGTTTGATATGTTAGATGAAGAAGTTATGCAAATAGTTAAGTAATAGTTCTTCCTCAAAAAGACTCAAATCAATTTGTTAGATTTAGCAGATATATGCATGGTATTTTTTAAAAGAGAATATGTTGATGAGGAGTTTTATAATGTTGTAAGAGAAACTTACAGAGCTTTAAGATCAAACACAGACTTAAATATACTAAGCAAGTTGCTTACAAATGCTTCAACATTGTTAAATAAGGAATTGATGCCACATAGATTTTTCAAAACTTTAATGTAAAGTCTATAGATAATCTCTGATACTAAAGAGCTAAAAGGTAGATTAGTTGACTAATTAAAGAAAGACGCTATCAAAATACTACACCCCTAATTTAAATAGTAATACATGGATACATTAAATAATATGAAGTAATTAAACTACAAAGAAATGAAGGAAGAAATCAAATAAAAAACTAAAGATAAAAAGTATGAAAGAACAAAAAAACACTTCTAAATAGAGCGCAAAAATAGAGAAAGAGATGAAAGAGCTAATGGAAACAAAGATTAAAAACTCAAATTAAAGAAGCGTGATCACGAAAATGCTTAATTTTAAGAATGATTATATGAATAAAATATATAAAAATATATTGAATCAATTTATGATAAAATATAAAACTATTTTAAACTTTTATACTAAGTATTTATTTATTTTATTATTTTCAAATAAAATTTAGTCCCTTAAGATATCTCTGTTTATAATAATAATCTCAATTAAATATCAGAAATATTTGTATTTAACACAAATAGATAAATAAAATTGATTTTTTATTTTGAGCGAATTTCTAAATTAAAATTAAATATTTTTATCTTATTAAGTAATTTAATTATTTTTAGAAAAATTCATCATTTAATTTCTAAATTTTTTTTAGTTTTTGCAAATTTTTAAAAAAATATGTTGGACTTTGAGTCTAATAGAATAATTATGGGCTTGGTTTAATTGGTTAATTATTTCTTTAAGTATAGTATTTGGCATAAATACTTCATTAAAAATTTTAAATTATTTACTAAGCTATTCCAAATAAATTGAAATAGGGAAGATGTACTAATTATTTAAATCTATCATTAAATATTCTCTAATTTATTTTATTAGTAATATATCTATTCCATTTTTATTTTCTTGTTTCAATATTACTTCTAATAAAGAAAATAAATGTTGATTCGTTATCATTATTAAAAAATTTAATTATACAATTTAATTTTTTTTTTTTTGCTTTAAAACATCTTTTTATAATAAATTTTTTATGTGATTTGAATAAAAAAATAAATTTATTTTGATCCAATTAAAACAGATTGTAAAAAATCAGAAAAATAATTTAATATGATTTATTACAGCAATTAAACAAAAATTACATTTTTAATAATTTAAAATAATTTGAAATAACAGAAAAATCAGTTTTTATTAGATTTGATTTTATATAAATCTGCATCTAAAAGAATTGTCTTTTCTTGTTCTAGGAAAGCGTTATCATAGAGCACTAATTCTTTATCTTCATATTCAGATGAAAAGCTACGAGGCCAGTACTAAGTGGAAGATGTAATTTAGTTGAGTAAACCCATTTCCTTTAAGCACTTAGCTACTAGTTCAGAGCAAAAATAGGTGGAATCTTTATTTTTAGAAGAATTGTCTTCAACTATAGAATTCATTTTAGCAAATTTAAACAAATTCATGCTATATTTTTTGCCGTTTGCTTGTAGAATAAAATTATATAAAGCAGGCAATACTTTTTCTCTTTTACTGTAATTAAGCTGGCGATAAGTCATAGTATTGTATTACCCATTTTCATAAACGAATTTATTCCATTCAGTTAATTCAACTCCATAACCAGTAGCATCAAATATTCTTACAAAGTTATCTCTCAATTTAATAACAATACCCACATGATCATACTTACTAAATGTAGTTTTTCTTTGCATAGCAGCAGGAATACTTTCAGTATTGAATAAGATAATATCTCCAGACTAAGCTTTTTCTATAAATTCGCTTTCCATCATAACTTCATTTTATGTTATCAGAGGCATCTTATCTTCTTCCTATAATTTTAAATGAAAAAAATTAATTGTCATAAAAGTAAAAAAAAAATAAGATAAAATTATTTGGAAATTTTATATTTTACTAGCTTGTATTTCTATAACCCTTCTGTTTGTTTGATTTAGCTTTCTATTTTTTACTTCCATTACTAGAGAGTCTAATAAGAATTAGTTGGATCTCTTAGTCTTAATACATAATTGCTGTGTAATAGCTTCAATACTAATTCTTAAATATTATCTTCCTAAGCTATTTCTACAGTTATTTAGAAAATCTTAAAATTTAAGGAATCAATTATTAAGTATTTATTTTGCTGTTTATCTCCAGCTGTTTCTTTCTCAATCTAAACTTGAAAATAATCTTTTTTAAGTACACACCTGACTTGTTTCCATTTATTAATAATACCTCCTGTGTATTTAAGCAAATTACCTTAGAATAAATTTTCTTCTTTTTGATCCTCCTTTTAAGCTGTATTTGAGGTTTAATTATTATTGTTATACTTTTTTTCGACTGTATTAACAATCCAAGCATTTCTTAAATTTTTAGATGGATTATTTGCCTAATCTTAAGTTTGGATTAAATCATCAGCTATAATTTCTTTTTTTCCTGCATTTTCTATTAAATCAATAGCAGACCTTACTTATATTTTATTGTAATATTCTATGTCTTGTTCAATCAGTTGATTGACACTACCTGAAGCTGCTTCGTTTTTCTATATTGTTTCTAATTTTAGATTCTCAATTTTTCTTAAAACCTTGTCACTGACTTAAGTTTTGACATCTTTATCTTGTTCATATTAAAATTCATCAAAGACATCATCATCAACTTAAGCAATAACTTTCGCTTTTAAAAAGTTCATTCTTTTATTGTTAGCATTTATGCATGGCTAATTAATTTATCTACCTGATAATTCTTGATTCTATTTCAATAAATTTAATAAAATGTATTGAAGTTATGAACATGAGGAGTAAAATAAAAATGTTTCTTACCTTTTCTTTAGATTAAATAGAAATTTCCTCACTATTATCAAAATCATAATCTTGATCAATATCTTATTTTTTAATGAAGTCAGCTTCTTTTTTCTAATTTTGCATTTATCTCCTTTTTATAATTAAGTATAATTAGATCTTTTTCTTTCTACTAAAGTAAACTTTAATTGATTTTTTATAAATAATGTATCTTATGCGCTTAAAATAATATAATATTTATTTCAGCTATATCAAAATTTATAGACCTAACTCACTCATCAAAAATAATTTGATAATTAAAATCTCTTTAACATAAAATCATAAAATAGATACTTTTGCAATATTAGTAAACAAAAGCCTACAATAAAATAAAATAATTTAAATAATTAAAATAATGAAAAATACTTCTATTTTTGTTCAAATAAAAAGTTATTATAATTAAATAATTTATCATTTAGGACAGTAATTGCTCAAAAAACAAGTTTTCATTTAATAAAATTAATATATTTGACTTTTATTATAAACTTTTCTTTACAAATTTATCTAATTTTAATAAAAACATAATTAATTTATAATTAAATTCAATGAAAATTTTCATTCTATTTATCGAATTTATATTTTTACTTAAACTAATAAAACTACAAATATAAATCTCACAATTTATAAAATCTAAATTTAAACTTATTGATGGAAAACAAGATATTAATATTTTTATTTAAATAATCAAGATAATTTATTTTAAAAAGTATTTTTTAAAATCTTTAAAAATATTTCAACATTTTGAAAATTCATTTATTTAAATTTTAAATGAATTAAAATTGCCATAAAATAACTCAAATATCTTTAATTTTATTTCTAACTATAAATTTTATGTCCAATAAATTAAATAAACACTGTTTTTTAAAGAAAAATGTTATTGTTTAACAAATTTTGATTATTTTAAGAAATCAAAGATATTTAATTTTTCTTACCAAAGACTATTTAGAATAGAAATAGCATGAACAACAAAGTTATAATTTTATGATCGATTTTTCATTATAGATATTTGAACTTTTTTTAAGTTTTAAAAATATTTTAAATCATTAAAATAAAGGATGAGTTAAAAAAATTGTTAAAAGACAAAATAAAATTATTTTCTTAAAATGAATTAATTAGATAAAAATATCATTTAAGCTTAAATTTGAAAAAATAAGATAACCAAATAGTTAGCAATTAAGTAGAATAATAGCTAACTAATTTTATGAGTGATAATGATAGGCAGAGTACGGATTTATTTCTACTGCCAGTATTTAATTTTGCAAGATTAAAAAGAAGCAAGGAATAGTGTGCTAAGAAAAAATCAAAGTGCATTTTTTCTTTTTGAACTACTTTAAAGTAGCTCAAAATGAAAAACAATAAAATTAAAGCGGGCTATATTAAATTATATATACCAATAGATCTATTTAGTTAATTTCATTCTAAAAATAAAGAAAGCTCTTAAAATAATATATTTATTTATTTAGAGATTTGGATAGTCTTAATAATAAAAAGAAGATACATTTAGACAAATAAACATATATTTATAAATTAAATTTAAAAAATGAGCGAGGAGTAAAGAAAGGTTGCCCAAAAGTGGTTTAAGGTTTTCCGCACTATTTGCGAAATGGCTAGAGATAGAGGTAACGAAATTTATCTTTCAAGTTAATAAATCTTAGATTAATTTAGCATACTTTGATTTCAAAGTTTTCAGATGATCGGAGTGAGTGTATGTATCACTTTGTTAAAAAAAAAAGCTTTTTTTATGAAAGATAAGCATATAAGAAAGATTTTAAGAGTGGATGATAAACAAAATTAAATAATTAAAATATTTTGCAGAAATAAAATAAATGAATTAACATTGTTTGATAAATAAACTGCAAATTTAATATAAATAATCTCAATTTAGCTATTTAATTGAATTTTTTATCTTGCTAATTAAAGGATACAGCGAAGAAGCTGAACAATAGTTGAATTTGATTAAAACTAAGGAATAGGAAAATATGTGGATTTAAAACAACATTTCTAATGTTCAGAACAGTTTAACCTTAAATTCATTTTCACATGACTCAAACTAAGCTGATGACCACAAATTTTTAGGAATGGAATAGCATCTTTACTTTTTCCATAGCCAAACCAAGTTAACTGATGACATACTTAGCTAATACGATAAGACTATTTAAAAATATCACGAGTCTTCAATTAGAAACAACCCTTCTTTGAATGTTTTTATCAATGTTGTAATCCTTGTCCCTGAAGAAAAAGATATTGTCACTAAGAAAGTTTAAGATGTATTTAACAAGCATTTTTATTTCTAGACACATTACTTAATACTTGAGTTTATTATATGAATGCATAAATAAATGCTTTCATTCTATTAGAATCATTTTATTTTTCAATATTTGAAGAAATAATTTAATGAATAAGCTGAAAATATTTTTATTAAACAAAAATAGATCATTCTTATCTCAAACAAATACTTTAAAGATAGAATTGAACTCTTTGAAAAGAAATAGGTTGAAATGCACTTCAACAGTAAAAAGTAAACTGAAATTAAATCAGAAGCAGATGATAAAGGTGATGTCATTTAAATCTTCTATAAATATGAAATTTTCTTCTTTGATGATCTTGTCATTAACATCACCAAGCATTAATTGGTTCCTAAGCACGTACCTTTGAGTGCCATCGAAAAGAAAAAATTAATGGAAAAATAGTAAAACTAAATATATTTTTTTATTTCGTGTCATAAATATTTATTTTAACATATTAGCAAAATTAACGATGCTTAACTCCCTAAGATCCTTTCCACAGACCCAATTACAAAATATTTTGGATTAAGAACAAAGCAAGTAAGAAATTTATAATAAAACAATAGCATATATAACTTATGAATTGTAATAATTTATTAGGTTTTCAAAATAGAAAGAGATTCTGAAACTGCTGGTAAATATATTACTTATAGAATTGTTAGTTGAGTATGTTTAAAAAGTATTTTTATACTGTTTTGCTTGCTTAAATATTACTTTTTATCAAAAAAATATTATATAAAATCAAACTTGAATCATAATGTCATATAAAATGTTTTTTAATTTATATAAATCTTCTATATTTTTAATGGATAGAGCATATTTCAATTATGTATTTTATGCTATTTTAAAGTTTTAATTACATCTGAGCTCATTTAATAAAGATTTTTATTTGAATTTTATTTTTTCTTTATCTTTTAGTCAAATAAAATAACTTAAAAATTCAAATCAACACAATTTTAAATAAATTTTTTGAATAAATTCTTTTATCAAATTAAGTTTTTTTTCTTGTAAATTTATTTTAACAATAAATTAAAAAATTTAAATAGTTAATTTTAAACTTGCATCAAGAAAAATTAATACTTTTTTTAAAGTTAATTTTAATAGAAAAAAAATTTAATAAAATACTTAAATGAAATTTTAACAGCTACATTTTGCATTATAGTAATAAAATCTTTAAAAATAGCTATCTTTAATCCTCTTTATTAATTTCTTATTAATTTAAATAATTTTAAAGTATCTGGTGTTTACTAAAGATTTTGTAAAAGCAAATGATATTTTTAAAAATATCAGTTTAAGAATAAACGCCAATAAACAATATTCATTTTGATAAAATAATATATAAAAATTTCAATAAATAGATGGAATTAAATTTTATTTTTTTAATCCTATGCTTTTTCAAGATCTGAATATAAATTTCAAATTACAATAAATAGAATATAGATATTTTAATTTACAGGAAAATATTTAATCAAGTTTTTAATATTGTGAATAAATGCAAAGAGCTTTTTAAATTAAAAATTAGATAAAATGAATTAATTTTAATTTGTGCTTTAAATAATATTTTTTTTCTAAATTATTTATTTTAAAGTAATAAATGAAATTTATAGAAAATTTTATACAAGAAAAATAATTAACTAAAATACAAATATCTGATTGAATTAGAAAAAGTTTTAAAAAATTTAAATAAATAAAATAAACTGATGAAATTAAATATAATTTTTAGATTAGATACTTTTCAAGATCTGAAAATAAATTTCAAATTACTACAAATTGAAAATTTAATTTTTTTACTTGATATTATTTTAGTTTACTCTAAAATATTTAATCATGTTTTTAATATCATCAATAAAATGCAAGATAGTTATTTAGATTAAATAATTAGATAATATGAATTAATTTTAATTAGTGCTTAAAATATAAAATATTAATTTTTAAGAAATATAAAACAAGACAAAATGAAATTTAATCTAAATTTTTTATTTTAGAGAAATAAATGCATTTTACAGAAAATTAAATACAAGAAAAATAATTAATTAAAAATATCTGATTGAATTAGAAATAGTTTTGAATCAACTGATTTCATTTTCAAACATTATTTTCTTTTGTCTTCTAAACAAGTCTTAATATTTCTTTAGGGATTTGTAAATAATACCTGAATTCTTTGAGTCAAAAGTGTTCTGATTTTTAATATTGTAAGATTTTCCAGAAGTTCCTTGGAAAGAAATATTTTAGTTAAAGTCGCTATGAAGCGTGTTTATGTTATTATTACTGTTTATATTGTTGTTTATGCTTATGTTATTGTTGTTGTTATTGTAAAAAGAATGCAGATTTCCATGGCTTGCCTGCTTAGATTTTGAAAAGCTTGTGTTATGAGGGACATTAAATATTTATAGTGGGTAATTATTCTAAAGTGTGTTAGAGTGAGTAGTACTATTGTTATTTACAAAGCCTATTTCACTTTTTTTAGTTGTATATCTGTTTCCACTATTATTTATCGAACCTGTTTCACAAAAACTATTTTTTAGCTCACTTGAATAGTTATTTATGTTGCCTTGGCTAGTATTTTAATTGTTTGTGAAATGTGTTCTCAATATTTAAGACTGTCTTTTCTTTGCTATTATAGAATTATTGCCCATCCCAGCTATTGCGCTTAAAGGATCTGTGCTTTGAATTCTGTGTGAATAAGAATTTTAATAGTTTCCTGATTTAATGTTGATACCACTGTTGTTGTTACTGTTAGCATTTGTATTACTAAAGCTTCCTTTATCAAGTTTACCGTTGTAATAGTTAGAAATAAATGAGCTTTTATTATAATATTCGCTGCTTTTTGGAAGTGTAGAATTTACTGTGCTTGCTATCTTATTGGTGTTTCCATTTCCTTTCAGTAAAGCATATCGACTAGGAGATTGATGGGTGTTTTGTGAAATAATATTGCTTACACTATTTGTTTTTCTAAAAAGATCAATTGTTTACTAACTTGATTTGTTAGCTGATGTTGTTGGAAATGAAGGTCTCTTTAAGCTATGACTTTCAATACTATTGTTGAATTCCTCAGCAAGATTATTCTTAAAACTTGTAAATTAGTCATCAATTAGCTAAATGTTTTTGCTTGCTTCAGTTGTGCTTCCTAAATGGTGACTAATTCCTCCATCTAATAAACTTATACCATGATTGTTCATCATCAACAAGTTGCTATTACTATTATTGTTGTTATTCAGTGTACCTGAACCTAGATGACTATTTAAAATTTAGTTAAATTACATGAGGTGCTATTGATTAGCTTTCGTGCTACTGTTACTATTGTTTTAAAATTATCTGAATGCTCCGTTATGGGCTGCAGCAATATTTCCAGGATCAGTTTTCTGTTATTTCCTTTCTTTGAATTCATTGTTATTAATCAAGGTTGGGTAATTAGAAGAAATTACATTTGGAGAAAATGGATTATTTTTTTATTAAAATTCTTATAAAAGTTGATTGGGATATTAACCTGAGTGCTGTTATTATTCATAAAGATTTTTTTAGCTTTGAGATTTGATCAAATTTTAATTAGAAAATGATTAACTGCTTAGAATTTATTGCTGATTTACTGGGGAGTTCACATTTGTTAAGAATTAAGCATAGAGCTTTTAACTGAGTGGATTTGCAAAATTCAAGCTGTTGTTGTTATTATTTATATAGGTAAGGTTTTGGCTGCTAAATGTTGAGTTTGTGTCTTTGATTCTATCTTTATCGAAAGGGTTAGATCCTATAACGTATTATATTTGATCGTTGAAATTCTTTTTAATTGGGTTGTTTGGCACTTAGTTATTCATCTAGTGTTGCATTTATTGCATTTATTATTACTGTAGAATCTGCTATTAAAATAACTAATTTAAGTTAATAGTTTGATCATCTGGCTCAAATGCATTAGGGTGATTCATTTAGTAGGAATCAGCTATTTACTGAATTTATTGGTTTGGAGAAAAATTATTGCCAGACTATTCTTGCTATTAGTAGCTATGTTGTTGTTACTATTGCTGCATAATTTATTGTTTTTATGATGAAGATTATCTCCTCGTACTCTTATCAGAGGATTTATAGTAAGGCTTTGGCTCTTTATGGGCTTGTTAATTATTTTAGATTTGAGGTTCTTCATTCAAAAATGAATGAACATTAGAAATAGCAACATTTTAAATGTTTTGGTTATTCATTTTAGATGAAGTGTTATTAACATTTAAGTTGTTGTTGTTGTTGTTGTTGGTAATTTGCTATTAATTTTTAGAGTTGACATTGTTAGCGAAGCTATTTCTTAGGGAAGAATTGTGTGTTCCAAGCTCAACTCCTCTCAAGTCACAGATTTTGTTTTTTAAGAATTGAATTTAATCAATAAAATTTGAAATTTCGTCCATTTTAAAATTATTTATGATTATTTCTTATTAACTTTATTAGAGGAAAAATTAATTATTAAAGCTGCTAGCTTAATTCTTTGATGCCGACCCATTAGGAGAGTTGTTTGCGTTATTGTGATTAGCTAATTGCAAGATGTCTTCATTTTCAAAGAGGAACTGATCGAGAATATTTCTACAAAATTAGAATTCCTTAAACGTTTTTGCATTAGGCTGGATATTTCTGGCATTGATTTCGCTAAAGTGGAATCGAAGTTGAGATAAAATTTTAAGTTTATGTTGGAGTTCTTCTTATTTAGTGGTTAGAATATTCTCTTATATTTTGAGCACTTCTTCAGCTTCAACAGTCAGCTAAGATTATTTTTCCTCCAGCTTTTAAATTAATAATTGAATCTATTCAGTAATTAGCATCTTTGCCTAATTTGCTTTTTCAACTCTTTTTCTATGCTTTTCTTCTTCACGCTTTTATGAAAGCTTGATTAATTCAAAACACACATTAATTTATCTACTGCAATCATCTACTTTTTCTAAAAGTAGCTCTTATCCTTTTTCAAAGTTTGTCACATCTTCTGTGACAAACTCTCCCTTTTGCAAGCATTTTAAACAAATGCATTTATTTTATGAAAAATTAAAAAATCCTAATTCCTCATAAGGATGCTCATCACAATAAGGTTACAATTTAAACTGAATATTCTCACAATCTTCTTCATTGGCAGCATAATCGTTTTATTAATATATTTCTTCTTATTCACTGCTATTTTCTTAAACGTTAATGACTTCTTATTATTGTTGTTATAGTTGTTGCTACTGCTGTTACTACTTTTGTTTATTATCAACAATTTTATTTTTAATACTTCTCTTAAGGCTCTCTTCATTTTCTTATTAGCTTTGAATTTAACTCCTTTAATTATTTCCTGATTAAGAAGTTATCTTTTAATAACCTTATTTTTGCTGGGAAATTTATGGTGATGGGTCTCTTTTTTGGTTGTTAGCTACACTCTAATTATTTATTACTTCCTACTCATTCTAAATAATGCTTTACTGCTTTAAAGGCAAATCATATTTGTTGTATCCTTGAATATTCTAAGAATCACTTGAGAAATACATATCTTATTTGGGTTACTTTTTATCAAAATATTCTGCATGGCTTGACATTTCATTCATAGAATTGCTAATATCGAGACTCATTTAATCATTTTAAGAACCTTTTTTTTTCGTTTGTAAAGATAGGTTATTGTCTTAAGCAGATGTCTTCGAATTAACAGAAGCATAATTATTCATCTAGTTACCTCTGATTTCATTAGAACCTTTTCTGTTAACAGGCTCTATTTATTATTTCTAAATAGCTTTTGCTTATTTTTCATTCTAAGCAATTTGTAAATCTTAGCTTTGCTAAAACTGGCTATCTTCATCTGGATTGTTCTATTTGTAAGAGTTTCTTTTAGGATTCTTTTATTAATTAGTGTCGATACTTCGTTCAACTGTAAAGACCGACTGCATAGGATTCAACTTTTCTTCATTTATGCTTGAGTTAAAGCTCTGCTAGTAGTTAGAATTTTATGGTATTTTGTATTTTTAACTTTCGACCGTAGATTAATTGTTGTTACTATTCAAATGCTCTTAATTCTATTGAACTGTTATAAAATTAGAACCTGTGATTATTTATTGATTTGTCAAGTTGTTGTTATAATTGGAGGTAAAATTAGTATTTGTGCTGAAATTACTTTAGTTGATATTTGAAATGATAAATTTTTAACTATTAGGCTTCTTCTTATTAGAGTTATCTTCTGGTGGCTCGTATTAATTTACATTTTATAATGGGCGAACACTACTTGAGTTTTTTTCAAATTTATCAGTGCTGTTTTTTTATTGCTAAGCTAATAACTAAAATTAATCTCCTTCGATAGATGAAGTGGCTGGAAAATTATTATATTACTTTTAAGCGACCTGTGTTTGTTATTGCTATTTTTGGAGTTATTCACTGTTGAGCTTTTAAATTTTTTATTCTAAATTTTACTTTTGTTCTATTTTAATTTAGTTGTATAATTAATTTGAAAAAGCTTCTTGAGGATCTAAATATTAACTTTCATCTTCGTTTGCTCTGAGATCATAGGTTATGTCATCTACATTATCTCTTTCTTACTCTAATTACTCTCTTTAGAATCTCTCTTCTTACTATTACTATTGTTAATTTTTGAGATCTCTAGATATAAATTTTTGATCAAAACCCTAAGCTTTATTTTAGCTTGGAATTGCTATATTTTTTATTTAATCTTTTTGCTAAATTTTCTAAATCTACTAAGCAAATTAATTGAAAGAAGCAGAGTTAACGTTTTGATTATCAGTTTATTTAAATTTTTTATCTTGTTCTTACTACTAGCTGACTCTATTGCTCTTTTCTTACTGCAACTTTTAAGATTCTCTAAGAGATGGATTGTTTGAAATTACATTCGTTTGTTAGTGTTAAAAACTTTCTTCGTCTTGTAAATTACTATCTGAAACATTTGCAAAATCATCATAATTAAGTTCTTTCTTTATATTTTCACTTTATTAATTTGTGTTTGAAAATTCACCTTATTGCTGAACATTATCAGGATTTTTTTATTATATTTTACTAAAATTTAGCTTTTATGGATATTTAAAAGCAGACCCTTCAGCCTCATCATCTGTTTATTCACCGTAATGCTCTTCTACATCTTCTAATTAATTTTGTTATGCTTCTGTATTTCTTTCGCTGCTCTGGAATTAAACTGGTGTAGATTTTACCTGCATTTTCTTTTAGTTATCACTTAATTATTTATTGTCATTTAGACCTCCTTTATTCATAATTTTCTTCTAAACATCACTCATTGTACTACTTTCATGGTTGTGTGAAGTGCTAGCGCCACTGTAATTGCTTTGAGTAAGTTCACCTTGTTAATTCTGCAAAGATGCACTTTACTAAGAAAACTATTAAAATTGCTATTATTATTGGATGTTATTAGGAGAGATCAAATGATTCTATTATTTATCAGGCATGGAAAAATACTCATTAAATGGCATAGCATGGTTTTAAATAATTTATTATTATTATTATTCCTTATTTCCAAAATTAATATCTGTGTTGCTCTAAGGAGTCATAGAAGCATTAAATTAGGAGTTAGAAAAAGAAGTATAATCTTGGTTTTTTTTAGAGAATATCTGCATAGAATTTGTGTCATATGGTGTTGTGTTGTTGTTTGGACTGTTATTGTTTGAGAAACTTTATTGACTGTTTACATAATGATAATTTTTATTTGATGTATTTATAAATTTATTGAATTCCTTTCCATGTGATTTTTTCTATTCTTCTTTCATATAGTTTTAATTTTGATAATCTTACTAGCTAGAGGAAGATTTTGACTCTGCAGTTTAATTTTGTGTTTGCTAAGCACTTTCGAATTGCTTCTTGCCTAGTTTGATATCCTCTTTGCTCAAATTTATTTAATTGTGGTTGTTATTATTATTGTGATTTCTGTTTGTTTCTTCAGTTTAAAATGTTTCACTACTGTCTTCATAGATAATTTCCTATCTTGCTTGAAGTGAATTTATTTATGAATCATTCTGAATAACAAGTACGGGGGGCTATTAGCTAGGTTATATTACTGGCTACAGTTTTTGTAAATTGATATTACTAATTTGAGGTTGATTTAATGCAAATCCTTATGATGACGATGAGGAAGAATCACTCATTTATTTTTAATATTCATTAATATTTACTAATGGATTTTATTTATTATGAGGTTAATTTTTATTATTTACAAGCTAATTTTGATAGTTAAGCTAACTCTCATCAATATACTCATCATTTTCATCACACGAATTGTATTAATTATTAGCAAAATTTTTATTTTATTAAGCGATTAGCTATTCTGTATTATTCTACTTGTTTGAAAAGCCTTTTAGATGGAATTAATCTTCAGCCACATATTATTATCCTTAATATTCTAACTAATTCTAAAAATATTGATCATCATCTTCTTCTTAATTAGATTTCTGCTCCTAATCATGTTGATTTTAATAAATTTATTCTTATCCTTAAACACCAAACTCCTAGTTTTGATCAGCCAGTTTTTAGTTTTCTTGCTGTTAAATAAAGTTAATTTAAATCTACCTTATTACTTCTTTAACAGCCTCTACTGAATCATAATCAAGGAGAGTCTACTCTAGACATAACATGCATTATACGTTTATCATGCACTCCTCTTTTAGCTCAGAATAATTTTCATCTGTAGAGGATATTGGTAATTCGAATATTTAATCTATTGTTAAATAATCCTACTGTATAAACCACTCTGCCATACACTAAAGACAAAAGCTGTGCTAGCAATTGAGTTCTATATAATTAAAAGGAAAATTTTAGCATTTATTGCACATAATCATGTCTTCTTGAGAGCCCTACACTGGTTGCTATTACTGCTATTAACTTTAAATCTACTGTTCTAATTATTCATCTTCTTGCTATCTAAACTCTCCTTCTTCTTCTTCTTGGTGAATTTCTTAATCATTCTAGGAGTTATTTTAACGTTTTTATTCTGCCTTAATCTTCTAATTGTTAATAAACTGCTGATTGTTTTAATTCCCTTGCATCATATGAAGTATCTCCATTTGTTTAAATTAATTTTATTCATCACCTTCTTACTCTTTATCATCATAATTTTCCTATTAACTTTGTGTTAAACTTTCCTAGTTATTCATAACATTTTGTGAAAGCTACTTAGAAGAAATAAGCTGAAATTGTTGATTTTTAGACTATTGCTAATTCTGTGAATATCCTTGCTTTTGTTAAATTTACTGCTGTTGATTTATGTAAGAAGGAATCTTTTATTAAGAACTTTAAATTGATAGCTACTAAGATTAAAATTGAGATGAAGGAATCTAAGAAATTTGCTGTATATTTTCATTATCTTCGCTATTCTCCTAAAATGAATAAAACCATTGTTTTTCTAATCCTCCGTGATTGTCTTAGTCATGCTTAAAAACATGCTGAAGCTAATGGAATTAATTATAATACTATTGCTCATTCTCATTTTCCTGGTCATATTCTTCATTATTTTATTATATTTAATTGATAATCTAGTCATTTTTAGGTAATTAATGATGCAAATCTTATTCATCTAATTCGGCTTAATTATTTTAAATATCAGACTCATTTTAATATCCATGAGCGTACATATTAATTTCGTCTTCTTCTTCCTCATCGCCATCACTCCTGCCTTAATTATAATATCTATTCTTATTTTCTATATTTGGCTACTTAGTTTGCGCTACACTCATTTATTTTATAGTCAGTCCTTTGCCTATTTCAAAGGTTATTTCTAATTGCTTTTTTCTTTAAAATCAATAAATAAGTCTTGAAAGTATTGCAATTAATTAATTTTTTTTGTATATTTTATATTCAAATTTATTAAAAATGCTTTTGAATATCTTTACTGTATTTAATTTTCAATTTTATTAATTAGTTATCAAAATTTATATTTTCAAATTTCATTCGGCTTATTAATTTTTATTTGTTATGCTTAGTTGGTTCCAGCAAATCTTATGATAAAAAAAAGCAATGCAATTTAAAATTCAATCATTTATTCATTTGCCATAATATTTTTGTTAAACATTTTTTATTCAATAAACGAAAATTTAAAAAATTTTAAACATGCTTAATTTTTAAATATAACGCCTCAAAATTTATTTTTTTAACAAATCTATTAAGTAATTTCTCATAAAAAAACTTCATCGAATAAGATTAAGAATATTTAAAATATTTAAAATGTTTCAAGAAATAATTAAAAATAAAAAAAGAACCAAGAATATTTTCAATATTTGACTCACTAATTAAATAAACATTATTTTATAGTTGAAATATTTTATTTGTAATATTTAGTAACAGCCTCATTTACTATTATAATTTATATTTTGAGGTTTAATAGATCTTTAAATAAAAAAAATATTTTCTTAAATTTGAAAAAAAAATCTCTAACATGATAAAATTGATCTGGATAGATAAATTTCTCATTTTTAAAATATTTTTAACTAAGAATCAATGCAAATTTTTTGGGTTAACTAATTAAGATACTAAAAATGAAATTTAATAATCTTAAAATAAAAAAAATATTTAATATAATGCCAAAATTTAAATTTGAAATATACAGAGAGTAAATAATTATTTTATAAACTTTCCTTTAGATTTGTTTAAATTAAAAAAAATAATTAATCAATAAAAAAGATTTTAAGGAAATAAAAATTTTTACTAAAAATTCCTTATAAGAAATATAAAAATAGTTAAAACAGATAACATAGCTTTAAATATTTAAACAATAATTAATTTAAATTTAAATTGATATTTATTTAGATAATTTATAAAAAATCAAGAGATATTGATATTTGATGAGTTTATTGGGAAATATTTTTTATTAATATTATAGCATTCAGAAATTTTGATCTTTAGTGTTACTTTTTAGATTTTACTTCAAATCATGCTTAACTATAAATATTCGATATATTATTAGATAAATGAATAGTTGATTAATATTTTCTAACTTGATTTTTTCATATTTTTTAATCAATATATAATTTTTTAAAAATTAAAATGATAAATAATGAACAAAGAAAATATGCTTTAAAAAATTAGTTTTTTCAATTATGAAAATCAAATATTTATCAATTTATAAGACTTAAGAGGGCAGCACATATACATAGAGAGCAGAGCAGTTAAAATTTAATTTTTACAAAGAAATTTATAATTTATATTTAAAAGAGATTTAAATTTAATTTACTTTTGATTATAAATTTTTAAAATATTTTATACAATTTATTAAATTTAAAAAGACTAAAGTAAAATCTTCAGTTTATAATTAATTAGCCTTATTTGATAATTATTATTGTTATAATATTAATATTTTGATCTTACATAATTTGTTAATTTAATTAAAACTAGGATAAATTAATGATCTATTCAGATGTTTTAGAATGGCATTGCCAAAAATATTCCTAACATGATTCCAAAGGTTAAAGAAAAAGCCATTACAAATCCTGCTTATTCTCTATGGTAATTGCTAATCATTTTTTCAGTGGAAAGAATGAAGAGTGCACTATCGGTGTACCCTGCAGAGAATGAAAATACTATGATGTTTAAGCAAATGATCCAGTCTGCAGAGAATATTGAGTCGTTATTGACTGCATTCATAATAAATATAATAAAGTGTAGAAAACGTAGGATAATAAGTGAATAAATGACATTATTATTATATAGACTTCTTATTGCTACAAAATGTTTACCAACTACGTTCGATATATTATGCATGAATACAATCCAAATGCAACTCCAAGTATATGAAATTCCAGACAATTAGCTTTTCAAACTCACAGCAGGATACATCATATTGGCACATAAGTTGCTTAAAAGCATAAAAAAGGGTAAAGGCATTAAATCTTTAGCTATAAGCAAATATTACATGAATTGCTATTTGAAATTAAGCTTATGAAAAGATTTTTTATTATTTTCGTCTTAGTTTTAATTAAGAGAATAATTTGATGCAGGTTTTTTATTATTTTCATTATTTTAGATTAGCAATTTCTAATTTTTCTTTTAGCTATCAAAAGTTTTACAATAAGTGGCTGTGCTCACCGTTTATATTTATTCAGGAGAGTTATCTTCAAGATAGTTTTCGTCTTGAATAATCTGTTCTTCTTGAAAATATATCAAACTTTGTTTGTGTTTTTCTTAAACACTAATATAGCTGACTGTCTTTACATAAAATTGATGCAGTATAAAACCTACTACATTCAGAAACCCAGCAGAAAGAAAATAAATCAAAGTAGAAAAATTGACATCATCACCTAAAAAGCAAACAACTATTATTCTAATTATGATAACAATAATTCCACTTGCGCTACTTCCTATATTGTAAGCTACTATTTTATTTTGATCCATCATACAAGACAATCCTAGAAGGGAACTATTAAAAATCTGACCAAAAACACCCCAAATTAAAGAAAGAATCATGATCACTACAAAACCTCCTGCAGTTTAATTTAGGTAGTTTGTTGCTATAGGAAGCATTACTAGGATAACAACCATTCCAAAAATGCATATTGAAATTCTTAAAGGAAATTAAATTTTTTAAGCAATAAAGGGCATCGCAAGTGATACTAAGTTAAATGTTATCATAGGAGGCAAGGGAAGATAAAAGTAAATGTTATAATTACTAAAATTTTATGCAAAGTAATCTAAAGAACCTAAGATAGCATTATACCCCAATAATGAAATGATACCTTACAAAACAAAATAAGTATAGCTGAATATTTAATTAGAATTTTTATCTTCCTTCTTCAACAAAATTTCGTTGCTTTCCATTTTTATGTGATTAGAAAATGATTGATTTTGTTAGCTACCTTTTTAATCGCCTCAATTTTTAATATTTAATTTATTATAAATATTTCTTTTATCCAACAAAACTCTATTTAAGAAATACGTATATGGTTCTATTTCTAATTATTTGAGTAACATCAAATAATTTCATTTAATTTTTTGAGGACTCAAATTAAATTTTCGTTTGAGAAAGTTAAGTTAAGTCATAAAATCGGAAGATATGTATCCAAGAATATTCTTAAAAGTAACTTACATTTCGTAATAATATTTTAACATACGTATGCAGCAAAATTATTAAGCTAGTACCTTATTATCATAAAATACTTATTGAAAAAGTAAGGTTAAGCTTTGAAATTGAATTATAAATAATATGAATAAAAATATCCTCAATAGTAACTAATAATCAAAAATATTATTTTAACTTATGTATCCAATAAAATCATTAAAATTTTTTCACTCAAAAATAATTTAAGTAGCTCTTTAAATTTGATGAAAAAATCTTTCAATTTATTCTAATTTTTTACATTCTATTTAAAATCTAAAATACTTTACATTTTTTCATAAAATCTTTATTAAAAAATTAATGTTAAGCCATGAAATTGAAAGTTATGCATGCAAGTATACACTATGAAGTAACTTTAGATTATTAATCTTATTTTAATGTAAATGCTTAATTTATTACTCTATTATAATAAGTTATTCATTAAAAAAATTAAGTCATAAAATTAGCTTATCCTTAAGTATTCTCAATAGTAACGAATGTTTAAAAATCATTCAAGAAACACTTTATATTTGAAAACCAAAAAGGTGATTAAAAATATCTTTAAATGTTTCCTAATTTTTTATACTCTATTTCAAATCTAAAATACTTAACAATTAATTTTTCATAAAATCTTCATTAAAATAATAAGGTTAAGCCACTATTTACTATTTTGGAATATCCAAGAATTTTCTGAGAAGTAACTTTAATTTATTGATCATATTTTAGCTTTCATATTCAACAAAATTATTAACCTATTACGCTACTATCATCAACTATTGATTAAAAAGCTAAGTTTAAGCCATAAAATTGGAAGATATTTATCCAATATTATTCTAAATACTAAGTTACATTTAATATCCATATTTTAATTTTATCATACATATGCAACAAAATTATTAAACTAGTACCTTATTATAATAAAATATTCATTAAAAGGTAAATTTAAGAGTTAAAATTGGTAAAAATGAATTAGGACTTTTCTCAGAAGAAATTAGTATATCTTAAGAGGGTAAATATGCAACAAAGTCGTTAAAATATTTCTATTTAAAATTAAAATAAGCTCATTATATTTCAAAACAAACAAAAAGTGAATAACTTGAAAAAACTTTAAATTTGTTCCAAAATTGGTATATTCTGTTTCAAAAATAGAATAAATAAATTTTATTCATAAAATCTTCAATAAAAAATAAGGTAAAGCCATAAAATCTAAAGATATGCTACCAAGAATATTCTCAAAAATAACTTTAATTTAATAATGGTATATAAAAATGCATTTGCAACAAAATTATTAATCTAGCATCCTATTGTCATCAAATATTCATTTAAAAAGTAAGGTTTGTCATAAAATTGTAAGATAAGCATTCAAGAGTATTTACAGTGGTTTCTTACATTTAGTAATTATATTTTAACATTTGCATGCAACAAAATTCTTTAACTATTACTTTATTATTACAAAATATTCATTAAAAAAGTAAGGTTAAGCCATAAAAATTGAAAATCCTAGAATATTCTCAATATGGTTTAACATATTAATTGTATTTAAACATAGAGCAATAAAATAATTAATATTTTCCTCCTGTCAAAATAATTTTAGATGTAATTTGCATTGGTAAACAAAAGCTAAAAATTATCTTGAAAAATCTTTAAATTTTTGCTAATTATAAGCATTCTATTTAAATTCTAGAATACATAAAATTTTTTTCATAAAATCTTCATTATCAAGCAAGATAAAGCAATAAAATTGTAAGATATGCTAGCTTTAATTTATTAATCGTATTTTCACATTCCATGTGACAAAATTATTAATCTAATTCTATATCATCGTAAAATAGGCTTAAGCTATGAAATTTAAAGATATGCACCAAAGAATATTCTATGACTAACATTTAGTATTTTTAATGCAACCAAATTATTTAACTTTATCCCTAAATTATCATCTAAAATATCTAAAATTTTGAATAAACTAAATTCTATACTTAACTTACTAAAATTAAATTTAAAGTGGCTAACTAAATTATAGACTTAACCTTTTTTATTAAAACTATTTCAAATATTAGTTCAAAACCATATATATATTTTAATAAATTTTTTTTTTTCATTTAAAAAGATTTTAAATTATTTAAACAAGAAAAATATTAATTATCTTTTTTTTTATAATTTAGCTGAAAATGATACATTATATATTTAAAAATATATTTGAATAAATATTTTATGAATATAATTAAATACTTATTACTTTTTTTTTAAAAAAATTCAGCAAAAATAACTAAATCATCAATAAATTAATTAATAAAAAAAATGTTTTGAATTTTATTTGAGAAATACTAATTAAATTTTCATCAATGAATACAATTGTAGAAAATATATAAATGAACTTAATTTTATGTGATTTTTTTGTTATAAAAATACTATTTTCAAACTGGATTATTACTTTATGAAATATTTTATTCACCACCGTCATCTTTCCAAGCTTGAATTTAGATATTAATAGTTAATAAGTATATTTATTTATTTATTTAAAAATATTTACCTGGGTCATCTAACTCTCTGTCTCTATGTAAATAAAACCAGACTTTCTTTTCTTAGTCATATTTTATAGCAGGGTCATCTAAGTAATGCAATCTATCTAGAGCACCGCTAACTATAGTACTGACCTTATCATAAGTGAGATCTTAATTTATATATTAGCTTTCTTTTAGTAGTTCCTAAATTATTATTATAATAAAATTGAAATGAGTGATATTTTTTTAAAGCTTTTCTTACACAAATGTCGTATCTTGTTCCTTGTCCATTTGGTAATCTTGCACATGCATCTCTTACAAGAGAAAGAATAGTAATATATGGTGATCTTTTCTATTTTAAAAATAGGTGATCACGAGGTCTTGATTGCATTGAAACATTAAGCTTTTTGCAAACTGGAGCAACACAAGTCTTCGATCCGTCTTATAAAAAATATATCCAAGGTTTAGTAGGACTTTCATATCTTTGTCTTTCCTACTCTCTATAATTTTCTATCCATTCTTAAGAGACCTATTTAAATTTTTATAATAAAAATTAATCAAAGGTATCAATAAAACATTAATTTTTCTGTTAAATTTGAATATTTTAACAGATAATTATTTTGTTTATTCTTTTTTATTTAAAATAAGATTTAAGCATTACTGGAACTTTACTCTTTTTGATTTTATAGTAAGGTTAAGGAGTATCTATAATAGTTTAATACTTGGATTTTTATTGTTCAGACATTAATTCAATGTTAGAATTAGAGTCATTGTTTTCAAAGCGAGTTGAATTGGCTATTTGAGATCCATTAAGATTGTAGTTACTTTCTGATCTGGCTGCATTTATGTTGTTATTCTTTGAGCCATTTCCCATTCCATTAGACATCGAGCTGTTTTATTTACCATTTTAATTACCCATACCATTTATCTACATACCTCCATTGTTACCTGCAGATCCTCCAACGTTACCATATTACTAAGGTTTTTTGCGTCTATTATCTCTATCCTCCTCGCTTCCATCAGTACTGTTGCCAACTGATACTTCATCGAAATCTACATCAGGTCTCAAATTGATGAAGCTCTTATCACTCTAATCACTATCACTACTTAACAATTCCTCAACTCTCTTGATTGCTTTTCTCTTCTTTAAAAGCTTTTAATAAAAAATACTTAATATAATCTATTCTTAATTCATAGCTACAAAAGAATCAAATAAAAATTACAGATATTTATTTTTAAATATGAATAAAATAATTTTATACTGTTTTGACACGATTTATAGTTTCAGGTACTAATTTCTACTTAACTTCTAGAAGAGTATCTTCATAGTATTTATTTAGACTCTGTAAAGCCATTTTTCTTTAGATTCTCTACTCTTATTATCTCATGGTAGTGTAGCTACCAGATTTACATTTAATCAGAAATTCATTGAGTGGATTAACTCCGAATTTAAAAGATTGACCGCTAAATAACATTTTCATTGTTTCATTTTATTGTTCTTCAGTTCCCTAATTTATATCAGTAGTTATTTTGTCAGAATTTATGATATATTAAAAATAATTGAAGCAAAATTGAAAATATCTTTACTTGTTGAGGGAGTAATTTTCTTAAATTTTAGAGCTCGTCTTTACTAAATATAGATGTCAGTGTGTTGAGATCAAAAAACTATTGCAATATTCAATAATTGTTAAATTGAGTTTTTGCTCTAAATAAATATATCATTTACATCTACTAAGTCATCTAAATTAAGTAAATCTTCACTAACTTTTAATTTTTCTTCTCCTTCGATATACAAATTCACTTAATTATGCTCTTCAAAAACTGATTTTAAAGACAAAATAAATGAAAAAAAGACTCTAAATTTCAGAATAATTGTCTTGATATAAATTAAATTTACCTAATTCCTCATCTAAGCCATAATCAGACGAATAATCGCTAACATCCGCTTGATTTAGAGCTATATTTATTTTTAAAAATTCTTAATATTGCTTCTAAAATTAATATAAAATGCATGATCTTGAAACTCTATTGCTCATAAACATATCAAAAAGAAAAAGTTTATAATTACCATTTTCTAAGGTGTTATCCATAGTTTTTTTAATCTAAGTATATATTTTTGTATATGTGTCTAAACTATTTATGGTTAAGCAAAAAACATTTTTAGTAAAGTTATTTTAATTTTGATATTAATAAGATAAAATTTGAGATCATAGATGAAAATGCGGATAGCCATGATTCACTAAAAATGTTTCTAAAATTAATCAAGTTTTACTATTATGATTTGGTGAACATGTCTTCTTCTTTATATTGCTATTGCTATGAAATTTTGCTCATTTTTTTTGGTTTCTTATTGTGGTACTTATATTGATAAAATTTACACTATTATTTAATATGAGATGGCAAGCTTAAATAAACAAATTAAAATGAAAGCTATCAATCTTTTTATATTTATTTTAATCAATAATTAATAAAAACAAAATATTATCAATTATTTTATAGATCTTTTCTTAATTGGTTTCTAATAATAAATAAATAAATAAATAATAATTATCATTTTCATTTAATTTTCCCAAATAGATAAATAATAAATTGTTAGACAGATGTCCTGCATTTTTATAAATAGCCTCTCAAATTTATTTAAATGTACAACTACAGAAACTTTCCCTCCGTGATGATCAAAATCCTTCCACATTATTAAATTTATAGGTTCACGAGCCAGCTTTGCAATTTATTGTTCATAATTTTTAATCATAACAATAAGTGCTCAATGAATGTCTAAAAATAAGAATTTAAACCAAAATATAAATCGGCAATCAAATATAACATCAGAAGCATATCTTAATTTTGAAAATTGAGCGCACCAAGTGAATTTAACAGAAAAATCTCTCTAAAAATAAATATAAAATCTAAAGAACTAACTATATATATATATGTATCAATATATGAATAAACTATTGAAACCAAGCATAATAAAATATTATTTAAAACTGATTCAAATTTTACTTTTTCAGATTCAGCTAAAAAATAAATTTAAAATTTTGAGAAGCAATATTTTAATTTATAAGTAAATAAATACAATTTTATAAACTAATTAATATAAATTTTTACTAATAACTTAAAATAGATGTTTAATTTGCTATATAAAATGTTAACGAATCAAATTTGGTAAAAATTAACAGAGCAGTCATAAGAGCTTGTTAAAAGTAGTGTTTTAGAAGCATGAGGTACAAATTAAATGCTTGATACATTATCATCGTGTTCTAATAAAGTACCAATAGCTTTAGGAGAATATTCTTATGGTCTTCTATAAGATTCCCATATTCTAGCACTACCATCCTAAATTAAATTTTAAATTAAATATTAATTCAATAAAAAAATTAAAAATATTCCAATTTAATTTAAATAAAATATAATTTATCAAAAAAACATAAATATTTTATTTTTCAATTAAAATCTGATTTAATAAATTCTTTAAATTAAAATTATTTAAATAAATATTTCTTTTTTTAGAAATTATATTTAAATTAATGAGCTAAAGTGTTTTTTTATTTATAATTTTTACTCTGCATGAAGTGATTATTAGTTCTTTTTGACCATCTAAGTTTAGACATTTAATAGGATCCATATGAGCTATAAATTCATAGTCAAGTTGTAAGGATTTTTCTTATGGAGAGAAGGTTAACACTTTAACTATTCTTGACTTTTTTAAAAATTAATTTTAGAATTGAAATAAATGTTGTAAAATTTCTTTACTTCATAACCCACAAATATTTTATTTTTATGCTTGGAAGTTTCTCTAAAATCTATGTCACAGCACCATGCCTTTTTATAAGATTTGTAAACTTTATTTTGATTTTCAACAAAATATTTATTTTAATTACTCTTTCATCCTCTTAAAACTTTCCGAATGAGGCTATTTGAGAGAAATTTCTTGTTTCAAAAATTTTACAAACACCTCCAAACTCAGATGTCACTAAATAATTACCGCATCTAGACCATTTGATATTATAGATAATCTTGTTTTCGCCTTAAATAAAATTCATGTTTAACTGTTATGTTTAGATTTTTCAAATTTTACTTTGAATGATTTTTAATGGAGTTCCTTTACGAGTATCCCAAATGATCAAACGAGAGTCTTCTCCTCCAGAAGCAATAAGTTTATTATCTTCATTATATTAGCAGAAGTAAACCTTATTGTGGTGCTCTTTTAGCACAGAAGCTGGCTTACCCTTGCTGAGATCCCAAATAATTAGAGATTTATCAGGTGAAGCAGTCAGCAATGATTTTCCATCTAGAGAATACTAAGTACTCCAAATTCCTTCTCTGATAATTATAAAAAAATATTTAAAGATTAAATAATTATATCTATTATTTCAGCATCATAAATTTATTAACAAATTAAATCTTATTTACTTATGACCCTGCAATGTTGATGTGTTTTTAAAAGTATTCAAATCCCATAGTTTTACTAGATGATCATGAGATCCTGTGGCAAACTAAGTAGGATTGGCTATATTTACTGATAAGGTTTCAATTGAATTCAAGTGAGCTTTGACTATCTTATTTTAAGGGTGAATCTATCTATTATACCAGTTAGACTATAATTTTTGGTCGTCAACTATCATTTTAAACTAAAATTTTGAAAATCTACTTTTTGATTATTATTGGAAATAAGTTTTTTTAAATTATTTTTTGATATAATTAATGATCTCCGATTAATTTATAAATTCAGAAACTTAGTAAAAAATCTTTCTATTATAAAAATTGTAGAGTCATATTTGCTTTTAAAATTAAAAAATCATCAAAATAATAAAAATTCAATCTAATAATCTAGAAATAATTTAGTGAATACCATATAATTAGAGAATCATTTTTTACAATCCTATTATACAAGGATTCTATTTTAAAATTAAAATACCTTATTTTCAAACAAGGTGGTGCAGTTTCTTTTAAATTTAATATGTATATTTTAGCTGAGTTCTAATGTTGAAGAGAAATAAATAACATATAAAATATGGATCATTAATATCTAGAAGAAATGAAATAGGATAACATACTTATAGAGAAAAATAAACATACAGAAGTTAGATATGTTTTATAGAATTTAATATAGTATATAGTTTAGATAGTTGCAATTATTAAATCATATTCAAACTATTATTAAAACAACTCTTTTTTCTTATTTTATTAGAATGCTCAAAATATGAATTTTCATTGACGGAAGTTCTTATCAATTCTCTAGCAAGTATCTTCCAAGAGCTTAATTAAAGACTCAGTTGTGGATTCTCTGTCTCTCTTTTCTTACTGTAATTTATCAAAAAAATAAATTTAGAGCGATTCACTTACAAAAAGGAAATTTTATAATAAAAATGGCTCTTACGACTAATTCAGTTTGGAGCTTTGAGTGGATATCTTCAATCATTCTATATATTTTAGCTTGGGTTTCTTCACGAACCTTCTTTTCGATAAGAAGGACATCGTGGAATTTATTCAATTCATTTTCAATCTCATCAGTCAAACCATTGGTAGATTCTTCTCTCTTTCTCTTTTCTAAATCGATTTATTCCTTGATAAATCCAATCTAGGCTTATACTTCCTTAAGCTTAATTTCAGTGTTTTCTTCATAAGCCTTATTATTCTTAGAAAGACTTAAGTTCATATTGTAGAACTTTTCATCGATTTGCTTCAAAAGGTTGCTTTCAACCATTCTTTTACTCTAAAATAAAAAATAAAATTATTTATTAAAATCATAATCAAGAATTATTCAAAGTTAGATCATTCTTTAAAAATTTCATGTATTTTAAAGTATTCTCAAGATATTCTTTATTATTTTGTTTGAACACCAATCAAATAAAATTAAATTTAGTAGATTTTTATTCAAAATCAAATGCATTAATTTATTTTTTGAGTTTATTTAAAAAATCTAAATATATTTCACTTATTAAGTCAAAATTTATTTTTAGTATTTAAAATCTAACTAGTTGTAGTATTTTTTTCTGGTTTATTTTAAACAAGTTGGTGTAAGCTACATAATTATTTATTTATTTATTTAATAATAAAATCTAGAAACTTTATATTTGCATTTATTTAAAAGATTTCAAAGAATAAATTTTATTTAATTAAATATCAATTGTTGGAATTTGTTAATTTATCTATGTGTCTTCGTCGTGAATGCATGCATATATGATTTATTTATAATTTAAGCCATATCTACTGCTCAATTCAATTTATTTAAAAATTTCTTATTTTCAAATTTTATATTACGAGCAGTGAATTTTTTATGTGTAATTAAAATAAGAAGGAGAAAAAATTATCAAATATTTATTCCTCCTATTCAAGCTTTGTTAAGAAATAAGATTTATTGCTTTTAAATAATAATTAATTAAACATTTTTTATATGCTTCTTAAAATAAGCTATGCGATTTCATTATTTAGTGGAGTTTTAATTATTCAATCATTTAGTTATGTTTATTCAAAGATGTTGTTTATAAATTATTTACCGATTTTTCTTCTTCCAAAAGATTGTGTAAATTTTCATCAAGAATCTTAATTTCTTTACCCTTTCTTTCATCAAAAACCTGTAAAATTAAATTAAAAACATGTTTAAGCAACATTAAACTCACTTATGCTATTAAAAAATGCTTTACTTCTCTGCCATTCTTTTCTTCTTCAAGAGTGTTTTAAAGCTTCAAAACTTGCTCCTTTAATACCTATTTATTAGATAATTATTATTTGTTATTTTTAAAATATTATCATATGATTTAAAAGCAAGCAAAATAAATACTTTAAATCTTTGTTCGTCATTAGGACGTTCAGAGTTAATTTTATCTTCAACGTTTCTAAGCTTTTCTTCAAGAATATCTCTACGATCTTGTTTTTCACGGTCGATATTGTGTTAGATGTTTTACCATTTTTCACCAAGTAGTTTTATTCTAACTCTGTTGGGTGAATCTAAGTAATTTTATCATTGAAAAAATAATTAGTATTTGCTAAGGCTACGGACTTTAAAAGTATCAATAGCTTCATTTTAATGGCTTCACTTTAAACACCGAATAAACTTGCTAGTAAATTAATTGTAAATCTTTACCTTCTTGTTGACCGTGAATAGTAGATTGGAAAGGAGAGCCGAAAGCAGACATTTCTTATTTTAATATTTTTATATTACTTTTAATTATATGAATGAAAGATTTTGTTATTTAAGAATTTTTTATTTGTTTGCCTTATTAACCGTTTCCTTTTAAATTTTTAGTTAAAATCAATTACCAATCTTTAGCTGCAAATCATTCTCTTTGTTATTTATCGTAAAATTAAAAGTTGTTAATATCCTTCATTCCTTTAATAATTTTATTTATATTTTATTTCAAAATATCTTTCATTTATCAATCAGTCAATCAAACAAACAACCTAAATTTTTTTCATATTACTAACAAGCATCTTTTTTTATTCTTATTTATTTATTTATCTCGATCTTAAAAATTTATGTCATTCAGTCTATTAGCCATAAAAACCACACTGACTTATTACCATATCCTTTAATCTTTGAACATTTATAAATTCAAATACTCAAAATTATATTTTTATTTAAAAATTTGCAAAAAATATTTACTTTTTGAATTATTTTAAACATTTAATATGAAATTTTTATTAAATTTAATAATATTTATTCATTAGTTTAAAATATTTATTTAGTGATAGCTCAATAAACTTTTATTAAGCTCAATTTTCATAACATTTTCAAACTGAAATATTTATTTACATTCAGTAAAATATTCAAAGTAGAAAATATGTTTATTTTAAATCAAATTAGATCATAAACAAAATATCTGTAAAATAAGAATTTAAAATATGCTTTTTTAATTGACGAATAGAATTAAAATATATTTTGAGGATAAAATATTACTAATAAAAATTATCTTATTTTGCCATATAAAAATCAATTTTAAGAAAAATAGCTGTTTATTATAACTCTAGATTGATTGATTGATTGAGCTGCCAAATTTATTTTGAATTTTAGTTAGCCCTCATTTATCAATTAATAATTTTTTTCAATTCATTTTAAACATTTGAGAAGAGATTATTGTTTATTTTTAGTGTAAATGACTAAAACACTGTTTAGCAATCAAGATGTTTGTCCACCCACCTATCTAATTTATTTATATTTGGATTTATTTATTTTTTTGAATATCTTTTTGATTAAATGAATTACTTGGAAGATTTACTTTTCTAATTTATAAAATTAAAGTCCTAAATAATTACTGCTGAAAGTTGTTTTTAACAATTTTGATGAAATTTACAAAGCTATATTTATTTATTCTACTAAATATAAAACATTTAAGTACACTTTATAACTATTTTTTAAAATTACGAAAATCAAGGGACAACAGCTATACATTCAATTTCTACTTTAGCTCCAGCTGGTAATTCTCTTACAGCAAAACATGCTCTTGCAGGCTTAACATCAGTATTGAAGAATTTGCCATATACTTCATTAACTTTGTTAAAATGAGCCATATCATTAAGGTATACAGTGCACTTAACTACGTACTACAAATCGCTACCACCAGCTTTTAAAACTTCTCTAAGATTGATTAATGTTTATTCAGTTTAAAGAGCGACATTATCTGCATGAACAAATTTACCAGATTTAGGATCACGAGAGAGCTATCCTGAAACAAATAGTAACTTAGAGTTAGCATTAATGGCAACTGCATGAGAAAAAGGTGCAATAGGTTGAGGAAGATTGCTAGAAGTTACAGCTGTTAATAGCTTTTATTTATTGTTAATTTAATTGTTGAGAGCTTATATTCTGCTGGCCATTTTAGTTACTACCTATTTATTTTTTAATATTACTAATTTATTAAATGTGAATCTAAATAACTTATTATAAAATCTTTCGATTAATTCATCAAAATTTATCTAAAGTATTAGTTAATTTTCTTCTTCATCAATTGTGATCAAATAAAAGAATTCATCTTGGAATTGTTAATTCAATTTAAGGATCAAAATTACTAAAATTTGATAGACTTAAAACAAATTAATCCTTTTTTTTTTATTTTTTAAAACTCTAAAGCATATGAAAATGATATTTTATGAAGTATATTCTAATTTAATCTCCTATAGTTTTTTTTAAGCTTTTTAGGTTTTAATTAATAAAATTTATGATAAAAATTTATTTTATGTAATATAGAAAGAATGTGTATAAATTTTAGAACCAAGGAATTTTCTGTAAAACCAGTATTTTAAATAAATTATACAGTTTTATAAAATTAATAAGTTAAAGATTTTAAAATCGAAAATAATTTTAGAAAAAGACTTAAAACTAATAAAATATCTATTAATATCATTTTCTACCATCACAATTCATTTAAAAAATATATCACTTACTAAATATTATTATTTATTTATTTTATCAGTACAAATATTATTCCATAAAAAATAATTTTATCAACTTAATAACTGAAGCAGCTATCTAGAATTAATCAATTAAAGTTTGAAATACAAACTGACGATAATTTATTAAGTGACTCTTTCATATTGAATTCTGCTGTCTAACTAACATTGTTGTACCTTTTTATTAAATTAGAAGATTAGATTTAAATAATATAATTTTAAATTTTAATTTTGCTAAGAAAGGCTTAAAAAATAATTTCTTTTAAAGCTAACAACGCTCATCATAACTCATAAATTATTTTTACCAGAGTACGATATTCACGTTTTTTAGACTTGCACATTCACTTAAGTCATCAGCTAAATTTTAAGCGCCATATGAACCAATGTTATTTGAACTATTATTAAATTAACATAAATATAACTCAGCTTTAAAAATGAGTAAAAAGATTTATACTTGAGGGTGAGACACAAATCACTAAGATTAGGTAATTTTTTCAATGCAGAAGATAAACTATTAACTCCATGCTAACCAATATCATTTGAGCTTATAATATATTTTATATAATAGTTGATTCATCAGAAAAGCGAAGGCAAAACAAATAAATTATCTTTACCTAATATTAATATTCAACGATTTGAGACTAGTGCATTTTTATAAGCCAGAACTAAACAATTCTGTACCTTTTGAGCGAAGATCGTTATTACTAATATAAAATTTTAATTTTATTGTCAATTTACCAATTAAATATTTAATAAATATCAAATATTTTAAAACTAAGCATATAAAAATAAAATTGCGAGATATTTTTAAAATCTATATCCATCTAAATTATATATCTAACAAATTAAAAATAATCTTAAAGTAGAGTGTGTTTACGTGATACCAATGTTTGCATTTTAGAGATTAGGGCAATTTGCGAAAATAGAACCTATGCCTTCTGCTCCAGAATTATCAATAAAATTATAACTTTATTCATTTAAATTTTTTAATTTTATATTAGCTTTCTTGTTGTTAAATAAAATAACTTTACGAGCACTATAGAGTCAATTTTTCAAGTTTGCTGCATTTGCTTATTGAAGCGCTTAGAGATTCTGTAGATTTAGGATAAATTTGATTCTTACTGTTATTTTTAAAATTTAATGTTATGAAAAAAGAGAAAAAAAAAATTATTTCATAATAAAGTTTATAAAACAGGCTTAGGTATTAACTAATCAATAAATCAAAATATAAGAGATATTTTTACTCAAACACTAGAGTTAAGTTTTAGAGATTCTAAAAATTTTCTATTGCTTATCCTATGGCTTCAGCACCCTCTCCATTAATTTAATTTTCCCTATTAAAATAAATAGTTAAATTTTATCATTTCTGTTATTTCCAATATTATTATTAAATATAAATAGGTTGATTATATATAGATAGATAATTAATTTTCTGATTAGCATAAAAAAAGAAAAAAGTATTTCTTTTTAATAATAATGAATTATAAAATAAAGAAAAGTAAATTATAAGTTTTACATAAGGTTGAGTGAAAAGCTAGTGATATTAGTCAACTCTTTCAAGCTTTAACCCAATTATTGAGCGCCCTCTTATCTAATCTTGTTATTACTTAAATAATATATTTTAATTTTCTATCACAGTAGTTGAGTTGTTCTTATAAAAAAGTTAGAAAATCTAAAATCCAAGAGCAAATAAATAAGAATCATTAAAGCGTACTAATAATGTTTTCAACAAAATTTAAATATTATTATTATTACTAGAAATCAAGATTTAAGCCAGTAAGATTAGTGCATTTTTTTAATGCAGAACTGATTTCAGTTGCGCTGCTCGAATCAAATTCATTATTTCTATTTATTAATTTTTTGTTTGATGAAAAATATAAAAACAAATATAAAGCGTTTAGAATTGTAATTAATTTTTTAAAAATTAACTAAAAATAAGCATTTACCTTAAATTGAGGCTCAAATTTTATAAGCTCTTAAAATTGGAGAATCCAGAAATCATTTATGAAGCAACTTAAGAGCTGATTTAAGTTTGTCTGTTTGTTAATAAATTTAAAATTTTTGTTAAGTAAAAAAGAGCGATTGCTTCAGTAAAAATAATAAATAATTAAAGGAAGAAGCATTTTCTTAATTTTTTAAATAAGTTAATTATCTATTAAAATAAATGTTAATAAACAGTGCTTACTCAAGATTTAGGTTTAAATATGAGAGTTTTTCGCATTTAGCTAAATTAGAAGTTAACGACTCTATATCTTTAGCTTGCATTTTGATATTTCTTTTTATATTTTTTATTAAAATATTTAAATCTTATTAAAAAAAGAGGTAAAAATGTAAATGATATTTGACGAGAGGTAAGAATTTTAGCTTAAAAGTTAAAAAGATTATAAATTAAATAAAAATATTTGATAGCTTATTAAGATAAACACAAAATCAATATCTGTGTGTTTTCAAAATATAGGATAAACATTTACTCAATATTGAGAGTCAAGTGTGTAAGATTTGGGCAGTTGCCCAAACCAGGACCTATGTCGCCTTATCCAGGAAAGTAATAGTTACTTATTTATTTAATTAAAACAAATTAATGCTTAAAAAAATAACTTAATTCTGGTGAAAATATTTTTTAAATCTTCAAAGAGAAGAAGAAGATGTCAAAAAAATATTTGCAGATATGATCAAATTGATGTAAAATAAATTTAAATACATAGAGAGAAAAATCAAATATTAAATACTATTAAATTAAATTACCCCAACTATAAGTTAATCTTTTCAAGTGATGATTTATCAGCGCTCAAAAACTTATTTAGGTAAAAGAAAAGCTTGATAACAAGCAAATAGGAAAGAAATTAATTACATCTTCTTGAGAATCAAATTAGGTTCCCTCTGTTGCCATTTAATTTATTTATTAGTTTATTTTTTTATTTTGAAAGATTATTTAATTTCTAATTTATTAAAAATTATATAATTTTATAAATGTTTGCAGATTTAAGCAATCAACAATTAGAACAAACACAAGAAGTTTTTTCTAAGTAAGACAGAAAATTAAAAACGAGAATTAATGGTTATTTTTTAACTAAAAGTTAAATTAAAGTAAAATTTTAATTTTCTGGAAGACTTAAAAAACTTAATGAATTAAGTTTTAGACAGAAACAGCAAAACATTAAATAAAAGTTAAATATGTGTGTTTAGTTTAAAAAATTAAAATTTATGCAGTAATTTTTTAAAAGCTTATATGTTTAT
The DNA here is from genome assembly GCA_000231845.2 of Tetrahymena malaccensis 436. Classification (NCBI taxonomy): domain Eukaryota; phylum Ciliophora; class Oligohymenophorea; order Hymenostomatida; family Tetrahymenidae; genus Tetrahymena; species Tetrahymena malaccensis. The sequence continues at coordinate 62,410 of JH720086.1, read as the reverse complement.
ACAGTAGCAGCTAATAAATAATATGCATGAATTTTGTTTCATGGATAATAAAGGGTACGCTTAACTATTTTAATAAATTAAAATGCACTTAATTTCATAAGAGTATAATTTCAAATATTTTTGTGTCAAGAAAATATCAGGATTTGTAACCAGAGAAGATTTAAAAACAGAGTTCTTAAGATGAGATACAATAAATAGAAAATTATGTTAGTATATTTGGAATAAGCCAAATATCCAGCAACCGACAACACATAAGCAAGTGATAAAAATATGTCTAACTATACACTATTGCATATTTTAAAATGCTTCCAGTACAATTAATTAAAATCAATTTCCAATTACAAATAATAATTCAGATTATCTATTGAATAATAGTAATAAAAGTTAATTAATTTTTAAATTAAAATCTGTCCACAAATTAAATTGTAATACATTACTTATAATAAATTAATATGCATTCATTAGATTCTCCTTAAACTAAAAAAATTATCCTTTTTTCGCTTTTGCATTTGTTTTACTTTTAAGGAATTAATAATACTAATAAAAATAAATCATTTAAAATATAATTTATATGAGATAGCTTAAATTTAACCATTTTATTTTGTTGGAGTAAAGTTTAAACAACTTTAATGAATATAAAATGGGCTTAAAAACTAATTGTTTTCAGCTTTTATTTAATATTTATTATCATATACAATTTAAAATATTAAATGATAATTATTTGATAATTTGATAAATTAGTTAAGAATTAAGTGATTTGAGATAGCATATTATTTTTCGAAAATAAATAAATTAATTACATCTATTTTAATCTGCTTAATAATTTTTAAAATTAATGCAAAAACTTAAAAATTAAATTATTTTGAAATTAACCAATCAAATTAAAAGGATTTACTTCAAAAAATTGTTTGAATATATAAAATAAAATTATTCAAGCTAACAAAAAATAAAGCTTATTTTAGATGACATATAAATATTTTGAGGAACCAACAAACAAATATTAAAATAATTTAATTTACTCATATCTTTTAAACAACTTTACTAAAATAGTTATTGTATTTGTTTTCAATTTATCCAACTTACTCCTTATTTCATGTATTCAAAAAGCTAACTATCATTGAATCTTTCATCATTTTCTTCTTGTTCATGTTCATAGTTAAAACAAACCAATCTTTTTAATTTTGCCAGCGACTTTATTAAATATTTACTCATTTTGCTTTCACAAAAACTATTATTTTTTATTAAAACTTCATTTTTATCTAAAAATTTAGATGATTAAAAATTTATTCTTTATAACAAAATATGAAAAAATTACAACATCCTAAAAGTGATTAATTATTGCAATTTTTATAATCCTTCTATCAATTCTCTTTTATCAATTTAATAATCTCTTTTTTTATAAATATTTTTAATGTCAATAATAAATTAATTGAATTAAAATTATCAGAAATAAAATTAAAAAGAAAAATGTATTAATATTTACGAAAATTCCAGATATAAATTCTTAAGATTTTTACAGTTTGCTAAGCTATTAAAGAATTATTTGCCATATAATAATCTTTTAATAAGATTTATTTTAATAATTTTTATTTTTAAATTAACCATAAATATACGTATCTATTTAATATATTCGAGTGTTGAAGGATGCAATTTATAATTTCAAAGATGTAAGTTACTCACATTTTTCTAAACCTAGACCTAATCTCTTTTCACATGCTTGACAGTCACTATTAAAAATAGTATTTTTAATTTAATAACTTTGAATAAATTTTAATCACAAAATTGATTACAGTAAGTTAAGATTTACTTTTTAGAGATTGGCACATTTAGATAATAATTTTCCTAAAGCAAAAGAATCGTTTTTATCCATTCTTTATTCCCTTTTATTTATCGTTAACATATTTATATAAATAAAAAATATTTTTTTCATTAAGTAATTTCTAATGAAAGTTAATTTTAAATACTATCAATTAATATAAAAAATTACTGTATGTCAATATTTAGTACATTTAAATTTTGTAAGATCCTAAGTTGAGATGAGGATTTCATATTAAATTTAGGAATGCAGTAAAAGCTACAAAAAAAAAGTGCTTAATAAAAAATAAATTTAAATTAAATTATAAATTGTTTTCTTTCCATATTTAATAAAAAAATATTCTTTAATACCACTTTTAAATAATAATTTTTTATATTTTTAATTTTTTGAATTATAAATAATAAAAGAGATTTAAATACCTAAAACTTAGTCTTAATTTAATGAATTTTTAGCAAAATTGAGTGAATGTTTATGCTTATTAAAATAATTTGTTTAAAGTATCATCAATTTATAATTCTTTTTCATAAGTATAAAAATCAAGCTCAGATAGTTTATTTAAGCGTATTAACACCTTTGCTATCTTATATGCAACTTAGTAATCTAATATACTAATTATATTTTTATTATTATTCATAAAAAAATGACTATTTGTAAATGTTTACTAAATTGGTAGTGAGATAGCAACAAGATTTTTGCATTAAGATATAGCTTAGCAAATAGCAGTAGAAGAATCTAAATCTACAGAAAATCTTTTTTTAAATTAAAAAAAGTATAAAAGTTGAGGTTCAAATGTGTGTTTTATTTATTTATCATTAATTATTATCATATTAATATAAATGAAATTTATTATTTTAAAAATGTCATTTAGTATTTCTAAAATAAACTAATTATATATATATATAATATTAATTATTTATTTATTACTCCAAAAAAAGCCTTATGTACTTATCTTCTTTATTATCTTACTAAAGAAACTTAGTTTTAATTAAAAAATATTTTATAAATAATTTAAATAAATGTAAATTACATTTTCTAAATCTAATTGAGGGTAGTCAATAAATAGCTGTTAGATTTATATTTCAGAATCACTGGTACAGATGCTACCATCATTATCTAAATCTTAATTTTAATCTTCAATTTATTCTTCCTCTTCTTCATTTTTTTCATCTTCAGTTTCTGATAATCCTACTTACTCTTCGAATTCTGTATCACCAGATTAAAATTCTATCATATCAAGTTTTTTATAGTCTTCTACTTGAGAACTATCTTCGTAATTAATGATACTATCCAATTCATCGTTTTTAAGGGTACAGTAATCTACTTACTATTTTTCTTCTTACAAATCTTACTCTTTATCGACTTCATCTGGTTAAGATTCTTTTTAATCAAATTTTTCAGAGCTTCTATTTACTTAAAGATCTAATTAAGATTATAGTAATTAATTATCTTCTATTTTTTATGACAATATTAAATCTTAATTTGACATTTTTAGTATAATTTAATTTTAATATTTAGTTTATTTTTTTTGAATTAAATTTTTAAACACTAATGTACTAAGTTTTTGATTTTATTTCAATTATGAAAATACCTCTAAAATTTATTTTTTTTAAGTAAATTAATTAAAGTAAAAAGAAAATAAATAATCTATATTGTCTATTCCATATTCAAAATAATTCCTTTAGCGCTCTGTATTAATATAAAGAAACAGTTATTCAATTTTTAAGCATGAAAAAAACTATTTAAAAAATTGAAAAATAAGATATTTAAGGGAGAACAAAGGTTTAAAATTAAACAAAATAGCATAATTTAAATGAATAATAAATTGCTTACTTTAATATAATATTTTTAGATATTTATAAATAATATTTTACAACCTACATCTAGTATCATAAATATTATGATAAATTACCTTTAATCTTAGTAATTAACTAAATTAATTTCTAACTAAATTACATCCTATACTTTTTTAACAAATATTTTAAATAAAATGAAAAATTTTTTAAATAAATTGTGATTTCTTAATTTATTTATTTGATTTCAAATTAATTATCAACTTAAATTTGAATTAGTTCAACTTTATCAAACTCAAAATTCATTAAAATTAAATTTTATGCTTAACTTTAGTTTTAAATTAGTAGATTTTTTAGATGAAATTATTTTTATTAAAATAGATTGGTTTTAAAAATAGCTTTTTATACTTTTTTTATTCAAGTTAAAAAATATAAAGTGTCTTTTAAAGTCAAAAAAGATTTAAAAAAAATAAATTTAGAAATAATTAAAAATAAAAAAAATAGAAATAAAACCAAATTAAATTAATTTTAAACATTTTACTAACTGTGAAAACATATAAATAAGTCAATAGAACTTGTAAAGAAAACTAAACACTATGATAATAATTATGAATAGCAAAAATAGATTGACATAGGTCTATAACTCTTTTTTTCTTCTACATAAAGCTGTTTCTTAGTTTATCTTAGCTATATTGCTTTATATGGTAGAAACCTTTTCACGTAGCTAATTATATTCTGTAAGCTAACTTTCATATTCGTTTTTAAGTTGTTCTTTTTAGCGCCCTTTGACAAATTTATATGCGACTTCTTAGGTAATCCATGCTTATCTTTTCTATACTATTTCATCACTTTTTATAAGATTTTAAAACTCTAATCTTTTTTTAGAAAGCTATTCATCCAATTTTTCACGTTATGCTTGCAATTATTAGTTTTCTCTCTTTTTTTATTCTATATAATAGCTTTGAGTCTCTTAAGAACTAGCATTAGACATTTGTTAACAAATATTATCAAGCATTCTTTCAGTTTTATTCATTTCTATTTTTATCTCATCCTGTTGTCTTTTGTAATCTTGAATTTTTTATCTTTTAGCTTCTTGCTCCTCTTTAATTTATTAAACATAATCTTTATTTGTCTTTAAGTAAAGATTTGCACCTTCAATACTTTTATAAAAATCATCTTTAGTTCTTTCTACAGTTTAACAAATCTAGCTAACATGTTAATCTAAATCATCTTTTGTAGTATTAAATTCTTTTTCTAATTAGATGAATTGCTAATCTATGAGTTATAAATTAGACTTAATTCCCTCCAATTTGTAAGAGGTGTGTTCATCTAAAATTTTTATTATTTATTAGTCTTTATCTTCAATTTATTTTCTTTAGTCTTCAATTTTGGTAGAGAATTCTTTAAACTCTTTCAAATTCTATTGCTATCTACTGAATATCTTTTGATATATGTTGTAAAGATGGAAGTAAAAATCTCCGTCCAGCTTCATATCATCCTTATCTAAGTCTTCAATATCAATCAAAAGCTACTCTTTTATCTACTTGTCTTCATTTTCTTTGAAAAAAACTTGAGAAATGTACTCTTTTATTTATTTGATTTCCTCATCTGGCTAAAATTAGTATTAAAAATTCAAAAATTAATTTAAAACTGTATAAAATTATTTCTTGATTTAAGAAAATAATAGTTAAATATACAGTAAGATCTTGATTGTCTTTATTCATCTAGTTCTTCTAACTTATCATATTTTAAATAAGAGCTTAATTTATCTATTTTCGCAATATTGACTTGCTTAATAACTTAGTCTCAATTGAATTAATTAAATTTTTACAATCTAAATTAATACAAATTATATTTGTGCATCTATTTATTATTTTTTAGTATCTTACAATAAAATTTATCCTATTCCTAAATTCTATTTTATTAGCTAAAATATCAACTTACTAATTAACTAACTTCTTTTAAGTCAACGAACCATTTTTAAACATAAAATGTAAGCAATCAAAATAAATTATTTAAGTTATTTATTATTTTAAATTAAAATATGAAGTTTTCTAAATACTTCATTTAAAAAGCTATTCATTTTTTAATTAGCTTTAAGATTTTTTTAGAAATGCAAACCAAGAAAAACTAATATGCTTCAATATTTTTTAAATGTATTAAGAATAAAATAATTGTTAACTTAAAAAATTAAAAGATTTATTCCCTTTTTTAAAATAAATTTTGTTAATAGTTTTAATTTATGAAATAAATTTTGATAAGTAATAAAAATAATAGCTCATTTTTGGTTTAAAAAATGATTTGAAACAAATTATTAAAAATCTTTATTTAAAAATATAAAATAAGATATTTTCTCTCTAAAGTTTTATTTTAAATTGATGTTAATTTGCTTAAAAATAAAAAAATTACTTTTTTTTAGTTTTTTGGCAACACAAAAAAGCTTGTTATTTTTTTGAATTTATTCTTTTAACATTTAAATCATTAAAACAATTAAATTATGCCAATAAAAATGGATTTTTATCAAATTATTTATTCAAATATTTTAATAATCATTTTTAAGACTTAATTTGTTTTTACAAGATTGTTATTTAGAAAATGGATTTACTTATGACTTGCTTTTAACTAAATAAGATAGATAAAGTATGAATGAAATTTTACGTTATTCACTCACGAATATAAATTTTATTGAAATATTTATTAATTTTTAATTAAATAGATTTAGTTTAGTTATGAATTTTTTACTCAAAAATTTTTTTGTTATTGATTAAATAAAATTTCATATTTTTAATGATTTATGTTTTCATTTCCTTCAAGAAAATGTTTGATAGAGCAGAATTACATTTGTTAGATTTATCTTGTTGATTGAGAAAGTGTTGGTGAAAGCAAATTAATTGGACTAGCTTTTTGATTTTATATATTAATTTTATTGCTTATGCTAGCTTAGTCAGCATGTTATTTTTGATAATTTTGCTAGCTTAAACTTGGACTAAATAAAGAAGGAACTTTTTTTCTTTGTGTAAAACCTCCCAATCCATAAGTTTTACTTGATTAGACAAATAATTATTGACTTGCACTATTTGGAGAAGTAGATATTTGCAAATTATTCACACTATTTTTATTTTAGTTTAATTTTTCTTGGGTTTCAAGCTCGTTCATTAGCAAGGGCATTATCTTTTATTTTTTTTTTAAGCTCTTGGATTCATTGTTCTTTTTAAATAGTTAAGAATATTGCTTGTTTTTGCATACTGTTTTTTGAGATGAGAGTTACTCATGAGGTGAGTTTTTTAGAATATGTGATAGAGAACGGCGATGGTTCGCACTTTAAGGAATTAAAATAGGACTGTTCTGGTTTTAGGATGATGACATTTAAATGTTTTTATGTTTTATCTAATTAAAATCAGTGAGACTTCTCAGTGTTAGACTTTATATTGATGGTTTATTGTTTTGAGGGAAATTCAAGTCAGTTATTGCAAGATTCATTATTATTTTTTTGTCAAATAGTTTGTTGTGAGTTGAATTAAATTTTTTTAGTGTTTCACTCATACAATTAGCCTATTCTTATTAATTGAAATTAGATATATTTAGAAAACTCTTTTAAGATGGGCGAGCTGATTATGGATATACTTACAAAACTTCATCAGGTTCTTAATATTGTTGATTAATATAAGTAGATGGAATTAAATAATTCGAGTTAGAAGCTATTTCAGCGTTGCACTAAGATCCCTCAGGATTATATAATTCACTTGCTTAGTTTATAGTGGAAGTTGTTTAATTAGATTTCAATAACATATTTTAAAGAGGAGATTTGTTAGGTGTTTTAGTTGATGGAGATTAATAAATATTTATGTTTATTCTGTCTGAAGAATTTAAAAAAGATGTAGATCTGAAAGTATTTATGCTAGGTGCAGGCTGAGTGGCAGAGAATACCGAAATTTTTTTACCTAAATTAGTAGAGGAGGAAGGTTTGTTTGAATCTGAAAGTTATTTAGGGGTCATGTAAGTAGGATGATGTTCCTCTATTGAATTTACTCTTTGCTTTTGTGAAGAGGGATTTCTTTACTCATTAGGTTTAGGTGTAATTTACATTGATTGAATAATCATAGATCCTCTTTGTTCTCTACGATTGTAGACGCTATGTAATTTATGTTGTTGGTAGTGCTTTTTTTACTCTTACTCAGCCAGTAAGGCAGTATGTGCTAAGCTATCTACAGACATTCTTTTGTTTAAGGGTAATTTAAAAACCTTTTTCTATAATTGAGAGTTGATAGAGCTATTTTAAGGAGCAAAATTACAACTAATAGTCATAGAATTATTCTAAACAGATTAAGTTAAACCTAAATTAGCTGAAGCAGCAACAGCACTTGTGTTTGAAGCAGATATAGCTGAAGGAAAAAATGAAAAATGCTGGTTTTATTAGTTTTTTTAAGGTGATAAGCTCTTCAGTGGAGAAGAAGGATTTTTAGAGGGTGATGAGATATTTTTATAGGGCGATGGGGGATTTTTATAAGGGGACGATACAGAGGAAGGGCTCTTTAAAGGAGATGAAGGTTACTATTACTAATTAAAAAAACTTGATAACTATGGAGGTGTTTTATTGCTTCCTGCATTAGATTAAGGTGTAACCAATGAAGAAGAGCTTACATATTTCAAAGATATTTTTTTAGCTAATGGATTATCAGCTAGTTCTTATGGTATAAAATGTTGGGGTTTTCTAGCTCTTAACTTCTCCTACTCTTTTATAATATTGTTCTTAGTTTACTCAAATTCCTCCTTGGATATGAATTAGAAGTGTTAAATTTCACCAATATCTTGATTGTTATTATTTAATTAGTGGTAGGATTTTTATTGAGACGCAGAATTTGGTTTTTTAAAATTAAGCGTGCCTATTTGATCTATGCTGAACAACGATTGGATCTGGTTATCATTATCATTATTTTAATTACTGATGTGGCCAGGATTAGCTACTGATAGATTCTTTTAAAGCACCAATTAGTCATTTAAATTTGTAAAGGTGCTTTTGCTTTCTATTTCGTTTAAATTCGGACTCGTGATATTTTAGTTTCCTTTGCTCAAATCGAAATTTGGCTGTGATTGTGCTTTCTTCTATAAAAAATTTTCTTCTAAATACTAGTTAAATTTCCTTTGAATTTAAAGTTTGTTCATTAATTTCCTTAAATTTTTGGCCTTTGAGAGTTAATTTTCATTCTAGAACTAGGATTTAGGTGCGAACTCACTATAATTCTGGAGCTCTTAATTAAAAGGGTTATTTGCTTCGTTCTAATCAAATATATTTTAACAGTGTATTGCACGCTTTGAGTAATATTCAGCCTTTTAAAATCCCTTTTAGGCGAATTCTTTTAAAGCAGGTTAAAATTCTTCTTCTTCGAGAAGTTACAGTTTTAATCGATAGACAGTTGTCCCGTTCCCTATGCAAACAGCGCTAAAGTAGTGCTTCTCATTTATAATTGAAGATGAATTTCCCTTTTTATTCTCAAAACCAAAAAACTCTCCCTCTCCTATTATGCCTAAGCTTATTCCTTTAGAACTTTTAAATGCTACAGAACCTGATTTGATTAAATATATATATTAACGCTCCGAACCCTCTTTAAATATAATTTAATTTAGGTGAAGAGTGTGCTCGAAAGCTTCGAAAAGATAACTTAAATCTAGAATTTGCTTTTTAGATAAATTTTCAAAATATTTTTCTAAGTTCTTTAGGATGAAGTTAAGCTTATAAAGCTGGTGCTAGAAAATAGTTAGATAGTCACTTCCTCTCATATAGAATAGATGCACGTCTTCCTCAGCAAAAACTGAGGCAGTTCTGAGCTTTCTTGAAATAGTGGCGACTTCACCAAAACTTTAACCTTCCTTCAACTCATTCACTTATTTATAAAACCCGAAACTCTTATATTAAGGATGAAAGTACTTATTGAAAATTTTTTAATTAGAAGGATGGCCAGTTTACATTTTTTTAAAGAATTTTTCATGCTCATATTTATCTAAATACTTGATGATTTTTTATCTTGCTCTTTAGTAATGAAGATTGGCAGTCTCTCTCTCATTCGCTGTGAGAGTCTGATTATCTAATTAGTCTCCCCAGTATTTTCTTAATTAATAATTTTATTCCTACTTAAAAATCTCTTTGCTCGGACGAGGTACATGAATGCTTACCTAATTTTATTAGTTTGAAAATATTAAATCTAGGCAAAATTTTAATTTTAAGGGGGAAAAAAAATTAAAATTTGTATTTTTGCTTTTAAATTTGTGGTTCTTGTTATTCCTTAATTTGCTAAGAAATATAGGACCAGCACAAAATTTTATCTACTTACAATTCTCAGTATGGTTCTTTAACAAAGATAGTAAGAATAACTGAGAATCATGATATAAATTCACAAATAAACGTTTTAGCTAAGTAATTTAGAAGTTGATTTTAAATGCGTTAGTTTTTTTTTGTATCGTTGTAAGTACCTCCAAATAACATGAGTTTATTTGTAAACAAATATTTATCTTTTTAATTATTTAGTTGAATAATAAAGGAAAGATTACTTTGCCTTTTGCTATAAAATAGAATTTTTCACCGATGTCTCCATAATGAAACAAGAATTTGCCTTTAGGCACAAATTCATAATGAAGGTATTAAATGCATTGCTTTAATAAATCTGAGTAGCCATCTTCTCCTTTAATTTATAAAATGTGATCGAACCGCTCTAATTCATTAACGACGAAAGCTAAATCTTCATCATTATTCAGATATGATTGAGTTTTTATGATTTAGATTGATTTCATACAGGGATCATTTTCAAATGGCGATTGTATCTCTTCAATAATTTCCTATGTTTCATCATGAATATCAGAATTCTGCTATTGCTATTACTCATCTGACTCATTGTCTATATTCCCTATGTCATCTATTAAAATTATACTATTTTGGTCTTGCATACTTATTAACAATTTCGTATTTGTATTGATTATTGTTTTTTGTCAAAAAAAATTAATTATTATAGTGCGTTAATTTTAATAACTGGATATATCTTCAATTAAGGCAAGTATCAGTCAGGTTTAGTTTTTCTAAATAAGAATTATATTCCTAAACAAATTGTTTTCAATCTCAATTTAATTATTAAAGCAAAAGCCAAACAAACAAACACGGCTATAGAATCATAATAAATAAGTAAATAGATAATTTTAAGCCTAAGCAAAAGCCGAATGTATTATCAATTATATTTGTAAGAGGGAATAATAAGTAAACAAATTTTCACTAAAAACTTTAAACAAACATTATTGATAATTTTAATTTGCTTAAATTCATTAAATTTTTTCTACGACAATCGTTTGATCCAAAGAAATATTTATGTTTTTATAAAATAAAAAATAAAAAATTCGTTTTGCTTTTCTATTTTAATATAAATTTAGGTTTTTTATTATATTTTAAACCTGAATTTACTTTTAGTGCTTGAATTATTTTTACTTTTCTTAAAATTCAAATCTCTAATTTTATGAGCGTAAAAAAATATAATTCTTATAAAAGAATTGTTCAAATTTTTGTGTAAATTCGCAAAAAAAATTATAGTTGAGTTATCAACTAGAAAAATTTCTTTAGTAAGATTACAAAATAAAATAACAGTTATATTATACTTAGAATAATCAATTTTATTTTAAAATATAATTATATTTGGTCAATAATATATTGTCTATCTCTCAAATTCTCTCAAAAAACTAACTTAAATCCTTTTTTAGATATAAATATTTTAGATAAGTTATATTTTTAATTAAAAATAATTATTAGTTAAAGATATTTTGGTAACAAAAAAATTACCTTTTCTCCATATAATTAGATATATTTGTTGTATAATGCTATTGATATATATGCATCTAAAGCACCATAATGGATTTAAGCTTCTCTCAAAGGTCTTTAAGACCAATTAGAAGTTTGCTCACCTTTACATAAACCTTTACCTTTATATCCAAAAATAAAATTTAATAAATTGAATTAATGTTTTAATTATTAGATAAATAATTTCTTAGCAGTTATCTCAATAAAAAAGTGAAACAAAATTATACCTAACTAGAATTTTGCTATAAAAGATAAAGAGCTCTATTTTTATTCAGGATTTTTTGATTTGTGAAGCTTTGCTAAATCTAAACTGCATTTAAAGTTCTTTTATTATTGTTTTAAAATATTTAAATTCATTTTACTTTTTAAAAAATAAAATTTTACAAGCTATCCATTTAATTATGATGCTACCATGCTGATATCACCTGATATTGTATGCCCAATCTTTATTTTATTTGAATTGATTTTAATATTTCTATAATGAGTTAATGTGTGCACAAATTGTTCAAGCTTAATAATTTATATAAAATTATCAAAACTGAAATTTAATGAGAGAAAACTAATACTTTCAATATATTAGGATTTTAGAAAATATTCTATTGTAGTATTTCATATTCTTTTTCGTTTTTTAGTGCCATAGGATCAAATAAGAAGCAATAGTTTTAAGTTGCAAGTTATAGTAATGCAAGTGATTAAGAATTATTATCTAATTTAGTAACAGCAGGTCTGAACTCACCGTCTAAACCTATTTATTTAGCACTCTCTAATTCTTTCTTTGCAAATTCAAAATCTTTGCTTTTGACATCATTTATAAAGAACACTTTATCTCTTGTAATACCAAAATCTTTAGATAAATTCAAATGTGTTCCTTCGGGTTCTTGGCCAATATTTTCAGATTAAGGACCTTTTTTAATAAAAATATATTAAAAATTGTATTTTTATAATTTATAACTCTTTTTCACTTAAATGCTGATTAAATTTTATGATATAAAAATAAATTCATATCAAAATGAAAAAATTTATTGTAAATTCTTGAAGTGCAGATTTAAATTAACAAAATATTTTACTGAAGTAATCCTTTGTGTAGAGTCTATTTGGTAAAATTTAAAATTTTATGGAAGGATTGTTTAATGCTTATAATGATTCTTTTTTGTGAACATATTTAATAATTTAGTCATCTGATTTTAAAATTGAGTAGGCTTCATTATATTATTTATTGAATAAAAGATCTTCTACGGCATAACCCAAAACATCTTTTTATTCTCTAAATAGTTCAGCTACGAATTCCCAGCTGTAAGTCCTCAAGTTATATCTCAAACTCATTTTTTTAAGTCTAATTTCGACTTCAGGGAATTGATTAGGGTTCAATTTAAATTATTTAATTAAGTCAGCTGCTTTACTTGCATCTTTGTTAGTAGTTAATGAATTAATTAATAAAGGTGCTAATTCACTAGTAAAATTAGAAAAAACAGATATTATTTTAACTGCTTCTGAATATTTTTATAATACTATTAAATCTTTAATTTCATCACTGACACTATTTTTAAGGTAATCAAATAAATAAATGATATTAACACAAAAAGAAAATCTACTCTTCTTTCTTTATTTAACTTGCTATGTCAAAGATAGTGAGGAAGGTATTTAAAGAATCTGTATGTACATATTTCCAGGCTTAAGAAATTTCTGTCATAAATTACTGATTTTCTTCAGGTATTTTAACTGAGTTTTGTTAGATGAGACAAAAATAACTCTTGTAAATTATGGAATTTGCTTGCAAAGTAGAAAGACATTTTAAGATTTTAAACATTCGCAAGACAGTTTTTTCGAGCAAACCCTTATTTTCTTCCTTGTTAAAATAGTGATCGAAAATATCAAACAAATTCTTTTTTTATTGATCAATAAATTAGAAATCCAAAACATTAACTTGATAAATATTTTACTATAAGTGTAGGCTTCTATTCTTTTATAAATGCTTTTAAATAAATAACTGCTTCTTGCTGATCTTTTTCTATTTCACTGTTAACTACTCATTATGTAATTAATTATTAATTCATTTAAGATACTGTAAAAAAAGTTAAAAATGAACAAAAATATACAAAGTTTGTCTAATTAAGCAAAATCTATTAAATTGATAAATTTCTGATCAACTATATGGGGATATATTTTAAGTCCTTGGCTATTATCTTCTTATTCTCCTCCTTAATGCTCTGATTAGTTTTATTTCTATTCTTATTCCTGTTTATTTTTCTTAAATTTTTTGTTATATTTAGTCTTCTTATTATCTTAGTTTTATTTTTATTCCTCAATCTTGGTTTCCATCTATTAATCTAAGTTATTCTCTGCCATTTTAGATATGAAAGTATTCAATTTACTTTTCTTTTTGACTGAATTTTCTACTTTATTGTATTAATCGAAATTTATTATTATTATTCAAAGATTTTATGAACTTTTAAAAGATTCTGCGAAATTAAATAAAGTAAATGTTGGAACTATCAGATTTAAGGATGTAATTAAAATTTGTTTTCTACCACTAATTTAAAACTCAACAATAACTTAAAATGAATAAATTTTTAAAATATTAATCAAATATTTATAATAATTTGAATAATAAAATAGCTTTATTTGTAAAAAAAGTAAAGAATATCTAATATAAGTCATATAAGAAATTCTTATAACTTATTCTTATGCTATTAACCAAATTTAGTGGTTTATAACTTATTTATAAACTAAATTAGATTTTGACAAAAGTAGAAGCGTCTATCCGTCTAGAAAGTAATAAAAATTGATTATACTTTGTAGACTCATTTAATAATAAATTTCTGGAATAAGAAAATAGAATTAGAAGTTTTGTTTAATTTATTTTTTAACTTTTTTATTTATGCAAAATATTTAAGTAGAGTATTTTAATAAAAAAGTATAAGACAATTTATAAATAAAATAGACAGATGATACAAAAAGTAAGATTAATAATAATGTTGAAATAGATGGATTCTTCTTCATGCATAAAGTACTTTAGAGTTTTTTAGACAACGATACAATAACAACAACAATAGATTTATCAGTTATTGTTATCTTCTTAGTAAAATGACTCAGAATTTTTAAGGATACGATTAATAGTTACACCAAATAGTTTTTTATCTTTTGAGATTTCATTTAAAGTAGACATGCTACTAAGAAGCTCTTTGAGGATAATAAAATAATAAATTAATCATAAGTATATAAATAATAAATATTTTTTACATTTCTATGCAAGGGCTAGCTTTTAATCTTTTTCTATAACACCTTAGAGTTCAATCAAATCTTAGAAAATAGCAGCCTTTTTTTAATTTTAAAATAAACTTAATTTTAAATAAATTTGATATGAATAATTTACCAAAAAATCAGAAACAATTTCTAGAGAGTAAGATTGTTAAAACATTTCTTAATAATCAGAAATATTGTTGTATACGAGCATAGTGTTAGTTAAGTTCTAAATTGTATAAATAACCATATCAAGTAAGTAAAGTAACTCATAATAAGCTGAGAAATAGGCATATAAGACCTAAAAGTTTTTCAATAAATATCCAAATCTATAAATGAATTATTTAGGGGTATTTTGAATGACTTGTAATCTATTTTCGAAGATTCCAAAGTTATTTATTTTAAAGTTACTAAAACGCTCTTTAAGAGATTAGCTGTATCTGAGAAAAACATTCCAAATCTAACGTTTAAAAAGAATTCAATTTAGTTTATTTAATTTTATTTCAAAAAATTACTTATATTTTTTATCCTTCAATGCTTATATTTCTTAAAATATTAACTCTTTGCTTGTTATTAAAGTTAGATTGCCAGAACTTTAAGGTCTTAAGCTAGAATTTAGAAATAGATTTTAGTATTGTAAGTAGAAAAATTTAAATTACTTCTAAGAAATCGTCATTTAATTTTTGATCAGCGAAGACAAAATAGAAATGCTAAATTTGATGGGTCTCATGAATATCTGAGAGGAAATTCCAGATATATTGTGAATTTAAATTGATAATTAACTCAGAACATATCTTGAAGAGGAAAGCTTAAGTTAAGGTAAGAACATATATCATGAGTAAACTTTTAGTAACTCCCATCTGATTTTCATACTTAGAAGAGAAGAGACTGATAACTTTTTCTCCATTCAAAAATATTCCAAGATAAGCAATTAAAATAGGAAGTAAAGATATTTAGATCAATTCCATTATGTTATTTAATGTATCAGAGAATACCTAACACACAATAGTTCTAATTTACTTATTCACATTTTGAATTTAGTTTTTTTCAATGTAATTTCCATTGATGTAAAAGAAAAGAGAGCAAATTGTGCTTAAAGCCATTAAATAGTATTCTTTAAAGTTATACCTATTTTATATAAAAATTTATTAGAATAAGCTTTACAATAACTTTTTAAAACTTGTCCTAATTAAAAATATTATTATTGACAAAATATTACTTAATTTCCATGTGAAGCTTTTAGTAGAAGTAGACATTAATTACTTCATTTATGCAATATTGAATGGCAAGTGTGTCTATGCAAAACCCAATAATAGTAAATATTATGAAGTTAGAATTTATTTGAGCTTTATCTATTTTTATAGAAAAATTAGTTGGAAATGATTATTAGTTTATTAGAAATAAAAATAGGAAAAAATTCCAAAAAAAATAGATTAGCAAATCAAGATTGACATTCTATTTTTTATTATTTGAATGCAATTAAATATAATTTATACGCTTAAACATGAAGCTTTTGGATGCAACTGACAGTAATAAAGCACCAATATATTTCAATTAAGACAATGCAGTAAACTAAGTATTTAAAACTAGGCAATTTATTCTGTAAATTACATAAACTATTACCAAAGTAATCAAGGCTATTAAAATATTAATTTTGTTTTTTTAAGAAAGAATAAATGTCTGCCCTTCATTAAGCAAAACATCATTCTATTAATTTTGTAAAAATCCCTATTCTCTCATAGTAGAAATTAATCTTTGGTTTTAGTGTAACTCTTAATTTTTTATGTGCTTGAGGAGTTTATTTTCGTTTGTTTAGTTTTATTGATTCATTTATGCTGTACTGCTTACACCTAAATTTAATATATTATTTGCAGGATTTGAAAGAGATTTTGAAGCTAAATATTAAGCATTCATTTACTAAGATATACTTTGCCCTTGTAAATTTTAGTTTTCATACTACCTTTAATACTGCTAGTTATTAGTATTTTAGCCATATTAATAATTATTGTTAACTTTTAAGATAGTGTTTATAGTTCTCTGCTAATCATCAACTATATGATTTTGATATGCATTTGAGTAAAGAGACTGGCTTGTTAACTGATTTCCTCTATTATTAAATTGCTAATTTCCAAAATTATTTTAAAGCTAAACATTGTCATGTAAACGATTATCAGCAAAATAGCGCTAAGGAATATTATTACTGTTAACGAGAGTTTTTTTTTATGAAGTGGCATTAAAACTATTGTTAAATAAATCCTTTTGAACATGCTAATCGAAGATGCTACTCTCATTTAAATTTCTACCGACTTGAGGAGTAGAAGTGAAACTTTAATTATTCCATTTTTATGAAGCTGCTGTTGACTGTAAATGTGTTTATTATGAAGCAGTAGACAATAGATTTTTAGAGAATCTATTTTTTACTGTGGTAGGTGTTTGTGCGTTTAAAAAGCTACTCATCTATTTTGAAATACGTGTTTATTTCTTATTTGCAACCCTAAAATGTTTGATGTTTTCCTATTTCTTGCTTTTTACTTTTTTTGGCTAGTTTTTTGTTATATGCTATATTGATATACAAAAAAATAATATAAATATAAAGCTAAAGTGAGCCAACCTTTAATTAGATTTTACAGTTTAATATTTCTAGTTAGTTAGTTTGTTTGTTTTTAAAGATATTTAAACAAAATCCTATCTTTCCTTTTTATTTTTTATTTTGTTTCTCTGCTTTTCAATTTTATTTTTAAGCTATATGTATTGTCTTTTATAAATTATTTTGCTTTTATGCTTGCAAATTTTTATTTGCTTTATATATACTAAATTATATCTATTAATTTATTTCCTTAGGCAATACAATCAAATAATTAATCATTCTAATATTTAGCCTAAAGTTTTTTGTAAAGAATCTTCGCAAAATTTTATATTTATATATTTATAAAGCTCCTAAAAAGATAATATTCATGTAGACGTCAAATCACTATATAAAATTTGCACTTTTAACACTTTAATATTCTAGCTGAAATATTTAAAAACAAATAATTTTTTGTATTTAATAATTAAAAGTTTTTATAAAAATTTTAATACTTTTTATTTAGGCTTTTAAAATAATATTAAAAAAAAAATTAAATGAATTTAGAAGTAAATTAATTTTTAAAATATATTTTATGTTTTTTATTTAAAAAATTTATATCATTTACTGAAAGAATTACAAAATTCAAAACTAAATAAATTATAACTTTTATAGAAATAATTAACATCTTTTTAATATATATATTTTAATATATTTAAATAAAGTAATTTTCAAATAATCAGTTTAAAATTTAGGAAGTAATCACTAATTGTGTGTTTTTATTGTTAATTTTATTATTTGAAATTATTTGTAAAACAATTTTGAAATTTAAACTTTAACAATTTTTATATGGTTATTTAATTAATTTAATATTTTTTTATGGAAAATACTATATTAACATTTTAATTTAAAGGTAAAATTATAAATTTCATATTAAAGAATAATTTTATATAAAAGAAAATAATGAACTTAAATATATTTATATTTTTTTAAATCCACACATTATTAGCTTTTTTGTAAAATTAAGGAAATAAAATATAGATTTAATACTTTTAATTCGTAAATAAAAAAAAAATTAGATATTAGATATTAAAGAATAATTTTATTTAAATAAGAATTATATAATTTTAAATTAAATATATCTGAATTTTACAAACAGCATAAATATGCTTTTGTGTTATTTTATAGTAAATAAAAATTTAGATGTGTGTTTTTTTAATTTTTAGAGGTTTAAGAGCAAGAATCAATATTTGAGATTGTAAAATTGCATATTTTAATTCGTTTAAGATTATAACTTGAACTTATATTTATGTTCAACAATTAGAAAAAATATTTTATGATCAAAATAGCATTTGAAAACACTTTAATTTATTTAATGAACAACATTACAAAAAATTATTATAAAATAGAGTTTGTTTGATATAATCATATTAAAAAATTGATGGATCAGTTTTAGGAATTGCTTATTAAAATATATTAACATATTAATAATAATTTTGATAATTATTAAATCATTAAGGAATATTTTTATTGATTTATTGTTAATAGATAGATATAATAAGTAATATATTTATTATTGTTCTATGAAATAAGTAGTAAGATATGTTAATTAAAATAAACTAATCAGAATTATTCACAAAAAAATGTTTGTGAATCAGAAAATCTTGGTTTATTTAAATAAATTACTTAATAATTAACTCTAAATAAATTATTTCTTTTTGATAGATTTTGAAGCAAATATATATTTAATATATTATATCTTAATAAAATATCTGATATACTTTTTATTAAAAAGTAAATTATTTCACTAATTTAGTAGCCCTAAAATATGTAAGTAACTAAGGATAACTTCGATAAAAGCTTTTAAATCTTTTCAGAATTGGTTAATTCACCAAAGGTAAATACAGTTTATTTTAAAAAAAGCATTTCTTTTAAATAAAATTTCCCTCAAACCATTTTTAGTTTGAATTTATTTCACAATATTTTAAGATTATTAGGATTATATTTTTAGGAGTTAAGGTTTCAAAATATGAAACTTAAGCGAATTTAAAAATAATAAAACATTAAAAAAATCAATAATTCATTTCATCATATTCATTTATAAACTTTAGACTGAATTTATTAGCTATGATTTTGAAATGACAGGCATCAGGACAACCGAAAAAGAATCTTATAATGATATGCCATTTGAAAGATATGAAAAGGTAAAATACATCTTTGAGAGAAAATTAGTATCATTTTATTACTTAATTATTAATAGTGTTCACAAGTAGCTAAAAAATATGCTTTAATATAAGCAGGCATTACTGTTTATCATAAAGACGATAGTTAATACACTGCTTATCCTTTTAATGCATATATTATTAGAAGGAAAATAGAAAATACATCATACAAACCAGAAATAGTTTTAGAAAGCGGAGCAGTTAGATTCAATGCAGAACATGGATGTGATTTCAATTAATGGATTAAAAATAGTAAAAAATTCTACATTTCTTTCAAAAAAAAGAATATTTTTTTTTAAATTATTACTTTTAATTAACAAAGGTGCTACTTACTTAGATAGAGAGCAATATAACAACTTGTTAAAAGAAGTTGAACAAAATAACAATTTAAGCTAAGTAGAAAAAAATAATGCCTTAGATAACATTAATAAATCTTTAGGATTTACCAAATTTTTTGAATTAGTTGGAAAAAGAAATGTTCCAATTGTTGGACATAACTGCTACATGGATCTACTCTTTTTGCATAACTCATTCATAGGAACACTTCCTTAATACTATTCGAAAAAATTATCTATTGAAGATGAAGAAGAATAAAAACAAAGCCCAGAAATATATGACGAAGAATCCAAAGAATATTCAATTTAGAAAAAAACTTTCAAAGAAAGTATTTTTTCTAATTTTCAAAAACTCTTTGATTCAAAGGCTATTTCAGTCTCATTTTTCAAAGAATTTATGACAGAAGATAATAAAAGTACTTCTCTTGAGAATTTAAAGTAATTTATCTATACTAATCTCCAAAAATACAGATTGGCAGACATTAAGTTGGCCCCAGGAGTATATTAAGACTATAACTGGGATGATCCAAATAATCAGTAAAAATTCCACGAAGCTGGCTTTGACTCTTACTTAACTGGGTGGATCTTTCTTTAACTGAGATAGTTCTATATGGAAAACTTTAAAAAGACTGAAAAAGATTTTGAAAACACCTTCCTTAACACTATCAATGTGATGAACAACCGCTTTTTCTTAACATTTGGATAAGATGAAGACATTTTATAAACTCAAGTAATATTAATAAAATTAGGCATACATTTAATTAAAACAATTAAAATTATAAGATCTTAAATGGAATAATTTCTGATGATATTTTGCACATATTTTCTCACTTTGAACCTGCTGATCAATAAAGAGAATTGTAGTAAGAAAAAATGGAAAAGTTATAAAAACAAATCTAAGAGTATTTTGAAAGTTAGTAGTATTCTACTAGAGTTAGAACTAGCATTTTCAATTAAAATTTTGTTTTTATTGAACTCAGTCTTTAAAACAATAAAGACCAAGTGTAAATTATTAAATCATAATATTAATGAAAGACTGTTTTAATTTTATATAAATTAGGGATATTAATAATTTAAAGAAAAAGTTTGAGAATGATCTCCATGAAATATAAAAAATGGCTTAAGAATTAAGTATCAAAGAATATGAGCAATGCATATTCCAGCAAAAGCATAACAATAAAAAATTTAACAACGGAAAACCTAAAAACAATAAGTAGTAACATAAAAAATGAATTAAAAATATATATTTACTTATCTATGTCAACCAAACAAATAAAAACTTAATAATTTAAATTCATTTTATTTAATAAAATAGTCTTATCAACAATATTTTTTATTCATTAATTTTTATTTCTAAAAAATGAAATGGTTTAATAGATTTTTTAAATTTATTTTTATGTTTTAAATAAATATTCGTTTTTATAATCTTTAATTATTCAAGCATTTTTAAAATCATTGTAAATAAATTAATAAGCAATTCTAATTTATAACTATCTTTAATCATTCTATTTTATCTGATAAATAAAAAAAGGTCCTACTGGGATTCGAACCCAGGTCAAGGGATTTAGAGTCCCCAGTACTAACCGCTATACTATAGAACCCGTAACTGAAATATATAGATTATATTTTTAACTTTATAAAGCTAGTTTAAATATAAGGATTTGTTTTTATTGAGAAAATTCAAAATTACCTTATTTTTTTCAACAAATCCATAAAAAAATAAAAAATTACTTAAAAAAGATATAATTCTTAGATCACTATTTAGCTTTTTAATAGTTTACTTTTCATAGAAAAACTAATCGATGAAGATGAGAGTTGATTCAGCATATTTTCTTCTTAAAAATACAAATTAATTTAGGAATTTGAATTATTGGTATTTGTTTGCATATTTTTATCATAAATAATAAATTGTTTAATTACTGACATAAAACTTTTCTTAAAAAATTTTAATTAAATAAAATCATTTTTAAAAATTTTTATGATAAAATTAATAAATATATCAAAATAATAAAAAAACTTTATTGAAAAATATCAGGTAAAAAAAGAAATGATATCAAATTGTTTTAGCTGAATTTAAATTTATCAATTTTAGATAATACTTTTCTATTATTTTATTAAACATATAATCACTATAAATTGATTTCTTTATCATTTGTATCTTATGAGTTTTAAGTTTTTTTATTTAATTCAATTTCGTCAATCTAAGTAATCATAACATCCTGTTAAGAGTCTTAGTTTGTTTGAAGAATTTCATTTATAGTATTTTAAGTATTCTATCTAAAAAATAATGATTTTTATTAGGGCTTAGATAATGGTGTGCTAAATTGTAACTCTTCTAATTCTAATTAGTTTTAAAAATATTAAAATTAAACTTATATATAAATTTTCAAAATATTTTTACAATTTGTTTTATATTTGAGTGTTTGGACATTATTTATTTAGTGATTGCTCATTTCAAGGGTAATTAGTTGAGAAGATTAAGTATTTTATTCGTATGTTTGAGATCTCCTAACTTTCTTTTCATAGCTTTGAATTAAATCATTAGAATTTAGATTATTGGTATCACTTATCTCTTTTTTTTCATTCTAATCACTTATTCTTATACTAGTGTCTTAAGAAATACGTTTTTACTTTAAGCTGTTTAAATTACTATTTTCTTTTTACTAGTATGAATCAAGTATTGTTTTTATCTAAGATTATTCCATTTTAGCTAATTTTAATATCAGGGTTTTCATTTTTTATTTAATTTGAGGATTTTTATTGATGTTTTATTACTTTTACTTGCTTTATTTCTTCAAAAATGGAATATAGCTGACAGTTTTTTTTAAACTTATTAGAAGAAAGCCTATTTTATATTAAACTATCCTATAAAATACGTAGGTTATAAAAAGAATATTTATCGTTATTATAATTAAAAAGCAAGACACCTAAAAGTAGTAAAATTAGTTATTATTAATAAAAATACATAGCAACACAGTAAGTGAGCATACTCTAGTAGAGTAGATATCAATTTTGTTTAATTAATCTATTTTGTAAGGTTTCTTTCTTGTAGCAAGTATTTCATAAAATAATATTACTATATAGACTAAGATACCCTTGATGATTACATATTAAGAATAAAAGTTTAGAATCAACACAATAGCAATTTTTTGTATTATTTTAATAAACTCCCAATAATAAGCTTACTCTTTGTACTCTTGATATAAAAATCCATATTTTAAATTAGTCTATATTCTGTTTAAAGTATGCTTTTACTTAGAAATGTATATTTTAATAAATAAAATCACTGGCAGCACTATAACCCAAAGAATTAAAAATGGAAGCACTAATGTTTTACTGTAAAATATATGCGTCTAAGTGTAACACAAATAGTTCATATTTATTAAAATATACTAAGTATTACCTACTTGTCTGCATGAAAGAAGTCCAATCAGTTAAAAAACTAAATCAGGTTGTAAATAAATAAATAAGAAAATTGAAGCTGTGTAAAGAGAAAATTTATAAAATTTCTTAATCTTAAATATCAACTTCTAGCTTATAATTTCATAAATTGTATAGATTATCAATATGACTAATGGAGATACTACTGAAATTATCGCTTTTTAATAAATTAAAGGAATTTCCCAATCTAAATTCTTCAAAATACAGTCAAAAAAGTTAACGGAAGATGAAATAGGAACACCCAAATGAGATAGCTGCTCAATTATTTCTATTAAAATAAAATATGTTTTGAAAATTTTTTTTTCATGCTTTTCAAAAAAAAAGCAGCTTTCTAGAAAAATAAAAAAAATAAAAATGATAATTTACCATCCCCAATGTTCAAGTTAAAAGTAACAGCAGAAAAAACAATTTATATGTAATTTGTTAATATCTTAATATATATCTTCGCTCTTTATGCTTGTAGTAGTTTTTATTGTTGATTTATGAGATTACTTGAATATTTTTTATAAAAAGCGTTAATTAGAATCCTATCTAATTGATTTTTTTTGTCACTTTATACAGTCATGTAAATCGAAAATAAAATCCATGAAATAGTCAACATAAACTTCCATATGTTTTTTTTCATATCTTAGCATAAAGAACATTCATACTTACTCTTTCTGCTATAGCTTTCTCCCCAAAACAGTCCATAAATCTTTTAATAATAGAAATATATTAAAATTATGAATAATTTAAAAAAAAATATTTAAAAAAAATTTTTTTACATCACATTCTTCACAAAGAGGCCCTATATGTCCTTCAATACAAACCTGGTTACCATAAGATTATCCTATACAATTTTACAGCCTATTTGTACATTAAATAATTTCAGTGCTATACCCCTCTTGTCTCCAGTATCCTTACTTCAAATTGATAATTCCCTCTTAACAAACTCCACCTTCAGGACAATCGTAACATCCATTATAATCAAGAGTATATTTTCCATCTTCACATGTTTAGCATTCTTAATAATTGCTATATTCGCTAATGATCTCACCATATTAACATTTTCTAAAATTTACTTAAACCAAATAAGAGTAGTTAGTGTCGTACTTTTATGTGTAATTATTGAACACCTTTATTGAATCGGATGTAAATTTAATAAAAGATTAAGAACCAGGAATACCTATCAAGCTAAGCTGAGAAAAATTAAATATATTTTATTTTTAATCCAAGCTTACTTATGTATTACCCTTAATATCATAATTATTAGAGTTTTCAGTTAAGTTACTAATTGAAATTTGTGCATACATTGGTTAATTATCAAATGATATAATTGGTTTATTGCTATTATCATCTTTCAACTAGAATAGGAATTCAGGTAGCATTCCTCCACTTTTAAAATTGTCCAAGACAATCATGTGTAAATTTTGGTTTTACTAATTTTCAAAGTTGTTTTGATTAACTAAGTATAATTTGGTAGGATATGAAAATTAGTTTTCTCCATATAGATATGCTATATTATACAGAATTTTAGAAGTAGGTTCTATAAAAGGATTAATTATTTAGTTATATATTCCTCCACCTACACTTGCTTAATTCTATACAATAGTTGAATTTTTTATTTAGAATTTTTATTTAGAAGGGTTTTAAGCTTAAGAAGTTATATAAATACCACCTCCATATTATTTAGCAGAATTTCTCAATTAATTAGAATTAATTATATTAAATTCAAATACCTAATTTTTAATAAAACAGATAAATTCTGATATTTAATTAATTTTTTTTCAAGAAAATATTTTTTATATTAATTAAGTGTAAAAAAGAATGTATTTTAAATAAATAAAAATATTACATCACTGTCTAAAGCTTAAAAATAAATTGCTCCACCGTTATTAGTAGCATTATTATTTATAAAATTTGTATTATTTATTACGTTTGTATTATTATTTAAACCTGTTATAGAAATTGCTCCACCATTGTATGCCTTTTAAATCATTAATATATAATCAGTTAAATTTAAAGATTGAAAAATTACTAAATATTACTTAAGAATTAATGAAATGGCAATCGTTGATTTATAAAGTAGAGTTAATTAATTAAATTGATGAGCCTTAACAAGAATTTAGACAACTGATCGAATTGAAAAAAGTGTTGTCATTTATTTCTAAACTTGAACTTTTTAAGCAAATTAAAGAATTTTAATTATCTTATTAATTTGTATTTATTTGTTAAACAAGTCTAGATATTTATTGAGAATAAGTAATATTTAAAAATTTGGTATTCTTTATTGATAAAAGACCGAAATTTATATCAATAAGGCTCTAAGTAAAATTGGATTCTTCAACTAGACTATTAGATATAAATACATTAGAGTAAGAAGATTGTACTAAAAGTGGGTAAGCATATTTTGATACATTAATTAATTGTTTAAATTAGCTATTATTTATATTTATCATAGAGTATTATGCTTAAATTAATGTTAACTACTATAAGACGGTCAAATCCCAACCAAACTAGCTAGGTATATTTACTAATTATTGATTTTATGTAACATATATCCTCTACATAGACACATTGCAATTAGCAGGGTTTATAAATGCAGAATTAACACTACCAAAGCTATTTTATATTTAGACATCTTCAAATGTTATATTATTGAGTGAGGTATATTAGACCTGAGCTATATTGCTTTTTAAATAAAAATATTAGATAAAAGAAATTAAAAATAAATTATTACGAGATAGATATTGCATATGAGCTTTGAGAAGAACTAAAAATATTTGTAAAATTGCTTTGAACAAAGAATGCTTAAAATTTAGAATTCTATGAATTGATGAAAATAGCAGATCCATCAATACTTGAAAAGCCTTAATCAAACGAACATTATCTTACATTAATTGATAATAGCTTGCTTAATGGTTCTATAAGTAAAAAAGATCCAATTGCTGAAGTTGACTAGGAGAATGAGCTATTGTTTATTATTAAATTATTTGTTTTAATTCTTATGCATCCTCCCTGTTGTTTGAAAAGAGTTGTGCCATCACTAACATTAAAAGACGATTTTGTAAAAGTAGAGTTAGTTATTAAGCTGTTATTACTTTAAATATATAAAAAATTGTAAGCAGAATCTGATTATGAGTTTGATAATTATATATCCTTAAGTGTTATATCACCTTATGTATTTATTACCTGAATTCCTGTTGTTGAATATGTTTCAGAATTTGTAAGTCCATTTAAAACGTTATTATAAATTTAAGATTCTTAGATGGTCACATTAGAGTTATAAACAGAAGATATAAAAATAGGATTAGCTTATGTATTAGCAATCGTTTATTTGAAATAAGAATTAAATAAAATAAGATTTAATAAGCTTATTCTACTTTTTTATTAGTTTTAATTAATTATACTTAAGATAGCGTTATCTATTGCAAAAATATTGCTTGAAGTAAACGTATCTAAATCTAAAGAATTTATATCGTTAAATAGAAAACAACCTGCGTAAGTATTGCTAAATACTTTATCTTGAATATAATCTAATTAATTTTAGCATGATATATTATATAGAGTAACATATTATGACTGTGATACTGTTGAAAAAGCTAGTTCAAATTAATTTTAAACTACGATATTTTAAATCTAAATGCTTTACAATTTGTTCACTTGAAAAAGAAATGTTGTTAATGTGTTAGTATCTGTGTTACTTGATAATTGCGGTACATATGTATTATTAAAACTCTTAAAAGTATTAATAATCAAAGTGTGCATAGGGAGAAAATTAAAATAGTAAATTGCATTAAAAAATAAGTATGAAGCAAATGTGTAAAACTGATTATTCTAAACTATTATGTTATTGAAAGAGAATAATTAATTCTACTAATTAATGCTACTGATAGTCGAGAATATTTATAAATTGCAAAACTTATTATTTTCTATAATTAGATCGTTCACTAAATATTAACTAGCTTAGAAGAGTTGGCCAACATATCCAGATTAATCATGAGAATAATTGTTGCAAAAATTATTTGAAATCGATGCTGAATTTATAATAACTTACACATCATCTTATTAGTTTAACAGACTGAATTTACTATTTAACGCGCAGTTATTTAAAATTACATTATTTAAAGTTATCTATTTTAAAAAATAAATATTAAATTTAAACATTTTTTAAAATAATCTTTTAAATAAATGATAAATCAAATCATATTATTTTGATAAATATTTACATTTTAAGAAGATTTAATTTATATTATTGAATTTTTGAAACTCGAAAAGTCAAGGTCACTGATAATAATATTTGATAAAACAACAGTAGAATTGTTAACAATAAGTGAGTAGCAAGTTGTTGTATTATTAGATGATATTTAATTAACATTATTAATTAAAACTTATCTTAAAATTTAATTGAATTGTAAGCCACACTAATTGTTAGAATCGCTGCTAAAATTAAATATAATGTTTTCTAGATTTATTTGCAATGTAGAATTAAAGTTAATATAGCCAGAAGCATTTAATAAAGTTTAGTTTTAGGATATTAAACTTTTTATTGAGAGGTTGACTAAATTTCCAAAAGAAATAGAGAGAAGGTCACTATAAAGAGTCATTTAATTGGTTGGATCAATAAAGAAAATGGCATCAATTTATTAAATTCCCATTATTAGTTAACTATATCGTTGCATCTTTATTTTATAACAATTAATTATTTTTATAAAAGTAAAAATTAATTTTTACCATTAAAAACGGCATCATTAAACTTTTAGATGTCCTGAAGGGTGAGGTTGTACTGCCTAAACCAAATAAGGAATCATCTTATTTTATTTCATTTGTATTAAAATAAAAATTCATTTAACATTTCAAACAATTGGTAACGTTGAGTAAACATTGTCCAATAGGAAAGTAGAAGTTACTGTATTCATATTATATCCAAAGTACTTAAGTTTCTGATAAATAACTAATGTTAAAAACTTCTTCTCTGTTTTGGTTAGCATTAAATTTCAAAAATGAACTAAATAAACCATCATTTTAATTAAATTTATACAAATATATTTAAGTAGAATATCTGTCGCTTATTGCAAGCAATTGTATTTCTTCTAATGAATTTATTTAATTAGGGACTGATAAAATTTTGTCTAAAAGCTAGGTATAACCTGTTGCTATATTGAAGCTGATAATTTAATAATCGTTGCATACAGCTATCAAGTATATGACATTCCCGTAATTATATAATTAGCCTATTCCAGATTCAAGACATTAGTATTATGCTAATAAATTAATAAATAAATTTAAACTTTTAATAATTTATCATTTTAAATATATAAAATAACTACTTATTGTTTTTTTATACTAAAATTAAGTGAAATTTTATGAATTCCATGCATAGACATTCCCAAGACTATCAACTCCAATAATTTGTTTGCTATGATCTGAATATAGTGCATAACGAGTCTTGTTTATATTATCAGAAAGATTTGTAGAAAACAATTTTTCTGCTTAAAAATTGCAGGGGTTGAGTATAGCAAAAAGATAGTTTTCCTAATTATATTTAAAAGGAAGAGCAATTAATACCCAAGTATTGACTCCATCTGAGTAAGCATCAACATTATGGTTAATCTAGTCTAAATTTAATCCATAGAAATATTCTATATTTAAAAACTATTTTAAGGATAAATAAATAAATGAATAATTAATTAATAACTACTTTATTGTAAAAATATTTAAAATTAATTTACACAAGAGTATTTATTTTCAATCACTTTATTAAAATAAACCAAGCTATTTTAAATCAATGTTACAAAGCAAAGAGGACAATTTTAAACCTTAATAAATGTATTAGGCTGCTGCTTTACAAAAGTATAAAAAGTACTATAGTCATAAAAATCCCCACCAGGGCTATCTTTAATGACTAAAAGATAATAAGCTTAAACTGTAACAAAGTATTTATTTTATTTATATTCCACTTAGAAAATTTTACTAATTGAATTTGTTTCAATATCTATTTTATAATTTTATTAAAAATATGAATCAAATAATTTATCAATTATTTTTCTTTTGAAATTAATCAGAAAAGATTTTTTAATAGCTAAAATTTAATTAATAAATCTAAATTAATCAAATATTAATTTACATTAACTATTTTTTTTTGTATTTGTGATGAATTAATAGATAAAAGTAAAGGATAAAGATCTGTAGTAATAAGACATGTTAGGTATAATAAACTATTAATTTTCTTTATTGTAATACCAAAAAGTGTAAAGAGTTCCAGGAGTTCCAAACGTGAAAGGATTATTATAATTTGTAATATTTATTTAAACTACATTTTTATTTGCATCGAAAACAGGTTAAATATCAAATCTATAGAAGGTATACATATCACTCAGAAATAAGCTTTATTTCTTTTCTGTCTAAACCTTGTAATTTAAGAACTTAACATTATAGAATTACAATTATGAATTTTAGATATCTTTATTTTATAAAATAATAAGTATGTCAAAAAAAAAAATTATAAAAATAAAAAAATGAACTATTTGATTATATATTTATTTAATAATTATATGAGAAATATAAATTCTACTCATGCTGCTTAATACTTAGAATTGTAATTCTGTTTGTGAATGTATAACTTTCAATATACTCATATAGTGAGATGTTCCTACAGCAAATAAAATATCATAGTTCTCAAGAATATCAATATCTTTATACTATAATGTTGAATCTTTTTTTATAAAAGTTTATAATCAATATATTTTATCTGCAATATAAATTATTTACTAGTAATTGGTAAATATCCATTAAATTTAATTTAATTTGAGGTAATATTATAAGACCAAGTCTAAAATCCTAAAGCGTCTAAAGTAGTGAATAAGGCTAATCCATTTTAAAGGATAAATGCTTTTGAAAAAATATTTTATGTAAATATTGAAGTTCCATAAGTACAAACATCAAAATAAAGTATCTATTATAAATTAATAATATCAATAATATTGCTTGAGCAAACTTATAGTGTAAAGATAGCCAAATTTGTGTCCTTTATCAAATAGAAGTCTAAAATTGTTGATAAATATAATGTACGTTCAGCTTTAAGCGTGTAAGGATCAGCTAATATTACTTAAAAATAAGAAGCTGCTAAAATCTTATCAATTTAAGGTAAGTATTCCATCTTTTGAATTATGTAATCCGCTATATTTAATTATCAAACAGTATTTATGTTGATTATACTAGATAAAGTAAAATAATTATGAATACGCCTGACAGTGTTAATGATGTTATCACCAGGTACTGAAATATCGTTATAAAACACAATGCTACCGTTAAATTTATTATCAGAAGAGGTTTAAATTGTGTTAATCAATAAAATATTAGTTTTAGGGATCTTAAGATAATTTTAGATTAAATACCCATTATAAAAGCTAGGAACTAAAAATATAAAAATGTTAAGAATTTAAGAGAAAAAATGATGAAATATTAATACTAGCTACAGTTGTGGGTATTGGACAAGTTTGGCAATTAACACTACCATTTTAGTTGTTAAAAATAAATATAAAGTATAGTATCAAAAGTAGGTTGATCATTTATTTTTTATTGCTTTTTTATACTGATTAGTAAATTAATATATATTTTAAACATTTAGAAATACTTAAGCAATTCATTTCAGATTTTTCAAGAGTAAGAATTTCGTCTACAATGTTTATTAAAAAGAGCTATCTTTTTTAATCTTTATGAACAACAAACAGCTTTTATATTAAACAATATGTTTTTTCTAATAAAATATATAGAATGTGGTTTTTTTAATTTAGATTAATATAACATAATTAATTTTAGCCATGTTGAGAAGAATGTTGATTTTTGTATGCTGTAAATCTTAAGTTGACTTATATTTTCATTTTTTAATTTAATAAAGATGATAAAAAGCTAGCTTTAAACCTGTGATTAGGCTATTTTTTAAATATCCAGAAAGTTTTTACATTTTTGAGTTAATAATTATTTTTTTTACTTTAGTTCAAGTAAACAAAATATTACTAAAGTAAATATGTTGATTTATGTTGTATTTAACAATAGATAGGGAATTGAAGATTTCCTTTTTTAAAAATAAAGACTAATCGAAAGAAACATTTATAAGTATAATTCTATTAATTTTGATCAATTATATCTTTTAATTACCATCTTTGCATACACCTATATCCAGTTTTCTTTAGCTTAAAATTTTTAAATATTTGTTTATATTTGAATAATAATTTAAAAAATATTATCTCCAATATTTAATATGATATAGTAGTAATAAAATTCACAAAGTGAAAGTTTTTTATGCAATAATAATTACTTTTTTTATTTTTTACTAAATAAAAAGTAAGTAATAATTAGATTTTTAATTAGAGAAAACTGATAAAGAATAGTAAAAAAGGTAATATCCATGATTTATTCTAATAATTTAAAATGAACTATAAATAATTCTTTCTTTTGATATCTTATCATATCCTAATATCAAAAAATATTATTTTTTAATATATTAAATTTATTAATTATTCTTTATGAGAAATTTTATTTTTTTTATAAAAATATTTTTTGAAACTTAAATTAATTAAAAATTTCAAGAATTATTTTATTTAGAATTTGCTTTTTAAGTAAATTCTTTAAAATGTTCAAAAAATAAATGATAATAATTATATTTAAAAAGAGTTTCCGAAAAAAATATTTAAATTTAAAAAATTTAATTTATTAATTTCACTTTAAGGGAAATTAAATTATTTTATAAAAACGTTTTTTGAAACTTAAATTAATTAAAAATTTCAAGAATTATTTTATTTAGAATTTGCTTTTTAACTAAATTCTTTAAAACGTTCAAAAAATAAATGATAATAATAATATTTAAAAAGAGTTTCTTCAAAATAAATTTTACTCAGTAAACAATATTTTTTATTTATCTATAAAAATTGATAGAAAATTTGCATGGTAAATAAATTTATTATCTTTAATATAATAAATTAAAATTTGTGATATATCTTTATTTTAAATTTATTAATTAGTTTATATCGAATGTATTAGCCATCTTTGAATTACGACTACTAAAAGTCAAATCCAATAAATTTTGAGGCAAAGAACTAGTAAGGCAATAACTTAAATCATATGGAGAAAGGTTAGTAAACAACATAGCTACTATCAACACTTCCTACACATTCTTACGGAGTTACCTAAGGGAAATATGCCTCTCCCTTTGAAGATACTAAAAAAATAAACTAAAATCAAAGCTAGCTAAGCAATTTATCACCTAAAAATTTTGTTTATCAATAAACAGCATCTAAGCAAAATGAATCCTATCAATCGCCTTAATTCATTAAATCATCATAATCTGCTTTAGCCTAAAATTTCAGTGCATCCAACAAAATTTTAAATAAAAATATTAGTTCTGATATTACAAATAATAATCAAGTTAAAATTAATCAACAAAACTTAACAGCTGCCTAAAATTCATTTTAAAATGATAATGTAAATTAACAATAAAATCAATTAAATTAAATAAACAATAAACCTGCAATATAATAAACCCAACCATAGTTAGTAAGTTATTCTTACTAACCTACATTGAGCTATGTAAGCCAAAATACACCCATTAATACTGTTCCTATTGTGTAAAGCTTCATCTAACCTGTACCAATTTAAGTCCCAAATCAATAGATAATTGTATAAAATCCTCCTAATGTAATTTACGCTTCGGCTAGTGTACCTAGTACATCATAGATAAATTTACTGCCATCAAAAACAAGCTATCTGATAGAATCAAAACCTATTTTATAAACCAGCTAAATTAGAATTTTGTCTCCTTCTCCAAGAAATAGAGTTTAAACAAATGATGAAGATTTTACAAAGCCACTATTTACCAACAAATCCCCTTATTCCAAAAGGTATGATGAATAGAGAAATTAAAGATAGTTAGAATTCTCAAGAGATGATTCTAGGTTAAATAAATTTGAATATAATAGATCATATAACTTATAAAATGATTAGATAAGACAATTCAATTCTTATTAAAGATCTCTTACTAATGAATAGAATTAAAGATCAACATATAGATTTGAAGAAAGAAAGAAATTTGAAGGATAATAAAACTATCAAAATTAAAAATAATATTCTTAAAATGTTTCTTAAGTAGCACCTCCAGCATATGATTACACAAATTACAGCAATTAATATGAGCCAGCAAACAGAACTGCTATGTTTGAGAATAGAAGATTTGAAAATAATTCAAGTACCCCTTACTCAATATTAGCAAGTCAAAAAGTTGTATTCAAAGAAGATACAGATTTTAGAACTAGAAAATTGATAGAAAGTAGACTTGAATAGGATAAAATAGGATACAGATCTCTAGATTAAAGTGGGTTTAAAAGATTCTAAAACTAGTCTCTTTATCAATCAAATATGGTTGCACAAAACAAGATTGACTCATTTAATATCAGACAAAGCTATTAGTTTTTAAATTAAAATAGAGACTTCAATCAAAATAATATAAGACTCTCTACTTTCTAAGATTCATAGAGATTTTAAATTAACGAAGAAGCTTTAAAGGAGAGAGATTTAAATTATATGTTCGAAAAAAGACCTGTAGATCTTGTGAAAGAGTATATGCAAGCAATAATTGATTTAGAAAGAGAAATCGAGAGCAACAGGTAAAAATTATTAAATGATAAATATTTATTATCTAACTTATGAAATATATTTATTATGCTAGAATTAAGATAGTGAGATAGTAAGATTATTCAGTGTAGTTGTTTTATGAAATCTTTGATGCTAATGAGTCTGGATACATAATTGTAGAGGAATTTGTTTAAGGGCTCAAAAAACTAGGCATACAAGCAGAACAAAACGATGTTAGGCTCTTAATTAATCGTTACTCGATAGACAAAAATAATAAAATTGAGTAAAATAAAATTAATTAAATTATTTTTTATTTCTAATTTATAAAAATAAGTTAATAAGAATTCATTAACATGGTTGTGCCAAAGACATATACACATATTGAAAGCATATTTGTGAGAAAGCCTTATATAAATGAAGTAAATTATAATTACCTTTTAAGTATTTGATATAAATTTAATTTTTTAAGAAAAATATGAGAGAAGATACCAGAGAGCTTATGGCAAAGTTAATGAAATCGTTACTTAATTCTGAAATAGTACTTGAGTAGATTAGAAAAAAGATAGAATAAAAATAATTAACTAGTGCCTAGTTATACTCAAGTTTGTGCGAAGGTCCTGAGGACTCAGTAAATAAATAAAATCTGCGTTCATTCTTAGTGAAAATAGGAGTATTTGTTAATAGAGAAGAAATCCCTCAAATTATGCAACGTTTTGATTTAAGAGATATGGGTTTCTTTAGACTTCAAGAATTCGAAGCAGAATTAAGACCTCGCTTCTAATGATTTATTTATAGCAATTTTTCATTATTATTATTATAAATTCTTTATTATTCTATGTTAAAAAAAGCATATTTCAAATCTAAAAAAAATAAAAATTTTAAAATTAATTCTGTTGTAAAACAATAAAAATCAAAAATTTAAATGATTACATTTCTTATAAATTTATTTAAACTATTATTAAATTCCCATCAATTATGGTAAAATATTAAAAGTTTGTAAAAATTGAACCAAAAAAAAATAAACACAACAGTAAAGGGGTAAAAATAATTAAAAAATACTTTGCTTTTTATTTGCATCTTAATTATTTTTCATTAAACAAATTATACTATGATATTTTCAAAAACCTTTTTGTATCTTAAATTTATTAATATTTTTTTATTTTCTGATTAAAATATAAAAGCTTCTTTTATTTATAATAAAAATATATATTTATTTAGGTTATTAAATATGTTAAGTATTCGATGTTTAAAGAATTTATTAAGAAAATAATTAGAATTTAAAACATGAGCTAGAATTTTTAATCCACGAAAGTATTTAGCAAATTTAAATAAAAAATTTTCATATGAAATAGCATATTAAGTTAAGAAATTTAATGATTTTGATTAAATTAAAATAAGATAAAGTCTAAATAAATAATAATCCCACTTAAATGATTGGATTATAATTTGTGTGTTAACATTTTCAAATATTTGATATTTATTTTTTGTATATTTTAAGATGTAAGAAGATAACAATGAATGAATGAAAATAAGCTTGGTTATAAAGGATATTTCAATTAAAAAATAATTAGGTCTAACTTTAAAAATTAATTGTTATTAAATAGATCAAATAATATTGTTCTAAAATTTCAGTAAGTAGCAAATAGAAAAAACAAATAGTAATTGAATCATGATGAATCATAGTCAAAATAGTTAAATGAGGCACAGCTACATAAGCGATAGATAGAATGCGGATTCTTAAAGTATTTAGTTAGATATTTAATTTTTCACTAAAAACATTAACTCATATGAGATGATTAAGTTAGTATTAAAAATACATTTCATAATAAAAGTCGTATTCAAGAACAATGAATAGCTTAAAAATAACCAAACATTCAAAAGAGCAGAATCTCAAGATAATTTGGGAAACTTTTCTCCATCTAATACGTAACGTTCTTTTGTAAATAATAAATATTTGATTAGTTTCAAATTAATGTTAAAATAGAACTCAAGCAACTATTTCTCACAAATCAAAATCATTTTTTGTTAGTCCTAAAAGCATGACAAATATAAACTAGCTTTCCTAGCTGGATAATGAAACTTCCCCAAATTTTAGTTAAAACTTTGTAAATTATTAAATGTTAATGTGAATTTTTAAATATTAATAATTGAATTTTTAAAGGCTAATTTTAGTTAGTTGAGCAATTAAACTCACGTTTAAAGAGGATAGTCAAGTACCCCTCCTTAAGGGTTGATAAAGTTCGTAATTAGAGTGAATATAGATGATAATATATAAGAATTTGACACTGAGCACGATATTAATACAAAATTAGGTTAAGTTTATATGGACATTGCCTAGCTTAAGCAAGTTAAGGTATAAAGCATAGTTTTGCATATAAATGGTAATATTCTACCATCAGATAATACCCCTCTCTATAAACTAGTGTAAGATGGAGACGTAGTTGTAGCATAAACGATATAATAGTATTAGTCGTAAAATAATTAATCCTTTAATGTCTTTAACTCTAGTAAAGCTAATTACAGCATGCACAGTAGTATAAGATAGTAACATTCTCCAATTAATAGAAACAATCAACAACAGTTCTAGAATTAAAAGCCATCCAACAAATCTACTAGCAGCAACTTACAAAGCCCACACAAAAAGATGTAAGCTTCCACATATGACTCTGTCTGTAATAGTTTCTTTTCAATATAATTAAATTTCTATTAATTTTACAGTCAATGATTCAAAAAAAATCTAATAGTCAATTTAATAAAAGAACCATAAATAACCATAAAAAAAGGGAAAGATCGAAAGTAAAAGATATTCAATTAGAGCTAAAAATTAGATTTTTACTGAAAAATTAAATTAATCCAGAATTATT
This sequence comes from Tetrahymena malaccensis 436, assembly GCA_000231845.2. NCBI lineage: Eukaryota > Ciliophora > Oligohymenophorea > Hymenostomatida > Tetrahymenidae > Tetrahymena > Tetrahymena malaccensis. Next base: position 25,697 of record JH720086.1, on the reverse strand, counting down.
TGCACTATCATCAATTTTTTCAGATATTAAATTTATAAGAGTAAGATATACTCTTAATTAAATGCTCGCCACCCATTAATAAACAAATAGAATATTATCTAAATAAAAACATCCTCTCTGATTGCATCAAATAATTTATTTTTAATATTACTTAATAGTGTTATCAACTTTAACAAATTTTACTAATCTAAATAAACATTATTTTTATTTAACATTTAATTTAATGATTATTTTTAAAAAGAATAATAAGCAAATAGATTATCTAATAAATCATAAGGAAATTCTAACCAAAGCCCAGTACAAAGTCCTATGAACTCTTAAATCCTAGATAATAGCTCATTTAACCCTAATTTTATAAGCACAGATCATCAAATGCTTGAAAATTAGCTTGAAATTAACATTTAATCAACTTAAAATTATATCTAGTTATTTGAACAATCATAATAAATACCTGTTATGATCTCTTTAAATACTAAAGGTAACTTTGATGCAAAAGCTTACTAAAGACCACCTATCGATTTAATATGCGTCATGGTAATTAAAAATTTACTTAAAATAAACTTATATATTTTATTTATTAATCAATCGGGTATATAAATTTATACTTCTTATAACAATTTTTCACAAATGTTAAAATTTACCAAATTAAAATATAAAAAACTATTAAATAAATATTCAAAATAATTCGATTGAACTATATTGTTTTAAAAAATAAAAATATGTTGAAAATAGGATAACAGTGGCTCAATGCACGGAGAGAAAATAAATATGTTAAAAGAAACTTTGCTATACCTCATAGATTAGCTTGACGAAAAAGATAGATTAGGTTTGGTATTATTTAACTCAGAGGTTACATTTAGACCTATGAAATCTATGGATACAAATAATAAGCTAAAACTGAAATAATATATTTCTGATATTAGGGCATAAGGAGGTACTGATATTAACTTAGGTATGACAGAGGCATTTAAATTTATAAAGACTAGAAAATATTGCAACCCAGTTACTTCAGTGTTCTTACTTAGTGATGGGTTAGATAGCAAAGCATAAGATAGAGTTGCAGTAACTCTAAAAAATATGAACATTAATGAATAGTATGAATTTTTAAATAAATAAATTAATATAAATTTATTCTTTCTTAAATTAAAGATTTTCTATAAACTGCTTTGGATTTGGTAGAGATCATGATCCCATATTGATGAACTAAATTAGTAAATTGAAAGATGTAAACTATTTTTTTATTACTAATGATATCTAAAGATTATCGTATAAAAATAGGGATCTTTTTATTATATTGAAAAAACAGATCAAGTGGATATGTTTTTCGTTGATGCTCTTGGTGGTTTATTCAGTGTTATAGGATAAGATGTACTGATAAAAGTAAAGAGTGTTAAAGAATTATCAAAAGATGTTAATATAGTCAGAAATTATGGAGATATGTGGCACTTGCTAACTGATTAAGATACAAATGGTGGATGGGAGTATTGTATAAAGCTTAACCATCTCCTTTTAGGGACTTCTAAAGATTATATTTGTGAATTATTTATACCAGCGTTTGCTAATTAAAATTTCGTCTAAAATGGAGCTGAAATGGCATTTATTATAGTTGAAATCACGGCGTTTACTATTGCAAGTTAGCCACAAAGAATAAAAAGATAAGCAATTCTTAATCTTTAAGTTTACAGCTAAAATGCAGCTGTCCCAAAATAAATCAAGGATGTCTACAATAAAGAAGTTTAAATGAATTTCTTACGTGTAAAGGGAGCTAAAGCTCTTCAAGATTGCATAGAAGAAGCTTAAAATAAACGCTATAAATAAGGGTAATAAATTTTAGCAGAACGTTTAGAAGATATCGAGCGTGCATAACTAGGAGGTTAAGCAGAACTTCTCATGCTTAGAAATGATTTAATTGAAAGTAGATAGGCTCTGCAGCCAGGCTACTTTGAAAGAGAGGGTTTACATAAAATTTTAGCTAATCAAAGAGCTCACATGGAACAAAGGAGCAAGGCTAATAATTTAGAAATGGATCCATATTAAAATGATATGCAAAAAGAAATGATTAAACGTCGTATGAGATAAAAACTTGGCTTACCTGAAGAAGAAGAAGAAGTTTAAGAAGAAGTTTTACCTGAAATAGAATCTATTGAAGAACCCTCAATTGATTTATTTAAAACTTTTTGTAAAGCAGCCAAAGATGCAAATGTGTTGTATATTTTAGAATCTGAAATACCCAATCTTGAACAGTATTTTAGAGAACAGATTGAGCCAAAAATGATTTACGATGGAGCTGAATCTTTGTTTTTAAATGATAAAATTTAAGATTGTCTGAGTAAAACTAAAATGCAATCCCTTGTTTCAGAACTTAAGAAAAATGCATCTGATATAGAGTAGGTGAAATAAAACAATGCTGAAGTTTTAAATTAGCAAATATATGGTAAATAATAAAATTATTTAATTTGTAGTTAGTATTAATCAATCCTTTAAAAATAGATGAAGTGGTAAAAGCAGTGCAAGCAGCAGGAGTTGACTTAGCTTAGTTAGTTGGAGGAGATATTGATAAAGTAATTTAATTTTTAGCTGAAAATGGAGCTAGTGAAATAGGTGAAATGCCAGAACTCAGTGAGGAATTTTCTAAGAAATAGCTAAAAGCTATATCAGATGCTTTGAATAGATCCTAAACAAATTAAAAACTAGAGAAACTAGCTAAAATAAAAGGAATCGAGAGCAAAAAGAAATCGAAGCAAGTAGAAAAGGATAGAAAATTGGTTGAAGAAATAATTTAACTAATGAGAAAATCTATGAAAATAACAAATGATTCAGATTTTGAATAAATTGAAGTACTCGTTAAGGATGTTATGACATTTAAAAGCCCTTCATAAAATTAAAGTAAAAACGATTTAGATTACATTCTTGATAAGGAAATCCAAAAAATATAAAAAAATGTATTATACGATCTTCAAGGAGGCTTGTTTAACATAATGACTTTAAAGAATTTTAAAGACTACTTTAAATAGCTTCAACAATCCTCTGAAATAATCAACTGAAAATTATAAATATTATAAATTAGTTTAATTAATAATTTAATGTGAGTAAGAAATTAATCAATAAGAAAATATTTTCTCAATATTTATTTATTTCTTTTTTAATTTTATTTTATTGACTAAATAAATTACTTAAAAATAAAAATAATTTGATTTTAACTTTATATAATTTTTACTTAATAGTTTTTATTAAGAATCTACTTTTCCTGTTTTATGTTTAGAGTATACAAAAATATTTTAAGAGATTGTTACAAAATATTCTTAGAAGAAATTAATGAAACAAATTTGTGGAATTCTAAAAAAAATATCTTAAAATAACAAACCACAATATTTAATTTTATAATAATAAATTATGGCCACAACTAAATATTTTTTATTTTTTTTATTGTTAAATTGTATTGAGTGGAAGAGAATTGTAAGTGAAGTGTTAGCAGAATCTAATGTCCATTAAAAACCTTAATTTCTAAATTAGAATACTTGATTTCGCCACTTATTTCAATCTCTTTTTTTACAGCAAGCTAATTAAAAAAAATCAAAAATTAATTTTTCGCCTTTTTTATATTTTAACTTAATATTAGAAAGTTTAAAATATTGACCAAAAAGCAAAACATATTGCTTCTAATTTAGTAGAGCTTTATATAATTATAAAATAGTTTTAAAAGCTATAGCGTTTATCTAATTAAGAACATCTTAATAAGTTATAAACTAAAATTTATCATAGAATTATACAGGAAAGTTTGATTAAAAATTGTAAAAGATATTTTTATATATGAGAAAAGCTAATACTATGTCATCAAACTCAATTACACAAAATCGCACAATAAATAATAATAATAATGGGAGTTATTCAAATAATAATGGGATATCTCAAAATTCGAATCATCTTCTTTAAGTAGATAATGAATTTAAATGTAATATCAAGGATCATTAACGTGAAAGAATAGATTATATTTGCACATATAAAGATTGTACAGCAGAGAGTCGCTTATGCTGCATGTACTGTAAATAACTTTACCACGGAAGCCACTAAAAGGAGAAAGTTATTAAATTAAAAGAATTTTCATCCAAGGTAGTTGTTGATGCTGAGAAATTGACTAAACGTTTTGAAGAGATGGTGGAAGAAAATGACATAAAATTAATATTTTAGTAAAGGCTTCAAAAAACTGTTAAAGATAAACTAAATGAATTAGTGAAATCATTTTAAAGGTCTATAAAAATATCTAGGGAGAGAATATCAACTATTATAGAATCTACTTAGAACATATACGAATAAGCAGAGAATTAAGATATTTGTGATGATATTCATGAATTTAATAATGAACTTTATAAAATACTTCACCGTAGTTACAAACTTCATTCTAAAGAGGATATTGAGGTTTTAACCAAAATATACAGAAATGAGAATTATAGTGAGTATTTATCAAACTCTAAATCCATTTCTAGGAACAAATTTTTTTATTTTGCCAACGACAGATTGGATTAATATTTTAGCTAGTTAACAATAGAGACTGATAACTTAATCAGAGATTTAGGAGGATAAATTAAAAAGATGGAAGAAATAGTAGCTTAAAGTTAAGGAGAGTAGTAAAATAAGAGTTAAGGATAGACAACCAAATTACCTACCATAGGACGTAATTCATCAGAAACAAGGTTTAATCAAAGAAATGTACCTAATTACGCAAGACCCCGCTCATCAGATAAAAATAAGTCTCAAATATTGATCACTGATCCAGGCTATTAAAATGAAAGATCAGCTCCTAATAAATAGTACATGTTAAAAAGGGAAGTGCTTAATCCTAACAACAATTCATTTAATGGAAGAAACTTGCTAAATTCAATTAGTCAATCAAACAATAACCATTATCCAGTAATGTAAAGGAATACTAAAAGTTATAAAACAGTTAAGTTTGATAAAAACTAAATAGGGAATAATGGTTAAAAGTTTAATTTAAATGATTGTATTCTTCTTCTTGATTTGGAAAATAACAATAAAAAAAGAAATAATAACTAGAGATTAAGCTAATCTAACCTCAACGATTCACTTCTTTCTTAAGATAATCATGAATCAAACATGCCTTTTAGCCCTTTCAAAGATTCTAATTCTAAAAATAATGGAAGTTTCTCAATTCTCAAAGATCTTTAATATGTAGAAAATCCTTAAAATAATAATAATAATAATAATAATAATAATGGAAGTTAAATAAAGAATTAAGACAGCAACTAGAAATAAAATGGTAGCGCTATTAAAGATGTAAATTCTCCAGGAAATTAAATAACATAAAATAATTAAAAGCAAGAGGCTGATAAAAAATAACCAGGAGAACTTGCAACAAAAACTGATAATAATCAAAAAGAGAATCAATAATTAAATCAATAAGGATCTTTGCCTGTTTATAAAATAAGAGACATTTAAAAAGAAAACTAAGAAAGAAATAGACCAAAAGAAGAATGGGTTTAAATAAGCGAAGAGGAAGTACCAGATATTAAGAGCTTAACTGAAACTGCAGATAAGTAAATAGGAGAATTTTAATATATACTTCCTACTGATCATGCAGATTCAGAGTATTCAACTCTGCCAGTAATGAAGAATACTGCTAATGGTTAAATTTATAGTGGATAGTGGAAAGATGGTTAAAGACATGGAAAAGGTTTAGGGATTTTAAACGATGGAAGTATCTATGTAGGTTACTGGAAAAATAACTAAGCTAATGGATATGGAAGAATTATTCATCCAAATGGGAATATGTAAGAAATTTTTTATTTTTATTAAATTTTATACTAATTAGAAAATTTCAATTTTTTTGTTCTAATTCTTATTTTTTGCATCTTAATTAAATAAATAGATATGAAGGTGATTGGATGAATGGTAAAGCTCATGGTAGAGGTATTTATAGGTATCCAAACGGAACCAAATATGAAGGTGAATGGTTTGAAGATTTATATGATGGTTATGGTGTAAAAACATGGAATTAGGGTAGTATATACTAAGGTTACTATCGTAAAGGTAAAAATAAATAAAGGCTTCTTAAAAATATTCAAGATTAATAATTAAAAATAGGATATAGAGATGGAAAAGGAGTATTTACATGGCCTGATGGAAGTAGCTATGATGGATACTTTTATAAAAATTAAATTCATGGATATGGTATCTATAAATGGAAAGACGGAAGAGAATATAAAGGTGAATGGTCTAATGGAAAGATGAATGGAAAAGGTTGGTTCAAGTGGCCTGATGATAGAATTTACGAAGGAAATTATTTTAATGATAAAAAAGAAGGATTTGGTGTGTTTCACTGGCCTAACAATGAAAAAACCTATGAAGGATATTGGCTGAATGACTAACCTCATGGAATAGGGCATATCATACAAAAAAATGGATAGAAGTCTAAGGGTGAATGGCAAGATGGAAAACAAATTAGATGGATACCAGACTCGGAAGATACATCAGCACAAGAAAAAAGGCTTTAACTTTAATTTTCAAAACCTGGTTCAACTAAATGATATTTATAAATAATAATTTACTATTTATTTGTATTTTGTAAATATAATTTAATAATTTATTTGAAATGAAGTTTTACAAAAATACATTTTCAATTTAATAATTTGATGATCTTTTTTTTAATATAAAAATTATTAAAACAACAAGATACAAAGCATAAAATTACTTCAAATAAATATATGTAACTAGCTTTATTTAATTTAATTTTATAATGTAAAGTTCTCACTAAAAAATTTTAATCTTTCATAATTTCTACAACATATTTTAATATTAATTTAAATATTTTTAAGTAACATTTATTTTTAATATATTAGAGTTTTATTCTCAATAAATATTTATAAATGAAATCGTATGGATTAGAGAGATCATCTAATTTAATTATGAAACAAGTAAATTTAATCTAAAATGTGTAATATAATTTGATAAAGTAAATTAAATTTATATTAATATAGAAATTACTTAAATATTTTTACTAAAACATTTTCTCTTTTGTGTACTAATTATCAGATAATTGGTACTGTTATTTTATTGTTTTTAATCAACTCTAATCCAAATTCATTTTTTTAATATATGTTTCATACGCTAATTTCTAGGTGATGTTTGGGTTTTGCATGACTCAAAACTTTCTCAATATCTTAAAAACAAGCATCTAAACTAAATATCTTTGGTATTTCTATTTAAATGTATATGGGATAAATAAAATAAATATCATAAAATGTAAGATTGATAATAAATTTCTGAATATAGAATTTCATGCATTAAATAACTTTTTATATTTGAAAACAAAATGTATGCTTGGTGTGCTCATAATTCTTATTAGTTTTATTTTATTTTAATTTAGGATTTGTTTTTTTATATTTCTTTTATTATATTTTTATTATTTTTTATATTCTTATTCTTATTTATATTTATTGTCTTTCTTATGCTTTTTTCTTCTTGGTTTCTTTTGTATGCCTAATTAAAAAAAATATTTTTATATATCAATTAAATTTTAGAGTAGAGAGATGAGGAGACTTGTTGATTTTATGTATTTTAAAAATAGTTTTGATATTTCACTTCGATTAAATCGAGATTTATTAATTAGAGTCACAGAAAATTTATGCTGGATTTTATTTTAACTTTAAAAACTTTGGTTTGAACGATTTTTCCCTGACTTTTGGGGATTAAAAAACTTCTAGCTAAATTTTCTGTTTCTCTTTTTTGATTATTTTTTTTTCCTTTTTCTAAATTTTTTTAATTAAAAATTATTATAAGAAATCAAAGTTATTAAAAAAAATAAATACAAAATTTAAATTAAGGAAAGGCGCTTAATATCTTTTATTCAGGAATTTAAATTTGAAAATAAAAAGTGCTCGAATATTTTCTTTTGATTTTTCAAATAAAAAAATTAATTAAAAAAACAAAAATCTGTTAAAAAGCATACATAAAAGTAAAAAATATGCAGAAAAAATAAATTAATCGTAGCACCAAAAGACAAGAATTTACAATCCATTTTATTTTTTAATTGCCTTTCCGTTCGGTATATGCTGAACCTTGTTCAGGAGACCCTTGCTTTCTAATTAAATAAGTTTTTGAAAGGTTATTTAATTCATTCAGGAATTTAAATGCAAATTATTTTGCATTTAACTTATTTCTTCGAGGATGCAAAAGTAATATGAAAACACACTTTGAAGTATCTTGCAAAAGAATACATTCTAATAAAGTGAGCATTTTACGCAATGCCGATTTCGGGATAAAGTTCCAATTTCAGCTTGGTAACTCCGAATAGGATTTTCATAATGAAATTGTTGAGAGGAAATAAGAAACATTGCTCCTAAGTTTTTCCTAGAAGTTAGAAAGTAAGTGAGAAGTCAACTTGAATTCAAGGATTGAAAGCTTGGTAATAAGAAATACAGGTGCAGCCAAAGCTCGGGTACAAGTTTTTTAAGCCTGTGTCGATGATGCGTTTTCCCCTAGTAGAGGCTACCACTTGGCTTTCAACATAGTCAGAAATCAATAAAGTTCTTTTCGAAGTTTTTAATAAGAATTTGTATTTTTATCTAAGCCCATAGATAAAAATATTCATTTCTTTTAACCTGTTTCAATTATTAGATAAATCCCGAAGCTAATATGGAACAAAGAACTTGAGACAGTATGAACTATGCAAGCTTTCAAGCGAAATTTTTTAAAATCTAAGGAGAAAAATTCTAGTCTACAAAGCCCAGTTTTTCAAAAAGTTAGTCTTTTCCCAAATAAGATGTTGACCTAGTCCGTCTTCTAATAATTTTATATTAACTAATATAAAAATAGGCCATTTTGAAGAAAAAGACACTTTAAAAAAGATTTAATAAAAAAAGTAAATTACAATAATGAGAAAAACTCAAATAAAAGAGCAAAAAACAAGCAAACAAATAGCACAAAAAAAACCTAACAAATAGCAAATAAATAACACAATTATAAAAAATTAAAAAAACAAAAAATAAACTAAATATAAATTTATAAACCCAAGTAAGAAAATAAAATAAAGAATCAAATAAAAGAATAAAACAAATAGATTAAATAATTAAAATAAAATAAATCATTTAAATATAAATATAATATCTTAATTGAAAAATTCAACTATTACCTTTGATTTGCTTTTACGTGCTTTAATTTTTAATTTTTTAATCTAAAGAGAAATTATTATAAAAATTTTTTCTAATAATTTTTATTTGTAACAAGATTAAGATGATATTTTGAAATTTTTTCGAGCAAATTATCTTTTTTAATTTCTATTCTTAGAATTCGAAAATAAAATGAAATCGTCAATAAATAATTTATTAGTAAAAAATTACCAAGTAATTACTTAAGATAAAAAATATTTTATAATTCATTTTTAATTACTTTTTAGGAGATAAAAGATTCAAATTAAAACTAAAGAACATTTTTATCAATTCATTTAGGTCTTTTATATGTAAACGTTTTCTATTTTTGGAATGAATGTCTATAACTGTTTAAAATATCTATCTAATCTGTGAATTATTAAATAAAAATTTACTAACAATCAAAGAATAGAATTTTATTTGATTACTCAAGATTATGAAATACAAAAATGAAAAAAATTATAAAATATATTAGTATATTTGCTTTAAATTACAAAAAGTAAAAAATAATCATTACTCTGAATAAAATTTAATGTAAACAACGTTTTTTATTCATATTTTTCAGTTGTAAAAAATTCAATGATATATTTTTTACTTCAAAAGCATAAAATCTGGTTAGAAAAAATTTTTTTCGAGAGATATGTATATGAAAAAGCTCTAAATAGGAATAGAAAAATAAGAAAAATGCAATTTTTTTTTCAATTTATAAGGAGTTTACAGAGACGCTGTTAAGAAATTTTAAGAAATGAAAGATAAACATAGAAAATTAAATTTGTTTGATTGTAGAATTTTAAAATTGAGATTACAATTTATTTTTGATATGATTTTTAAATTATCTTTAATCAAAAAAGAGATACTTTAAAGATACTGTAAAGTTTTACATTATTTAATATTATCATTATAATAATCAATTATTTTAATTACGTTTTCAATTTATAATTTCAATATTTTATTACACTTTCAATTAATTTCCAACGATTTAAATAATAACCACGAATCAAAAATTATTTAATAATTAATAATAAAATCAAAACAAAATAAACAAACTAAAAAAAACCTTTTCTCTGCAAATACTATTGACTCAGCTCTAATTTACAAATGGAAGATCAAAACAACAACAATAACAATAAAAAGGACATTCCTAAGTAAGATATTTAATTTTAATTGCTATTAATAAATCCTCTTTTAATACTAGAATTGGACCTAAGCTCTAAAACAATAAGTAATGCAACAAGAAGTCACAAAACAGTACTTTGATGTTTCTCTCTACCTCTAAAATGGAGCAAGAAGAAATCCTAAAAGAAAAAAAAATAGAGAAGGCTAAAAAGAACTTAAAGGTGGGATTCTCTAATGGCTAAATAAGCTGTGAAAATTAAACTAAAAAAGTGAATTACATGGAGGAAGATAAAGAAGAAATAACCTATTATGAGGAGTAAAAAGATATTATGGAGGAAGATGAAGACGACGATTCTTATAGCAGTGAAGAAGAAAACTAACATTTTGGCTAAAACTTTAACAGCGATAAATAGCGCGACAGATAATGGAGGTACAACTAGATTTATGGAGATTATGAAGATTTCAATCTTCTCAGTTAACAAGTAAGCACCTGTTTGATTGCTATTTTCTTCTTTATTGTTTGCTTGATTTAGTTTGATTATATTAAACTCTTTGAGACAACTAAATTACTCAGTATTTATTAGTTTGTCATCAGAATAATCAGATTAGTTTTTGTTGTATCTTTTATTAATTCAAAAGATACCTTAATTTAAAAATATTTTTTCTAGAAAAATTAATAATCTTTTTATGATCAAAGGTTGATTTATCAAATTGCCTCAAGAACCATAAAATACCCCCAATTCTGAGATCTAAAATGGTTGATTGGATGATTGAAGTTTTTGGTAATTATAAACAAACATCATCAGATAAAACCTACTTTCGTGCAGTTGGTCTCCTCGATTTATTTTTTAAGAAATAACCAAAGTAAATTTAAAAATTATTTTACACCTGAATTATAATTATAATTAAATATATATATAAAATACTTTCTAAATATTTTCTCCAACATTTAATCATCCTAAAAATTAAATACATTTTTTAATGTTTTGCTTAATAGAAAACTTGTCGAATCAGATGTTCACTTATTTGGTATTGCTTCAATGTTCTTAGCCACAAAATAAGAAGATATTTCTCATATCAGCCTTGATGATATCGTAGAAAAAGTTGGACACAATAAATTTACTGAGTAAATAATATTTTTATGATTTACTTCATTTAATTAAAAAGAACAGTTTGATATCAAATACTTTTCATTCTAATTATTTATGGTTTTTCTATTTCTACTCTAAACTGTCTTTAAAATTTAACAACAGGAAAAAGATTAGAGAAGCCGAGTATGAAATTTTAAAAACTATTGAGATGAAAATTGATTTCCCTACAACTCATACTTATCTGACTCGCTATTTATATAAAATATTCTCATCTGAAACAAACTAAACAGTCTTGTAGCTTACCCACTTTTCACTGTATATTTTGAAGTAATGTGTTCATGATGACAAGTTATTGGATTATAAATCACATATTCTTGCTTTTTCAGCAATTGTGGTTTCAATAAAAGTCTATTTTTCCAATTTAAAAGGTGATAGTATTTCTCCTTATAATGATTTGGTTTAATAAGAAGTTTACATAGTAAATAATTATTTATTTTCAATATAATAACTCATTTCTAAATTTGTATTTTATATAAAAAAGATGGAAAGGATTTTTGAGCTAATATGCAAATCTGAACACCAAATTGCTTAAGAATGTATTAAAAGAGTTAATAACTTTTTCTTTTCTTTTAATGAAAGGTACCCCGAACTTAAAAATCTTGAGAAATTCCACAATTGAAATCTATAAACAAAAAATAAAACAAACTATGCTTAATATGAGCTATAAACTCATAAAAAACATAGAATTTAATTTTCCAAATCACTATTCATATTAATCCATAATTTTTCAGTCAACTGCTCTTTAAATTGTTGATTCATCACTATTATATAGATAAATTATAAATTTTATTCACTTTTGTTAACCGATTATTAGTTATTCATTCATAATTATATATATATAAATATATATTTGTAGTAAATATTTTTTGATCAATTTTCTAATAAAGCTCACTTAATGTTTTATAGATTATTAAATACTATTTTTAAGATTTTTAAAAATGTTAATTTGATAAATCAAATTTTATTTGCTGTTATTATAGTTGTTTGATTATTTATTAAATAAAAGTTAATAAGTGTTGAATAAGAATTTTTTAATTTTATAAAAAATATAATATTCTAATTTTGTATAAAAATTAAATTTGAAAGAAATATTGGATTTATTAGTACAATATTTAGAGCTCAACATAATATTAAGACAGATTTTTATATGATCAATATTGTTTTTTCTTAAAAAAATCAAATTAAGTTTTTTAACTTATTGTGAAAGTTAAAAATAAATTTATAGATTTTGTGAATATTTAATTATTTATTAAATATTTTTAAATTGGTCAACTCCATAAAGCTAAAAAAGAAATAACATATTTGCATAAGATCAGTTTGAAAATTGAAATACCTAATTTCAACTTAAAAACTGTATTAAAAAGTAGTTTATTTTTTCATTTTTATCTTTTATAATTTTAAATATTTAATTAAATTTCTTTTATTTAATGTTATTAAATTAATATTTTGCCTACTAACAAAAAAAGTATAAACTAAAAATATTTACTAGAATTAATAGAAGTGAAAATTAATAAATAGATTTTTTAATGTAAAAATCCTAAAAAGTAAAGTTATTAATAGTTGATTTTCATTTATAAGATACATTTTTATGAAAATATTTTTTTTAGAAAATAATAAATTAGATTTATCTTAAAAGTATTGAAATGACTAATTTTTTTAAGGATCAAATTAAAAAATGTGATTATTTTTTAATCGCAAATAAATATTTATGACATTTACCAATAAATTGCATTTAAAGTACTAAAAAAAATAAGAAATATCAAGATATTTTTTATTTGAATTGGTCTAAATGAAAATATTTTTTAGAATCTAATATTTTAGTGTTTTTTTAAATGAATGTCTTTAAAATTGTTTAAAAAGTAATTTAATGATACTATCAATTTATGGCCTATTTCTTTGCTATTGAGTTAAATTTAAAATAATAATAGAATATTTAACAATAATATTTCTTATGGATAAAAATCAAACGTCTATTGTTTAATGTATTTTAAATAAATGATCAGTTAAGTTAGTCGTTTGTTTTTGATTAGTTTACAAAAGGATAAATGCTTATTAATAATTGTTATCAATTTAAAATATCTGCCTTAAGATTTTTTATGTTTTTTTGACTTAGTTAGCCATAGAGAGAATTTTAAAAATTAATTGTAATGAAAAGATGTAATGAAAAAATAGAATGTATAAAATTTGCCAGCTATTAATGATTTCGATTTTTGTTTCAAGTAAAATATATAGAGTTATGTTAGCTTTTGATTACTGTTTCTACTATATTATATTAAAGTAATTATAAAATTAAAAAATAAAGTTAAGAGTGAAAGTTTACAAAAAACAGATCAGCAAAATGAATTCTAATAGTGAAGCAAATAAGTCTTCAATCATGAAAACCAATAATAATTATGATGATATTCTTATTGCTTAAAAGCCAATAAGTAAAGTATTCAATGCTTCCAGAAGAAGTAATCCATATAGCCAACTAATTGATATCATTCATTCATATAATATACTAGAGAAAATGATGTATTTGATCATAATATTTTTCCTAGTAATCCCAATTTTTCAAACAATTATTAATTTTTATGTACATTTCAAGCTCATAAAGAATAATACCGTTTAATTTATAATAAGTATGACTTTATTAAGCTGCAAAGTTGCTAAGTTTAGATAGAAAATCCCGTAAAGAGTCAAATAATCTGAAAATCTATTTTTTTTATATGTAATAATGTTATTCGATATTGATTATGTTTATCTCATAATAAAGTATCCTGAGTATACGCAAGATATTATCCTTGAGAGATCAAATTATCTAATAGAAAGCAATTTATTTATAAATTACACATAATATATGAGCTACTTGATATCACTAGGGAAAAAAAATTATTTATTATCAGACTTTTACATTTTACTCTTTGTTTTCTCTTATGCTTTTTCGCTTTCATTGCTGAGATACAAAGATTATTATCCAAAGCAAGAGGGTTAAAGTTTATTTGTATATCTTTGCCAGAAGTAATTTGCTCTTGCTAACCTACACATTCTGTCGTTTATGATTTTGCTCATAGCATTCATCTTATTGTCATTGTAGTCTTTCTAGATTATTATAAGCTATATAGTTTTCTATTCTTTGACATATATGTTTTATTATTTCTTCTATTCTGTCAGATCTATGTTTATATATGCACCGATAGATATTCAATTGGATGCTACTAATATAGCTGACTCTAAAGTGCTTGAAATAGGACTCAAGCCCTTTTACAAAAGACACTAATTTTGGATTCTATAAAAGTCTTCAGTTATTGCTCTCTATGTATATAAAATTATAAAGTTTCTGTATTTTAAGTAGAGTTATATAACATTCTACTACTGCTTCATAAATTGTGTAATAATAACTATCTCTATTATAAGTTTAATTTTTTTGTACAGCTATTACAAATAGTAAAAGAGGTTTCTATTTGGAAAGAATAGATAGTTTTTAGAAATATACTCTGCAAAGGAATTAGAAGCTCTGATGATCAAAGATTTGGGAGATAAGAAATAATTTGCAAATATTAAATTCGTTCACTTTTTTAATTAAAGAGATTAGCAACCTAAAATATCTTTGATTGTAAATTGTTTGTTTCACAACTTTAGAAACGCACAAATCATATTCAAGGGATAGCATTACTAACGTATCTACATCTAGTAAAATATTAGTAAAAATAAAATAATTAGTCTCTAAGATCTTTAGCAACTTCAGTATATAAACAATTCATAGTAGATTGTTGATGGCATACAAGAAGTTAAAATATAATCATGGCCATTAAGATAAAATCAGAAAATATTCCACTAGTTATTAAAGAATGGTTGTACATTTTCAATAACTTTCAAATGTAATGATATCTCAAACATTGAATATTTAACTTACAATAAATATATTACTACATTATAAAAAATTAAACACTAAATAATAGCTTTTTAAAATAATTTAAGTTTCTACATAGTAAATAATCCACATCAAGTTCTTTATGATTTGTATGATTGATATTATATAATTATTTTAAAAGAAAATCAGTTAGCGAAATTTATTTACTTTTGCTAACATTTTCTACAAATTTAAACATATTTATATCAACATCGAATTTTTATTGTTAGTCTTTATTTCAATCTTTAAAATGAAAGAAATTTTTTGACTTCAAAAATCTCTATATTTAGATTATTTTTCTCTTTTACACTTAATCAAATATTATTATGATTATAAATATGCAATATTTTCTTACACTAAAAAAAAGAGATTCTAAATATCTTAAGTTACTTTTATTATTTACACAGACATAACAAATCAGATCTCAAATTTTCTAATCTCAATATTTTAATTATTTTTTTACTTATAGCAATTACTTACAATTATTTGAAAACTAATTATTAATTAAAATATTTAATTTTTAAAATTTTTTATAACAAATTTATTTTTTTAGAAATTTTGATCGAAAAAAGATTGTGCTGTGTTTGTTGGTTACTAATTAATAATTTTTTATTTGGCTTTTTAATTTTTAATGGATAATTATTTTTTGTTTAGAAAGGTAAAAAATTTTAGTGGACATTAGCAATTAGCTGCTTAAAATTAAAATTATAACTTTAATTCATAATTATTGTTTAGCAAAAAGTTGAAAAAATACAAGAAAGATATAGAAATCAGATAGATTTATCTAAAAAGGATTAATTTTATTAAATTATACTTTATAATAAGCATACTAATTATATCAAAGACTATCAAATTTAATATTTACTAACATGAAGATATTAATAGTAAATGGGTACCCTGATACAAAAGAGGGACTTCAATCTTTCTTAGGATTTAGATATTTAGTTTAAAAAATATTCATGGAGTAAACTATAATAGTAGATATGGATACAGAATTTGTAATTAGAAAGATAAATGAACTAGATGATGTTTTATATGAATCAACGAGCACAAGCATTAAAACTTCATCTGGAAGGAATTTTGATAATTTTGATATGATTTTTATCACAGGTGATCCTTACTTAAGGCCTTGGAGTAAAAAATGCTAAAATGCACAAATTTTAGTTAGAATGTGCTTAAGAACTCGTAAGTTTTTATTTGCTTGCAGTTTTGGAATGGAAACTCTAGTCTTTTAGTCTGCAGCTAATTTTGATCGCTCTGTTAATATAATTAATGGTGATGAAGGTGGCCGTCTTACAGATATGCCCTAATTTTCTAGTCAATTTTAACATTTATCCAGTATGGATTTCTTTTTGGAAAACACCACTGGCGATTTATACTAATTTAGTAATGACAAGTAAGAATGGTCTACTAAGATAAACACTGGTTTCCACAACACATTAGCAGCTCAAACCTATTCAACTATTGGAAAATTCCTTGTTAAAGGTAAATTAATACTTTCAATAAATGAAAAAACCTTCAAAGAATAATCCACCATTTTAAAAATTTGAAAACTATTCTAAAAATAGTTAACAAATTAAATGTGTTTATATCAGAAATTTATTAGTAAAGTGTGATATTTAACTAACTATTTTTATAAAAAGCCCCTATTTATAGGCCTAAGAATAATATTGAAAGCTCAAATATCAGCAGTTAATATGTTTCAAAGAATACAGAATCTATTTGCTATGTTAAGAAATAATATATTCTTCACTGGGCCTTTTAGGATTTGCCAGGTACTCACTTCTTAGTTTAGAAGAAGAGCAAGTGGGATATTCACCCTTTTTCTTTTACAAACTCTGAAACTACTTTTGTTACTTTAGCTGAATCTGATTCAGGTCCTTTGATTATTTAGTTTGGAGACTATATTATGGCTTGTTAGTTCGAGGTTATTCCAAAATATTTTGAGTCTCTCATACCTTTAAAAAATTTTATTTACAATAAACTTCTCATGATATCTGAAAATAAACAATCTAAGATTTCTATTTTAAATGTTAACTCAGCAGTTTCTTCTTCAGATATAATGAGAGACATAAGGTTAAGAGATGAAGCTAAAAATTAAAGATCTCTAAAGTTTGATAAAATTGTAGGAGAAAGAACATCTTCTGCAAAATAATCTTCAAACAGAACATTCAGAAATAGCGGTTTTGCTGCTACTTCAAAAAATATTGGGATTATTGTTTCTTAAAATGCTGTGGGAAATCAAATAGTAAAGGCTAACTCCTCTAAAGATTTGCACAGTGTAAATAAAAATTTTAATTGTAAAAAAATTTATTAAAAATTATTTTATTAAAATAAAGCTTAAAAAGAAATTCATGAGCATTCACGAAGAAGGCGGCTCAAAAGTTCTTAAAGAATACAGAGATAAAATAAATTAGCAAGAAAATCAAAAGATTAGAGGAAATTCTAGCCAACCAAAGCAAGATGAGCAATCTGGATTACCTTCTTTTGAGTAGCTGCTCTAAGCACGTTTGCAAGAGTTAGGACTAGGTGATGATGAGGAGCTATTAGATGAGGAAGAACCAATTACTAGAGAATAAGTAAGAAGGTATCTTCACCCATTTCTACATAAAGAATATCTATACGAGACTACAAAATGGATACCTGGCTCATTAAAATCTAAAGAGAGAAAGCCTGCTATCAGAGTTAAATAAGATGATCTCTTTAAAGGGCATTTTCATAAATAAATTAAAGAGGAAAAATCATTCTTAAATAATCAAATTAGATCTTCTTCTGTACTATCTAGGAAAGGTTCATAGCAGAGTTTATCCTCAAATATCTCTAAAATACCATCAATACTTAACAATGATCCTTATAAATCGTAAGAAGAACTGTATAGAGAATACTATAGAAAAGAATCATAAAAGAATTTAGGTCCAAAAAGTTTTGTATTTTCAATATAAAAATCTAAAGTTCATTCTAACATAGACCCTAATTTCATTCCTAACTATGTTAATTAAACTCCTTCTAAAACAACTGCTAAAAACCACTAATATAGGGATACATAAAAAAAGAGCTGGGTTGGAAACTAAGACTTCTTGCTTATAGTTTGAGCATTTAAATAAATAAATTTATTTAAAAAACAATTTTAAACAAAAAATTCATATTCATTACTAACTAAGAAGAAATCAATCAGAATTGTATTTAGTACCTAACTCA
Source organism: Tetrahymena malaccensis 436 (assembly GCA_000231845.2). Lineage (NCBI taxonomy): Eukaryota > Ciliophora > Oligohymenophorea > Hymenostomatida > Tetrahymenidae > Tetrahymena > Tetrahymena malaccensis. Next base: position 7,179 of record JH720086.1, on the reverse strand, counting down.
ACTATATAAAGTACTAATACTCAAGAGCAATTTCAAATCACAAAAATGAAAACGCCAAACATTTTTCTTGTAAATAATAACAAAAATAAAATAGTAAAACCTAAAAAAACTATTTAAATAAATAAAATATAAAGTAATTTAGCTAAAACTAAAATAAATACAAATTGTTTATATATAATATAAAGTAATTAATTAATTAATGGACATAGTTTTATAGAACAAGATTTTGTTCATGTTTACATTAAGTTTTATACATTATTTCTTACAAATTCAGTTCAATAATTATACATTTACTTTTCTTTATTTGTAGAAAATTATTTATTTATTTATTTATGATAAATTTTGTAAGTGTTGAATAAATCAATCAAATTTAGTTTAATTTTTTCAAGATTATATTTTTTTTTATTTGATTGAGGTTAAGCATATATTTTTATTAATAATTGTTAAATCTTTTATTAAATAGAATTATTAATTAAGTTGATTAATTTTAATCAATATTAATCCCATTCCATGTTACCTTCCTGCTATGATTACACTTTAGTTTCTGCTCTTGTATCTTAATTATCTAGAGAAAGATACGATTCTACATTTTTAATTTTCCTGCTTTGTCTTTAAGTGAAGCGCTATTTCAAATCTTCATCTTCATTCTTAGATGAACTTACACATTCACAGCCGAACATCTTTAATGATACTATAGCATAAAAAAGGGAGTTCAAAAATCCTATAGATTGACTTAATATGTATAAAATTATAGTGGCATCTTCAAAGTATTATCCAGAATATTCAATTATTCTTATCAGAATTAAAGGTATCTAGCAAAATAAAAGGATTAAAGGATAAAATACTAGCTTCATTATTTCACTATATGATATGTTTCTATATTTTTATCTATTTTAAAAGTAGGCTTTTAGTACTTTATAAATCATAACTATATTAAATATAAGACCAACGGTTTGTGGTATGTAAAAATATATCATTTATAGCATTTGGGTTATCAAAGGATTATCGCTGCACACTGTACAATAAGTTTCTTTGTAAGGGTCGTTATGTCCAACTAATTTAAATACAACAAACACTAAAGAACACAAGAAGGGTATCAAGTAATTTCTTTTCCAAAACATTTTGAAGGCAGATTTTTTATATAATTTTACCTCTTTAACCATCTGCAAGTATAGTGAGTAAGATATGCTTGTAGTGCATATACATGAGCTTATATCGAAAGTCTAAATATATACAGCTTAAATGTAGCATAGCACTCCGTCTATATATGCGTTACTATCACTGAGCATCCAAATAGACCTAGATAAAGCCACAAAACAATATAACAAATCGCTAGCGCAAAGCATAATAACTAAATCATGGGAGAAGCAACGAAATTTTCTATTAAAAATATACACCAAAATGACTGTCAAACTTGTTATAAATGATAAACCGCTGACAGCTGATAGAGCTATCAACCCATTTGTTTAATCTATTGCCATAAATTTAAATAAATTTATAGATTATGGTTTGATATTTGAATTGAATTTTAGAATAAATAAAGTTGCCTAGTTGTTATCACTTTTGATTAAACTTTATTTTAATTAATGTTGAAATCTTTTAAGATTTTTAATTTTTACTTTTTTTTGATTATAAAAAGCATATTAAACAAATATAAAAAATATTACTGCAAGTGAATTTGAAAAACTTATGTGTGTGTTAATAGCTCATGACTAAGTTAAAATTAGCAGGTACTAATGTATTAAAAAAACAATTTGAAAAGACTCTTTATTTTTGCATTACATCTTACTTTTTTATTAAATTAGATAGCCTTTCAGCCTTTCCATTTGAATTTCTTGATAAAAAAACACCTATTTCTATAAAATAAACAAATAAATTTCATAACGTTTGACTATCATCTTCATTTGAATTTAGGTTGAAAACAATCCAAAGATATCTTCTCTTTAGGAAGTATTTGATAACTAAATACCACAAGGTACCTTTTTATTAATAAATTTTTAATTTGTAAAAGAAATTAATTGTAGAGTATATGGATGTTGTTCTAAATAAATTTATTTGTTACAATTGATTTTTAATAAAAGATTTACAAATTTTTATTTTATCTTTTCTTATTTCCTAATCTAATTTAAAATATGGTTTTGTTAAATTTGTATGGGATTTTATATTATTTTGCTAAATTTTTATAGAGAAAACAACAGGATATAATTTTTACTATTATATCCTAGAAAAATCATTCTGTTTACTCAACATATTTTTTTTAAGTTAGCATAAATCTTTTTCTTACTTATTATAATTTTAGTAATAATTATAAACACAAGCATATTTGGTATTTAATGCTAGCTTAACTTGATCTACTGCTAAAAATGGTATGTTAAATAAAATTTACTATTTATCTAAATTAGTTTTATTTAAATTGTGATTTTGCAAAATAAAATATTAAAAAATAGTTTATCTTTATAGAAAATTTATTTGTTTTTAAGAATTTCTATTGAAAAAAATCAAAGACATGGCAAGTTTGAATGGAGCCTGCAGGATATAGTAAAATAATTAGAATTATTTAAGTTAAGATGTAGATTTCAATTTTATGAATTCAAAAAATAAAAAGATTACTGGATTGTTTTCTAAAAGAGATATCTATTGATAACTTTACAGATAATGATATTGCTTAGGCTAGAGAAATGAATGTAGAATTAGAGTATATTTTTAAATATATTTCTCACATATTTATTTTTTATTTGAAGAGAAGAAGGGTTTAAATCTAAGAATTTTGAATTTAGTAAGTAATTAATTATCAAATTAATGTCTAATGTTAACCTTAAAAAAATATCTCTGACTATGAAGTAAATATTTTTTAATGAGACTGAAATTTAATATAAATTTTAGAAAATAAAACAACATTTAAAGCTTGTGGAAGGATCTTTAATCTAAAATTAATGAATTAATCAATTTAGAGTATCTTTATGTTGATTTGAAGTAAATATTTATTTTTTTAGAGTATTATTGAGTTTTTATAGGCATAATAATTTAGGAGATAGCTGCTTTTTACCTAGTTTTATGAAAACTAATAATTAAATTAAACATTTGGAGTTGTTACTTGGCAATAACCACATTTCTGATAAATTTGTGACTAATTTAATAGAAAATTTAAATAATAAAACTTAACTCAGTGATTTATTGTTAGATTTTTCATACAACATCATTAAAAAGGAAAGTATATATTTAATCACCTAGTGCATCAGTAATAACCTGATTAATCTCTCTAAACTAGCTTTATATTTAACGTAAATATATTTCTTTTAATTACTTAAAATATAAATTTAATTTTAAAAGTGGTAATAATGGATTCAAGAACCAAGAAATCAACATAGACTTAGGATTTTTATCAAGAATTAATAGCTTTTACGTAGATATGGCGTAATTAAAATAAAAAATATTAAATGATTTTTAGATTTATTTTAATTAGTGCAGTTAGGCTCAGTGATGACAATTTTATCAAAATTCTCAGCTGCTTAAAAAATGCAATTTCTATAAATGATATTTATTTCGTATTTAAGTAAAATTTAAATTAAATTAAAATTGTTTTACTTTAATTTATTTAATAAACAGTAACAATAATATCTCTTAACAAGGCTTTTGTTACCTCAAATAAATAATAAAATAATATGCTCAGAATTTGTCTAATTTCGAGATTAATTTAAGGTAAATTTTAATAAAAATTTATTTCTTTTAAATTAAATCTTTGACTTATTTATCAGAAGCAATTCATATGAAGCAACCACTTAAGAAATGAATGAACTAATATTTATTTTGTTAGAAAAGCCTTATGTTTCAACAATTTAAGTTAATGATTAAAGGTAAATTTTATTTTAGAATTAAAAAATTATAATATTTTTAAAACTAGATATTTTGAATTATTGAACTCCTTCGATCTAGAAATTTAGTCAAATATCTTATAACATACTGCCCTTTAAAAGCTAAAAATTTCATTTTAATGAAAATACTTAGTCCTAATTATTGTTAACTAAAGAGTAATTCAGGCAAAAATACTCTTTATAATTATTAAATGAGATATTTTAATTTAGTTTAGTATTCTAATTTATAGATGAATATTTTTATGTATGGTGTTTATGTTTACTTCGCTTTTTTCAGTTGAAAGCTAATTAAAAAATTTAATATAAATTTTTGCATTTATTTCAAAGCATAACAAACAAAGAAATTATTTAACTTAAGTGTTAAAAAAGAATTAATTAAAGATAAAGCTGCAACAACCAGACAATAGAATTTAGAACATTTTTCAAGCAATTTAGACAATTTATTATGAAGAAAACTCCTCTTCAAATATTATTTATAATAGCTACTTATTTCCTCTAAGCAGTGCTCTCTGATACAATAAAATAGCAAACAATCACAGTTTAATTTTATTAAAACCAAGTTAATTATGTTTTAGATTCTACTTTGTTGAATTTGCAATTTTCAACAGATTTACCAACAATAACAACAGATATTTTATAGAATGCAATAGACATAAAACTAAAAAATTTAGTTAATAATGTAGATTTTACTTGGCAAGTTATTAATAAAGTATCTAACAATTTATTTCAAATAAAGATAAATTATAATACCAGCATCTATGTAAAGTAGCTCTATCTCTATTTTATCAATCCTTATGCTATTCATGATTAGAATTCTAACTATCTGAGCCTGGATTCTTACACTATATCTGTAAGTGTAGGACCAGTCGTCTTCTTTTAAAGTTATGAAAACACAGAAATTAATGTGATGAAATTAATACTCTTTATAGCCATTTGCTTCTTTTGTGGATTTTATGTTATCATTTATACCTTTAGATATCTAAAAGAAGGACTTAATCTTTTTTGGGCCTTTGTAGATCTAATACAACTATATAATTTATTCCTCTTTTTGGATACAAATCACTTTGAAAATGTTAGCAAATTATTGAAACAATGCAATATTTTAAATTTCTGGTACATAGATTTCATAAATAAGTATTAAAATACTACTTTTATGCAACATGCTATTGAAAATCCATCCATTTCTGCAATCACTAATTTGCCATATCCCTTTATATCAAATTAGTACACTTCATATTTTATTCTAAACGCATTCTTTCCACTCTTTATTGTAGGAATAGGTATTTTGCTTATGCTAACATCATTAATAGTTTGTCCTTAATCCAGATTTTAGATTCAAGGAGTTCTTCGTAATCTTGCATAGTTTTCGCTTCTCATTAGAGGAACTCTGATATCTTGTTGCTAAATATTTATTAGTGCTTTTCTTTTCTTTAAAAATTTTACAGGTATCATAAATATTGTAATATGCATTGTCACTATAGTTTTCTATGCTCTTTCCATTCTAGCTTTTTCTTACGTATTGAATATTGGGTAATCTATTCCTCTAGCCGAATAACAAACCAAAGATAAATATGGTAAAAATATTAATTTAGAAAATCATTTAATAATTTTAAATAAAATATCATTTATCATGGAACAATTTAATTAATTTAAAAATTTTTTTTACTTAAATTATTTTTATAAAATATCATTTTATTTCATAAGATATTATATGAAATTATCTTATTTAATAAAAAAGGTAGTTTATATGAAGGTTTAATACTTAAAGCTGTCTTGAAAAGAAATTTCAACATCTTTTTTATGCTAAGAAAAATAATTATGGCTATTTTTATAGTATTTTTAGATAATAAGTAGATGCTACAGATGATATTTGTTTTGGTTGTTTAAATCATTTTCATGGGTTTGATTTCTTCTAAACTTCCTTATGAATACATTAAAAACAATATATGGATGGTTGCATCTGAATTTTTTTTATCTGGATTTTTGCTTTTAATGAGTGCATGGGTAGTATTTGATTACCTAGGAGAAGATTTTATATTTTTCTCTAAAAGATTAGCACTTAGTTGGGTCATCTAAACAATAATAATAATGTCTATATTTTTTAGATGCGTTGGAATAGTATAGGAGTTTTTTTACATGCTTGAAAAGGAAAGAGAACAATAAAAACTTAATCAAAAGTAACAAGAATAGTCAGACTAACTTATTTTAGATGAAACAACAGGTGTAAAATAGAAATTAATTTTATATCATGAACATTTAAGAGGTATTCCTTAAGCAAATCCGAATGAAGATGTTGAAAATCCTGATGATTTCTAATATATCGAAATGCCTGATATAAATGAGCTAATAAAAGAAGATTAAAAATTATAGTAAAAAGAAAATACTATCTAAGGATAATAACCATAATAATTTTTGGTATATAACGAGGAAAACAATAATAATGAAAATAACAACAACAATAATAACAATAACAACAATAATAATCATGTAAGTGATGATGACGATGCTAATACATAAAATTAACATTGATTTATTGATTAAAAAGAAAGAATTCTATAAGAATTCATTTACACAGCTTTTCAATATTTATTTTTATGTATCTGATTTAGTCTCTAAAACTGTTGAGATCAAATGTTTTACTATAATTAAAATTTAATTTCCTAATAAAAAATAATATTATAAATAATTTAGTTTAAATTTTATGCTCTACATTATTTATTTTGTTTGGTTTTTTTTATATTTATAGTTTCAATCTAAAATTAGTTTTTCTCACTTACAAATTATGTAAATTAAGAACAGCTTATTCAAAATAGAAAAAAATTTAAATAAAAAAATCCAAATTTCTATCTAGTTACCAAAATCATTTCTAAAAAAATAAAAATTTTCTTAAATTACTCAAAATAAAAATAATAGAAATTTTAAAAATTCTAATTTTTTAAGAAAAATTTCTTTTATCTAAAAACAAAAGAAAATGAAAAGAATGTAAGAAGATTGATGATAAATAGGCTCATAATTTTAATTATCTATTTAAGTTTAGGAATAGGTACAATAAATAAATTCATAGGCAGAGAATTTATGATTTTTACATTTTGTTGTTTTAAGGAAATAAAGAAATTTAATTGATTAAAAGTTTTAAGAATTTATTTCAATTAATATTTTTATTTACATTTAATGAAAATTAATATTTTGTTAAAAGATAGATGCAATTATTTAAGATAGTTTATATTATTTAGTTAATTCTACTCTGTTGTATTCAGCATTAAATTAAAAATTAAAATTGGGGTTGGGGTTGGGGTTGGGGTTGGGG